>CM076573.1:768188000-768354934 GCA_034641835.2 Pinus albicaulis
ATTAGTGCAGTAGTTCAAAACTACTTCCGCTTAAGGAAAATACAACCAAAGCACATCACATAAAGTCAACGATGGTTGGTTATTAGCGATATTAGTGCAGTAGTTCAAAACTACTTCCGCTTAAGGAAAATACAACCAAAGCACATCACATAAAGTCAACGATGGCTGGTTAGAAGAAATACTCGATAATTCCTGATATGCGATATATTTTTTTGAAAAATTTTTATCATAGTTTTTGAATTGTTTTGGTAGGGTTTTTTCTGGATAATTGCGACGTGGGATTTGTGCGATCAAGCCAACAGCCATCGGCCTATAGCCAAGTTTTGAAGAAAGCCCAAAGTAAGTAATCAGGTTCCGGCATGCAATGCACGTGTCTGGCCCACGTTTAGAGATCCGGTTCCGGCATGCAATGCACTTGTATGCACCACCTTTATAGATATCGATCTCTGGGCTTGCCCACCAGTGCTGGACAGAAGAACCGTCAAATGGCATTCCTGGATATTGAATGCAATATACTAACATGCCAGATGCTAGAGAGTTTACTGCAACATGCACTCATGTCCAGCGCTCATCACAAACTGATCTCCGTTAAACCAATATGAATATCGATTCCTGCGATTATACTTCATGAGCTCATCATATAATATATGACCCATTAAGGCACAGTCCATAGGCAGCCCAGGGTGACCAGAATTGGGCTTCTTGACTGCATCGATGGCGAAAAAATTGAATAGCATTGATCGATTTCTCCACTAGCCAAGTGCTGGTGGCCTCCACGGTCTCAATAGCAGCAGCCTGGATGACCTTGGGAGCCGACGATCTCAGGCGCCTGTGGGACAAGCTTCTGGAAGAGCAGGCAACCATACTAATTTATGGAAGCTTCAATCCTACCAATTTACTGAAGCTAAAGCCTTCGCCCGAGGCATAGGAGCTCAGAAGCTTAGAATGTATAGCATTATTCAATGCAGTGGCAGTGACAGAATTATTCCTGCAGAAGGCTATGAGATAGCACCTTTCTGGAAGTTCTTCAGGTCAGTTTCATTTCATACACCTTTTTTGAATTAAATTGTTTTAATTTCATTGTTACTGTGCCAGATTTCCTTTGAAACCCCAACATAAGTTTGGTTGGATATCCTGGATTGGTGACCGATAATTTGTTTTGATTTTAAGGGATTACCATGACATCCCACACCATTGGCTCATGTTTTAATTTTGGCCATCAACATTCTTGTTCTGTGAGAAATAATTTAAACTATGTCTGAACAACTTTTATTTATAAGCAATTATATCTGATTTTCTAAATTATAACAGTTGTGAAATGGCGACTCACGGTTCAGATTTAGCCGCACAGCAGGGTCATTCCAGGATAGGGATTTTCAGTGACCGATAATTTGTTTTGATTTTAAGTGATTACCATGGCTTCCCACACAATTGTCTCCTATTTTAATTTTGGCCAGCAACATCTTATTCTTTGATAAATGATTTAAATTATGTCTAGACACCTCTTATTTATAAGAAAATATAGATGATTTTTTCTAAATTATAGCAGTTGTGAAATGGCGGCTCACGGTTCAGCTTTTGCTACTCAACAGGGTCATGCGAGGATAGACATTTTCAGGAAAGAGCTGGAATCTCTTACTTTCGGTGAAAATTTCGGCATATTGGTTCTCATCGCTGATGTCTGGAGCTTAGTCACCGCATTCAGTGATTTGTTCTGAAAAATTTCAAAGTTTTCTGAATCTCATGCACCAGCTATTAAATTTGCCAAACTCCTTCAATTTGATCTATATGAAAAATTCTAATACAAAGATCATTTTAATCTGTCATTTAATATATTTATCTTTTATAATTTTCCTATATTAGAATATCGAGATAAAGTCCCTGCCAAGATTTTTATAGGCACATACAATACGTTTCCATATTAATGTTAAACGGTAATCTAAAGTATGATAAATCATAATAATCAGTATCTTTACAGGACAAAGCAAAAGAGTATATATACAAGAAGCGTAAATAGCAAAAAATGTCTGGCATACTTACCATTTAGCTTGTTTCTTAGTGTTTTAAAGTTTCTTAGTGTTTTAAAATGCAGATTGGTGAATTTGGACGACTTCGAGATTTTGACTAAACATGTAACTGTAGGTACATTTTTTGAGTTTTATCTACAAAAATTGAAATCTTCAGAAATCTAATGAAGCCAGAATCGATTATTACTTACCTTGGGATCATATATGATTCCCTGATTCAACAGGAAGCAGGTGGCATTCGTTCCTACAGTGATTCGTACGGTCATTCGTACGGTCATTCGTTCGTTTAGAACGTCATTCATTCATCGAAGCGGGATGAAGAGAACAACATTCTGAAGATGCTGGCGGTGAGGCGGTGAAGCAGAACAGCGCAGATAAATGTTTGTCTGCACTCAGATGCAGACACAAGGTAAACTAACGGAAAAGCTAATGTTTCCAGTTTTATGCCAAACCAACGCTAAGCTGAGATGCAGACACTAGGCGCTAAGCTGAGATGCAGACACTAGGTAGCCAATATTTCAGCCACGTTGTTTGCATGACAATGTATGTGGCAGCTTTGAAACGAAAGAATGAAAGGACACTATTCCTATAAGGGTGGCATGATGAAAATGAAATATATAGACACTATAACATTTGTTGCTATCGAACTAATGCTAGCATTAGTTCGATTAGTTCGATTTTTGAAATGCAAAATGAAATAAAGTATAAGTTTTTGCCTTATTTGCCTCGGCAAGAGGCCAAATAAGACCTCAAAAGTTTTTATTCGCTAAAATATCGGCCGGAACAATCTCATACGTTGAGCAAACGGTGCACTATATGAAACATTGGATTACAAGAACTAATATACTTCGGTTTCCGTGAACACACTAATAAAACTATCTTTTTCGATTGCAAGAGTCCCTGCCATGCCGCAGGCGGCAGGGACTAATAAAGGGTGTGGATGCGGTTGAGAGCGATCAAAAGTTTAAGGAGGCGCTGTGTTGGTTGGAAACTTGAGAAGACTTGAGCTCTATGATTAGGTACATCCCTTAAGCCACACGGGAAACATGTGCCTTTACGCACGTTCCTTAACCCTCGGTAGAACCATGCGCAAAACACAATCAAATTCAGTAGTAACGCGGAGAAATAATCATACAGGGTATTACAAACTGATATTTAAAATAAGTAAATTGATTCTCACCTAATTCATTGATTTTCACCTAATTAAGATGTACCATTGGTTTATGAGGTACACTCGTTTCCATCAATAAATCCAAGTGACTTAATGTATTAAAAATATTCCTTTAAACCTGTCTTTTCAGTATATAGTATTTATATGAATTTGATACATTAAAAATGATAATGGAGTGTTCAGAAATGTCAATGTCAGTAGATATACATATTAAAAAAAGGTGTATGCATTTCAAGGATAAGGAAGAATGTTTTGAGGAAAAATAGTGCAGCTAACCATCATCAAGATATGATATATTGCTATCAACATCATTTAATTGTGTTACATCATCATTAAAGTTTATATTTATTGAATTTTGGTTTACTTATTCATATTTTTTTTAATATATTTTTTAAATAATTTAAATTAAGAAATAAGAAATAATAGTTTTTTAACAGTTTAATTGGAAATTATAGTGAAAATGAAGTGTTATGAAATTTGAGATTCAAATCTTTTTCCAATTTACTTTTGGCTTATGTGTTGGGCATTATGATTAACCTAAAATAATAGTGTTAATGATTGGAATTGAACATGTATCATGCAAGTATAAGACTAGTCTAGTTGACTATTCCTCTAATAAAAAAAAACATTTATTAATATTTAGAAAAATTACTAAGATTTTTTTTCTTAATTCCAAGTACGTTTCAACTTTACATTTATTCTTGCTGGCTTGATTTAATATTTATTAAGAAATTGTATATTCAAATTTCTCTACTCATTAATGTTTAAAAATATTAAGAAAATAAGTAATATTAAGTTTGAAATATATGCAGACGCATTTAAACTTGAGCATGACCCTATTATAGTTGATATTGTAAAATGTAGATTTTATTTTATCTCTCTTTAGAATATTGGAGTTATACAAAATGTATATTTCAAATTAGAATTAGATGAAATCCTTTAGTAATAAATACATGCAAAATCCCTCTTTCTTAGTGTTTTCAGTATTTTTGTTAAAGGTTTTTCATTATTGTTTTGGTCAAGGATATTCACTTATAATTTAAATTAATTGGGTTATGATTTTTCCAGAAAATAAGTAATATTAAGTTTGAAATATATGCAGACGCATTTAAACTTGAGCATGACCCTATTATAATTGATATTGTAAAATGTAGATTTTATTTTATCTCTCTTTAGAATATTGGAGTTATACAAAATGTATATTTCAAATTAACATTAGATGAAATCCTTTAGTAATAAATACATGCAAAATCCCTCTTTCTTAGTGTTTTCAGTATTTTTGTTAAAGGTTTTTCATTATTGTTTTGGTCAAGGATATTCACTTATAATTTAAATTAATTGGGTTATGATTTTTCCATCTTAGAACGTATTATTGTTGTGACATAGACAATTTTAATGAAAAAAAAAATAAAGTACTAAACCAATTATATAAATCCACTGAAAATAGTACACCAATAACAAAATAGCTTGTAAAATCCTACTAATGGAAAAGAACAAAATAATAGTTTGAAATCCCCTGTAAACAACAAAGAAATGCATTTTAGACCATACGAAAATGTACATGAGGTAAAACATGGTTATTTACATTATTAATGAGTAGGTATATCAATAGTAAATTCTTATAACATAAAATGAATTCTTTTAGCTAAGCAACTAGTTTGAATGTCAGAAATTATCCAACATACTTGGATGCCAATAACACTAAAATGTACACTAGGTAAAACATGGTTATCTACTTAAAAATGGGTACATTTATCAATATTAAATGCTTCTAACTCCAAATGACTATTTTACCTAAGTTACTAGTTTGAATGTTAGAAAAATTCCAACATGCTTGGTTTTTCATAACACTAAAAATTTGTTACACTAGGTAAAACATGGTTATCTACATTAACAATCAGTAGGTATATCAATATTAAATGTTTCTAACACCAATTGATTGTTTTAGCTAAGTAGCTAGTTTGAATGTTAGAAAACTTCCAACATGCTTCATTCTTCATAACACTAATAATTTGTTATAGTTCATTTTTCCCACTTTGAGTTAGTGAGAGGAACCCTAGTTCATCATTAGACTTGTTTATCTTATACACCCTTCATCCTCTTTGAGTAGTCATATTTAATAGGGTGGTTTCTCCCAAAATCCTGTAATCTTGTGTATAGTCACTACAAGCTAGTGCAACAACATGTAAACATGGTACCCTAGCTTCCTTTGAAAAAGGTGTGATTATGGTCAAAAGTTCTAAAGTTCGTCATTCTTGGGGATATTAACTCCTCCCCCTTTTTTATGAGTCGGCGAGAGGTGAATTATTGTAGATGTTTCCTAACTTCTCATGCCCCTAGGTGTTTATATACATCCTTATAAGGGATCAGAAATTCATATATAAACTAAAATTGTCAAGAGGAGGGAGAGGAAATAATATTTCCTACTTATGTTGGTGGAAATCTATCTAAATTTCATTGCATGTGAGATGAGCCCAGTCTATAGATAATCCATGGAGAGGGGATACCAAGGATTAGAAAGGAGGCCTCACTATTTAAATATATACCATATATTCTACATTTGATTAATATGAACGCAAATTTCTTTCCCTTTCAATTTCTTGTGAATGATATGGATATGTTGATCATGTCAATGTATTGAGTTTACTTGTTACGCTAAACTATCCTCCATAGACGAAAGCATCATCTTTGTATTTTATCTAGGTGTATAATGGAGGCCACCTTCTTATTCAAATTCAATCGCCAACATCATTTCCTTTCAATTTACTATTCTCTAGCATGGTTTACTTCTTCTGGTAGTTTTTTGGGTATTCAAATTCTATATCCATTTTGACACCCTAAACAACGTTGTTTTCTAAAAAATGAGGAAATATAGTCTATGGTAGGTTTCTGTAGTTGATATTTCTTGTCCTTAGATATATATTTCTAATAAGATGTCATACATTACAAATGAAGATGATATACCAAAGTTACAACCCAGGGAAGTTGATGTACCAACTAACCATAACAGGGCAACAAAATTTTGGCACTTCATCTCCTAGGGTTATATTTTTGGATGTTTATGTGTTTTTATTGTATTTTCATGATAAAATGGCATCAAAGTGTCATTGTAACTTAGTTTTGAAGGCATGTATTCCTCACTTCTCCTCTCAGAGATAATATGCCATCGGCTAAGCTATTTCTCTTATCTTAAATGTATGTAAACACTTTTTAATAGTTTTTATTTATTGATTAAAGTTTTTCTTCATTGTATATTTGTGTTTTGGTTTGAATATATATTTAATTTGATTCCTTCATAAATCTAAACCAGTGGTATCATAGTGGTCTTCTCTTTCTCTAATTTTTTTTGCACGTCCCCAACGAGGTCGGGGTATAAGGAATTGGTACTTGAACTAGTTGAAAAATTGAAAAACCAACCATGGTAAACTTGATGGCCTCCTATGGTGGATGAAAATAAATACAAGGGAGAAGGAGGTTCTTTCAAAATGTTGCTTGAAGAATCCCTTAAGCAGCAAAGGAATGATATGATTAAAAAAATTTCCCAGAGCCTTCAACAGGTATTGGCGAGAGAAACATCTTCATCCAACAGTCACTTTGGTAACACTGCCCCCTGGAAGGTACAAGTTAAACTTGAAGTTCTTATATTTAAAGGCCAAATAGACGCAGATTCCATGATATATGGTTAAATCTGTTGGAAGGATATTTTTCAGTCCATAATTTTTCCAATAGTGAAAATATTAATTTTCACTCTTCAAAGCATCAAGGACTGGTGGGAACTTACTTGAACCAATGTGACGAAGAGGAACCCTCACTATTTTCTGCTCCACCCTCTTGGAATTCTTCTAGATATGTATTCAAGGAACAATATTTCCATGTCAGAATATATGAAGATAAGTACATAAAGTGAACCATAGTACAGTAGGGAAGGGACCAATATGTGCCAAAGTTCATAAACATTTTCCATACTCTATGCATGAAGTTGGGTATAAATAATTTTGAGTGGCATCTGATACTCAAGAACCATGGTTGTTTGAAAAAATACATAGAAGAAGAAATGTAGTTCTTAAACACCTCCTTAGATAGCATAGTGTATCAATTATTGTGAGGATCAAGAGAAAATATAAATATAACAAGCGAGATTTTGGATCTACAAATTTAAAGCATAAAAAAGGCATTTACAAATCTTGAGACAAAGGAAAGAACTAAGGTGTAGAGACAAAGGACAACCCAACAAAGCCAAAAAAAAAAAAATTCACCTCAAAGACAAATAAGGGTACCGAAAAGTGGTGTGACTTCCACAAGAGCCCCACCCACAACATATATTAGTGTCTTGCGAAGTAGTCACTGGTGTCCTAGCTAAAAGCTTCAGAATTAGATGCATGTTGTGAATTTGATGAAAAACCAAACAAGTTAAACGACAAGGGTAATTTGACTATTAATGTAGAACCAAAAGTTCCACTATTTCCACCACTAAGGTCTAAAATTTTGAGCCCAAAGATCTAGAGGAGGGGGAGCGACTCTTCCACTAAAATATGTGGGTGAGGGGTTCTCAACTGCAATTCATTGTCAATGGTGGGACCCAAAATAATCTCATCTTAGCAAATGTCGCTAAGAGGTTGGGTCTGGAAATTACACCACACCCATAGCCATACACCAACGGGTGGATTCACCAAGGACGAGACTTCTCTGCCAGCCAATAGTGTCTCCTTTCCTACAACATCAATCCCTTCACAAATGAGGTATTTTGTGAATTTTCTCCTCTTTAAATATCTGATGTTTTATTAGGCCAAGCATACTTATGGAGTGTCATGTTGTGTATGAGTCCAAACCCTGCAATATTATTATTACTTTCGGAAGAAAACTCCAAAGGATATCATAGGTAGCCCAACCTATTCTATTTCTTTTATCTATGTTAAGTGTTATGCGGAATTGTGATCTACAGATAAACCAAATTCCCTAAGTATGGTGCTAGTCACTTAGAACAACAGAGGAAATAATTACTATCACCTTCTCTAAAATAAGCAGATATATAGAATGGTGAAAGATCCTACTTGTGATTCAAGTGCTTCTCCTTCTCCTTTTGTCGATGTTGTTGTCACTCTCAATCCAACTCAAATCGTGAGATTGATTCCTGCAAACACATACAGAGAGCAATAAACATATTTCAATATACAGATATCTACTTATCTTAATCAATAAAATCGATTAGATGTGAAATATATATATCATTCAAGAATCCATTGCACAAGAAATAGAGGCATATATATGGGAAAATGAACAACAATCTTTATTAAAGAGTAGAAGGGGGAGGTTACAACCAATTATCGACTTGTTGCCACCAGCTACAGCTTCATCCCAACCTCATCACATCCAACATCATACCAGCAGCATATTAGTACTTTCACTCTCTCAAATGAGAATCTAACAACATAACTTTACCAAATTTCTTTCTTCCCTAGCACTAGAATGAGTGCTCAATTTATATGGAAACTAATGGTAGTTTCTCAAAGCATTACTTTCTAATGATATGCAAGACATGTTCCCAAGTTCAGAGGTGTTAGATGGACACTTGAATTTGAAATTTGATAGATATGGACTCTTCTATAAGGCACTGTTCATGTGGATATTTCCAGAACAATGAGAATTCTTCTCTCAGGTGTCCAACGTACTCTGGGATGTCAAGAAGTGCATTGCAGTGCACCCTTGAATGGAGGATCTTGCATTGAAATTTAGTTAGTCCCTTTAGAGACTGCGTTGGTGAGTCAATAAGTGATATAATATATACTTTAAACCTTGGAAATATCATAATAGAAGCCATTAATTAATTTTTCTTCTCTTAGGGAATAGAGAAACTTAAATATGATGGGATGATAGACCCTGTTTCATTGGTCGTGGGGATGATGTCTAGTTTGACCAGGTCATTGGGGATGATGCCCAAATTGACCTATAGCATCTGCTCCCTTAGCATGAAGTCAAAATAATAATAATAATTGAATTGGATTCTTTATGATGTGATGAGCTGGAGATAAAATTTAGCGGTGACATGCATCAATCTTACAATACATTACATCATGATATTTTCATCTTGATCATGAATTGTTGAGGGAGGAATTCCCATGCTCAGCACATAAACTATCTAATAACATGTACATAGTTCATAAAGTCCTCTACATTGGAATGTTGCACAATACACACATGCCTACAGATATAGGCCCATGTTCAGATGACGATCTATATGTAAGGTTACTGTACAGAGGATGTGTACAAAAATCCTAAAATCACATCCCAAATGGATGAAACTAGATTTGGGGTCTTCTTATCTCATTCACTCGATCATTCGAGTACAAGTATAGCCATGTGAATATATGATTTGTAGTCGAACATCGTAATACATTTTTTGATTACAACTAATGACGTGAGCTATTAAGAAACGCGAGAGAACCACCATTGATGTTAATGGCTCTCAAGTTACTACAGAACATTTTGTAAGAAATGAATAGATGATTTGATGTCGAACGCCAAACAAAAAATTTTGGTCAAAGTTCCGGAACTGAGGATCTTGTTGATGCTGTAACAAGCCTCATGGTACTGGAAGATGATGTTTCTAACTGAACTTCCTGGATGATGATTTGATGTCGATAAGAAGCCACTTTATTGTGAAACGAGAGTTACTAATTTTTGAGAAAAAATTTGACTTGATATAGAAATTTTCAGGGATTGTTGTCATGAAAATCAAGGTTTATGAGTATTGCAGAAGGATGAGCATTCACTAGAGGACTTCTCTTGAAAATATCGGTGACACACAGATGAGTTGGCAGCATTGACCCAAAACTAAAGTGAAGGTATGATGAACCATATGTATGAATGAACCATCAAGAATATTACCCAAACCAAAAGTCATGATGATCGAGTGAAAGTGTCCTATTCAAGAGCGACCTACTACCCTAAAGTGTTATGTTCGCTTTCCCAACTTTTCCCCAGTCATTTGTCGACCAATACCTCTTTATTTTTTAACAAGAGTGAGGAGGATAACATATGCTTGATCTATAATTCAACCCTTCAGGTGAATGCATCGCTATTTAATAATTTAATGAGTGTAGCAATAAATGAAACTCAATTCTTCCCATGATCGACAAGCTTGTCGCTATTTTATGTTTCAACGAGCCTAACAACAATGAAAAATTGGTCCTTTTTCATATTTAGAGAGTTTGAAAAAGAGGACAAAAAGAAAACTCCATGAGACCTTCTTTGTAAATTTATTGCTCAGATCCGAAAAAGTTTAAAATGATATCTGAGAGAACCTCCTATTCATGTTCGACTAAGGTTTTCCTTTTTTGAAAATAATCTATCTTAGTCCTGAAAAGGATTAAATTTATACTGAGTAGATGTCGTTTCATTTGCTTTTACGAGCTCGAAAATACAAGTGCTCAAAAATCTTTTCACATTATCAGAGACTAAAAACAGCTGAAAGAAGACTCCAAGGGTTCCTTTTTCTTCATTATCGAAGCTCGAAAAAGAGATAAAAGTGTGCTTCAAGTCATTTTTCATTTTTATCAAAGCTCTAAAAATAAGGATAAAAGTATACTTTGTGGTCAAATCATTCTTGAATAAGTGTGCACGACTAATCTACTATATTAGCTATAAAACCTATTCATAACAACATCAAATGGATTAAAAATACATGTTTCATACCAAAAAATGAATAAAAACCATATTCACAGCATTAAAAATGATTCACAAATAAGAAAATGACTAATTAAAAGAGTTTTACCATTTGAAAGTTACCATTTGGATTTTGGAACTCTGAACTAGTTTTTGCCCCCGAACTTCAGTAGTTGATTGTTACAGATTCTGTGGATGACGTTGTTTGATATAGGTTGGAGCTATGAACCTTCTATTTCATTTAGTAGCATTTAAATTTCATTTAATTGCATTTTTTTATGGATTTTGGCCCCTTAGGGTTTTTTTTTTTTTTTTTTTTTTTTTTTTTTTTTTTTTCAGATAGGGCTGCGCCCCCTTGAATGCCGAAAGGTACATTGCAATGCACTGGAAGTGAGGGCCAGGTGCACTTGAAATGCACTGTCCCTTGACCTAGGATGTGTTGGGTGAAATTCCCATATTTGTTTCTTGTAGTGTGCCCAAATTTTTCCTAGTTTTTTGCATGAAATGTATCCGTATGAGTCTTATGATTCTCTTTCTAGTATTCATCAGACCAAAATGACAATTACATGGAGGGAAAGAGAACATGAGGAATAAAACATGACTTCCCTAAATGATCCGGGTACAGTAAGATCCCTCAGAGACTGTGGGTTGCTAAAGTACTTCAAACTCTCAGGTATGAGGCAACAGATGGAACTATTGGAGTTCCTTGTTCGTTCATGGGATCTAGCGATAGATGAATTTCACATTGGGGACAAATTTTTCCCCATATTGGTGGAGGATATTTATTTTCTCACTGGATTAACGAGGAGAGGTTTTCCCATTTCTCTTTCAGGGTATACTCTCAGAGGAGAGATGGTGAGAGATTATATATTGCAGTATTGAAATCCAGGGACTGCACCTCTTAAGGATGGGAAAATAAACATCTGTGATGTTCATGAATTTCCATTGAGGACCATCCTATTCAACATCGCAAAGCTTGTTGGTACCCATACACTACATGTAACAAACAAATCTTACATGCAGTATGCACTAGAGTGCTTGGAACCAACAGTTTTCAATTGGGTTGAAGCTTTCCTCTCTCAGATGAAAGAAAAACTAACCAAAGAAAAGGGAGGAAGGAAGAAGAATTTTAACTATGATTCAATCCTAATTTATTTTTCCTTAGAGCGGGTTCCATTGATACCACCCCAGCATGTGACACTAGGTATATCTGGCCCTATAGATCCAAGGATGCAAAGATGGGTAGAACTGATGGCTAGACATGTTGGTCAATTGAACATCGTGGTCTCTACTGCGTTCGTCACCTATTTTAGGTGAAAAATGGTCGCCATTGATGATTATGAATATGCAGGCATCAAATTCCAACGAGATCAAAATTTGGCTTTACCAGACGGCGCTCAATGGGGTGAAATTGGTAAGAATTTTTTAACCATGTTTTTTTATTTTTCTAAGTTTTATACATGTTTTTGTATTTTTATGTTTCCCAATACTAAACTAAAGTTTTGATGTATGAATATGTAGGCCTAGTTCGACCAGTGGGATAGCCAGAGCAGGGAGAAGATGAGACAACACAAAGGGTTGTCAGGAGAGCTATCCTTCAGGATTTAGATATCGCTGAGACTCTCACTGAGGTATAGTAGCACATACAGGGGTTGATTCTCGGGATTCTGGATTGCCAGATCAAATATTTACCCATGAGACTGCAACGCCATACTATTTGCTTTCCTAACCGTTGGATGCGGTTATTGCGTAGGATAGCTAGATTAGTAGCATGTTATCACGAGCATCACTAGTTTAATTTTATTTTGCATACATTTTTAGGTCATATGACCAATGCGTCCTGGGCAAAAAATTTTAAAAACCTATAACTATCTATGTATTTTTTTTCAATGTTTTCCTATGTTTATTGTGTAATCCTGTTCAATTATGTGATGTGAATTGAAAATATGTCTTTACATGTGCTGCAAATGTATGTTTATAACATAATTCAGTAAGGAATGAGTTAATATGTTCAAGTTTCTAGAAATGTGTTGATATTGAATGAAATAAAAATGTATTTCCAAAATTCCAACTCTTAGGAACATACGATGCAGTGTTGGATTCTTCATAGTATAAACACTCGTAAGTTGTAGTACCACAAGCTGTGAGTCTAAGCTAATGATGATGTGGTTGATACCAAATGAAATGGAATCAGAGAGAAGTTTGATAAACATGCTATATTCAGCGATATTTTATGATAAAAATCCCTTGAAAACTCACTAAATCATCATTCAAAGCGAAAATTACTGACGCTGCAAAGGATCGATTTTGCATACTATGACTAGCACCATCAACATACCCAACGAATGGTTCAAAATATTTATACATCTGCGATGAAAATATAGGGGTCATGCCATAACGGACCAAATTTCCCTGTACCTATTACATCATCTTCCTTATCATAAAGAAGGACCAGGTCACCCTCTGAGAAGATGCAAGGCCGGACATGCTTGTCGTATTGCACCTTTATACATCTCTTATGAGATTCATTGGCCAATGTGGCTTCATGACGTGTTTCATGAAGATGGATGAGGTTAAAAAGACGCTCTTCTTCAGAAGAGGTGTCAGGTAAAAAGTAAATTATGAGTTTTAATAATAGTATTTAACATTGCATAGGCAAGATAGCTTCCAGACCATACACCAATTGAAAGGGGGTAATTTTGGTCGCATTTCTCACCAAGGTTAGGTATGCCCAAAAATCCAAGTACAGGATCAAATGCTAATTTCATTTATCAACTACTATAATTCGTTGAAGCATTCATTTAAAAATCTTGTTAATAGCCTCAACTTATCCATTTGATTGTGGATAATAAGGAGTAGAAATATCATGCGACAGTATTAATTTGGAATTCAACTCATTCATCATGTGATTCTGAAAATGCTTACCAAGATCTGTGACTATAGCCTGTGGAACACCAAATCATGAGATGACTTGATTGAAAAATAATAATGTAGTTGTTTTGCCTATGATGTTGAATGTAGGCATCGCTTCGACTCACTTGGTAGAGTAGTCTACTACGACAATAACATAACCATGCCCCCCAGATGAAAGAGGGTTGTATGTCATGAAATCAATGCCCCATTTCAAAAATGGTCCCACAGCGATAACAGGATGCATCGGCACTGGCAGTTTTCGGAATTTACGATCAAATATCTAGCACGCATGACAACTTATCACTGTCAAGATGTAGTTGTGAAATATGGTTGGCAAAAAGTAACTGGCATGGAGTATCTTCTACGTAGTAGCATATCCAGAGAAGTTTCCACCAGAAGCCCCAACATGAAAATCATTTAAAACCTTTTTGGCCTCCTCATGAGTGAGCCACCTCCTTAAAATTATATCGACCTCACGATGATAAAGTGTATCGTCGATGATCAAATAATATTTGGCTTGGTATTGAATACGTCGTTGTTCAAAGCGAGAGGTAACAGGACAAAAAGTGTGGGTCTAGAGATAAATGATAAAATCCCCATGCCAAGGATCATATGATCCGATCAGAAATAGAGACTCATCAGGAATATATGGTTCCAATGTAGTAGCAGTACTATCATAGGGAAGGTCGAAGATAATCTCAGCTAGAAATAAATACTTCTTTGACTTGGATTTGATGAATTCCAAATCAAACTCCTATAAAATAAAAATCCATTTTGCATACTTTCCCCCTAGCAATTTACGTGATATAATATAAGTCATGGGGTTGCAATTGAAAATGACAATGGTCTTCTGGAATAGGATATAGCTGTGAAATATTTAGATAGCTTGAATGGCCTCCAAGGCGAGATTTTCGACATATGAATACTTCACTTCTGTATCATTGAGATTACGACTCAAATAATATATCATATGTTCTATCCCATCTTCTTCTTGCACCAATATCATAGCAATGGTTGTATCAGCCATGGTGATATATAAGAAATAACCACTCTGATAATTGGGGGGATACATTAATGACGCCCAAATAAGTGTATCCTTGAAAAAATCAAAAGAAGCTTGCGTAACCTTATCCCAATGGAAGGGAATCCCCTTTTTCAAGAGCTGAGTAAATTCTTTAGCCATTTTGGCATAGTTGGGTATGAACCTCCTTAGGAAGTTACCCTTTCCTTGAATTTTCTATACCTGAAGCACATTTGATGGTGTAGGCAAATCAAGAATGGATTGTACCTTCAGTGGGTCAAGTCGAATTCCTTATTTTGAGACGAAAAATCCTAGCAAACGACCAAAACCAACAAAAAACACACATTTATGTGGATTGAAGCATATTTTGTAGTGTCGGCAGTGTAGAAAGATATCTCTCAAATGCATTGGGTGATCAGTTTGGTTTCGTGAATGCGCGGGTAAATCATCTAGATATGGTTGAACAATGTGCTTGATGTCATTGAAATCATAATCCATTTCTCTCTGAAAAGTTTCCCTAGCATTCTTTAAACCAAATGGGAATTTTCGATAAGAGAATGTGCCCCAGGGAGAGATGAATTTTGTCTTATATTGGTCCTCTGGGAAAATATTGATTTTATTTTAGCCAAAAAGTCCAGCCATGAACGAAAATATTTCGCATCCATCAAAATCATCAATAATCTAGTCGATAAATGGAGTAGGATAGTTGCCTTTTGGACAAGCAAGGTTGACATTCTGATAATCGACACACATTCTAATTGTCCCTTATTTCTTCATGCCCGGAAAAATGTTGGAAACTAAATCATTAAGTGCAATAGGGTAAATGAAACCAACATGCAAAAGTTTTTCAACTTCTGATTTAGTGGCAGCGACCTTCTTCGGATGAACAGGACGAAGGCTTTGACGCATCGATTTGACATCAGGGTAAATGTTAGTGGTGTGTTCAACGATACTAGTATCTATTCCTGGCATTTCCTCATGTTGGCTCGAGGGGTCCTAACCCAGGTTCAGAGTTTAAGGTTTTCCAACAAACCCCTATACTACTGGCCCTTTCGGTAGTGACCTATTTGTGCAGGTCAAAATCTCACCCGAACTAGTATGTGTGGGTGTTGGAACCATGTTTCTGCACCTTGAGAAAGGATAGGTAAGGCAAGCAAAGCTGTGTCTGGCCTTGTGATGTCCAGATCGCCTCTTTCCAAGCAAGATCTATAGGTCTCTTTTCACATCCACGTGCGTAAGGTCAACTATACTACGGTGCTCGATAATTATATACTTATAAGATGGTAGCACAGTATTGCATAAAACATAACAAAACAGATCCAGATGCAGTAAAAACACTTACATAGAACTTTCACAGCTAAATACAGAATACACATAATATAGTAATTACCAACGATTCACATAAACAGGACAGATAGATTTAGTTCTTAAACAACCTTTCTTATTCATCAATCCATCAATTCCTTCATACAATACCCATCCCGACGTGCGCACATAGCAGCTGGGTCCGCACACAACAGGACTCTAGATCTCTACGCACACAGCTAGCAAGAGTCCTTTCCCCAAAAACCCAAACATATCTATTAAACCACAATTCACATCAAGAGCTCTTCCTTTTTTTTCTCTACTTACAATCCAAAATGTCCCTCTATTTATAACAATCTTTCCTAATCTTTCCTATGGTCCACAAACCATGGTTTTCAGACCCCAGGTCAACCCTTTAACCCATTACAATGCTTTCAGGGATTTTTCCCACCCCAAAACCCCTGCGCTAGACTAATTATAATAAAAAATATACAAAATCGGACCAATTTCGCAGCTTGTAGGACACCTTGTTCCAACAGTCCCCCAACACAATCTTGTGACTCGCCCCGAGTCACTGTGGTGGTGCAGTCTCTATTTGTGCACGTAAGGTATTGATGGCTACGAGCAGCGGAGGTAATAGTTATTGACTCTGGGCAGCAACATTCTGTGTGATGTCTACAAGCTCCTGGGAGGTCGGTCCTTTAGTCACCGTTGTAACCCGCTCTAATATCTGGTGGAGCCGCGCAATTGCGTCATGAGCGCCCTGTGATATCTGGAAGGAAAGATCACCCCATGGCTTCAAGCGCTTTGTCATGGCATGGTATGCTTGTCGGAGATCCGTAATCGTGTCTCAGAGTGTGTTGTTATTTTTTAGGAGTGTTAGATGCTGCGCAGGGACTAGGGAGGGCGGGGTAGCTTCGATCTGATCGAAAGCGGCTTCCTTCTGGCATAAGTCCTGCTTGATATTCTAAATAAATGGGTTGAACTGGATCACTATCCAAAGCTGCATGGCCACCTCAAGCAATTGAGTACCTAGAGTAAGCTTTCCCATAATGACGTCTATAGCTACGATTACCAGCACAGCACGCTGTGCTCGTACCTCCAGAGGTGTGGCAGGCTGCACTGGGGCCTGTAATGTGGTGAATTGGTGGGCCATTTGGGTCCTGAGGGTCTTTATTTCAGTGCAGGATGCCTTTAGTGCGGCAACCAAGCCTTCAACAGTGAGCTCATCCGGGACCTCTATACTGAGCTGGCGAACCAGCTGTTCGAGCTGCATTGTCTGCAATATGGCAGGGGAAACATCTTCAGTTGGTCATGCGACAAGTGGCGGGGCTACATAGAGTTGTTGCAATACGGTCCAGTCATGATGACAAATCTCTTGAATCACGTGGGTGTGTAAACTCTATAACAACTTGCGGGGTAGCTACGCCAAGTCCAATTGTAATCCTGTTGCCATTGGAAGATGGGCGCTGACCAGGATAGTCCTAGGCAGCGAATAATCATGGATTACATTGGTAGTTAGCCTAGTACTGATGGTAGGGTACAGCGCATCCCTGTGCTGCTTCGTACCCCAGGGGGATGTAGTATCCTTACTTGGCAGCCCTGTCGTGTGCAGGACTAGCTGCAATTCGACTGTGTCATATCGCATAGTGTTCTGCAACAGTTGTGTACTAGTTTGCATGGCTACTTCTGAGGCCATCCAGCTCGATCCTGCGATCATCCAAGGGTTGGACAGGGTGGTGACTTCCGTCATATAGCTTTGACGCCAATCTGCGCAAGGTACAAAGTCAATTTTCCCTTCAGGGAGCCAGAGGGTAATGAGCTTATCAATCTCAGCGTCCCCAGACCCTCTTAACATAATGTTCGTAGGCTCTAGACTAGTAGGTGCTGATGCATCTGCAGGGTTAGGAGAAGCCATAGCAACGTAAGGAGGGGATTCTGAATTCGGAGACTTGCAGACAGTGGAATTAGGTTGATTAGGTACGACCCAAATGCTAAAGGTCCAGACAATCAAGCAGTAGAATAATATATGCAGATTATAGAGACAATATGGAGCCTTGATCGGAGTTATCCTTCTTCCTTATAGTGTCCGAAGCTATCCAATAGTAGAGTAAATCTAAATTGGAACTTACCATCAAGCAAAGGGTAAAAACTCACCATAAATTTCCGCATTGATTTCCAGCCGCCTGTTTTCCATAACAGTACGATTCCATTTTTACCAGAGTTCAGCATTCTGATGGTCATCGTTCTCACCCGATGGCCTTCCCATGGATTTACTGACCTTGGATGAAGAATCTATGCTTCTCATGCATCCCAAATTAAAGCCGACGTCTGATGTGTTGTAATTTGATTCAGGTGCAACTCAAGCAACTTGGCAACCGTGCGCATCCCATCTAGTGTTGCGGTTGGGACAGTTTGGGGATCATTTTTTCTGTCCATTGGGCTAAGGCTCCAGTATTCAACCATGTGTGGTACCGGTGTCCCCCTTGATCCGGGTGCGATGTACATGTGTGATCTTTCCTGATTCAAGGTGTCTGTGTTCTGCAGAGATGCGTCAAGCGCCCCTGTGCCACCTTCCACACTAAATGTTCATAGAAACTCATCCCGCAAATTCTCCCAATGGCGCGTGTGTTGATGTAGCTCCGCATATAAATACCATGCAGCTGGACGTAGTCTTAGGGCATGGATAAATAGGTGAACCCGTTCGTTTGGGGTTCTGTCGCACCATTGCATTTCCATGCAACCAAATACCTCTGTGGGTCTTCTGACCTAAGGAACTTTTGGATCTGTCTCCCAGCTGGAGCTTCAAATCATAGGGTCATCTTATCCTGACATTCCTCCCAATCGTAGAATACCTTCCCATGTGTATCCCACCAGAACGTGGGCATTCCGCACAGGGCTAGCTTAAGGGATCCTAGCCTACGTCCTTTTGGAACTTCTGCTTCGAATGCACGTAAAAATTTCTTAATGTTACCCGAGTCCCGAAAGTAGGGCAGGTCTCTCACCTCGGAGGAGATGCAGCAGAAGTTCCTTGTGACCTGAAGACATTGCAGCGCCAAAACCTCATGCAACCGGCCCTACGAATTTTCTAGTTCCCCATCGGAGTCGAAAAAGCATTCACTATCCTTTTCCTAGCAGAGTACTCCTTCTGCCATGGGGTTAATCCAATCTTCATCCTGCGTAGTGAGCTTGTAGATGTGATCCACTTCCTCCTCATCTAACGCTGGCTCTCTATACCGTGTACCTTCTGCGGGATCCAACAGTACTATTACTCATGTGTCATTATTTCCAAACACCATGTTGCGCTTTTTGAGATTGATAACACCCCCCATATCTATAGCCCAGTCTAATCCTAAGAGTGCAGGGTAGGGATCCGCATCTTCCATGATTTCTATTACCTCAAAGTCAGCTTGACCTTTACTCCTGCGATATCCACCATGATGTTTGGCAACCTTCCTAGAGGGATGATCTTCTGTTGATTTTCCATGCGCAGCTGGATGGTCAACCATTCAAATTTAGATTCTCCCATTTTTTGCCATGTTTTTTTAGGTAACACGTTCGCATCTAATCCAAGGTCCAAAATAAATTGATCCATCTCGTAGTCACCAATCTGCGCAGTCAGCCGCATTTCTCTTCCGGTGCGTTTTTTATACCTATATAGTTTGTGTACATCCTTGGTCCCGGGGGTCAGATCAGGCCATGATGTGCAGCTATTCATTAATTCCTGAAGGTTCTCTATAGCCTTTGGGTTACATTGCAGCTTCATACATGCCTGCATAAAGGGCTTAACTGCCTCATTTTTCTTGGAGTGTGTCGGTACCTGTGCAGTAGCTGCTAATTTATGAGCGAGGTCCTGGTCAGCTACAGCCATTGTCTCTTATCCCTTCTTTATGTTAGATCCTTATTGATAGGTCAGAGGATCCCTGGAAGCCTCTTCCTTCGATCCCCGAGTGACCATCCCACTGCGTGTTATGACTTTCACACTTGGGTCTATGTTCCTTAGCTTAGCTTTAACTCTTTTCACATTTTGCGTGGGGATGGGCTACTTTTCCTTCATTTTGGCTATTAAAATCGGGAAATATTCAACCACATGGTCCAACTATCTACAATGTTTGCAAGATTTCCTTGTAGGATTTGGGCAGTCCCTTGCAAAGTGTCCTACTTCCTCGCAGATATAACAGATTAGCTGCCCACATCCTCGTTCTGCGCTTCCTCCTTGACCTCCCCTGCCCCTTGCTGGAGAGCCACCAAAGCTCGCGGGAGATCTAGGTGATGCAGGGTCTGACTGTACCCTATACAAGTTCCCGTGATCTATCATCAGGTCGTAAGTTCGACAGTTCTGCTCATCGTGTCCTACCGACTGGCAGAACCTGTACCACTTTTGCTTCAGTTCTGGGACATACGCACCTAGCCGAGGGCAATGGTTCATATCATGTGACCCTGCTACACAGCATTTATTGCACCACAGCGCAGGTCTGCTCAAGCCCGGTCGCAATAGGTAGGTTCCCCACTCGCTCTTGGGTGGATCAGACTAGGTCACCCTGCCTACATCTAATTTTACAATAGAGGGCACTGATCCTTCGTATGGCCAGATACCTAACATCATATGCACCATAGATTTGTGCTAGCTCCTTTTCCTCATTCCTTTTGCAGGTTCTGAATTTCCATGTGCATAGCTCCGAGCTACTCCTGAATTTGTTGTACTCCTAACGAAGTATCTTCTCTGGGTGTGGCTTCTAGTTTCATAGCGACTTCCACAGCTTTTTCCTGCGACTCAAAGGCTTTCTGACTCATTGGCATATTCAGGTGCGAAAACAACATAGCGATTAACCATTCCGTATGTTTTCTATCATCATACTCAAATCCTCTTTCCCTGGTTTCTTTCTTCAGTCACTGATTAGCCTCCCATATAGACTCAAATGCACCTTGCTTGAAGTCCTTCACTTCTGCGACCAACTCAGAGTAATATTTTGGCTTTCATAATTTTTGATTCAGAGCACCCTTAATATCTTGAATAGATGCACTCCCGTTCTGAGAGATGTATTGCATATACCAGTCCAACATTCTATCTTCGAATGCCAAAGATAGTTGTGCCCTCTTCACCGTATCATTTGTCACATTTTGCGCAGTCCGTATGGAATCTACAACAAACCAAAATCGGTCCATATCCTCATCCCCTACCCCCTTGAAGGTAGGTAGTTGCAGGTGCGCAGCCATATCACTATCCGGCGGAGGCGGCGGTATGGGTGACTTCCTACCTTTGTGCAGCCTGGACGACGGTGTAGCCGGGGGGCTTTGCGCAGCCGTCTCTCATAGAGGGTTATAGGAAGATCTTCCACTGTCAAGGTTGGTCTGATAGTATTTACCACTGTGCGTTGTGTTGTCATCGAGATCTGAGGTCATTCATTCAGTATGACTACACAGAATACTCTTCTTGCACAATAATATCTTAATCAGCAAAGGTAATGTCTTCAGAAACTTTCACCGAAACCCTTTAAAGAATCTCCGCTCGACCATAGAGTAGGAAAAAAACTGATCAATGGAAAATTCTATCACAAACCCTCCTAGCACATTGTCCACCCAGTGATCCACCATTTGAGTGATGGTATTCTCAGTCCTTTCCAACTACTAGATCAACTATGGAGTCCACTGAGTGACTCGTTCGTCCTTCTAACAGTTTTTGAATTCTATGAGCCTAGCCAGTCACTCCTGAAGCTCGATTGCAAATGTCACAAAGAAAATTTCATAGCTTTCTGTAAGAATGTAACTATTTTTCCACTTTTCCGCTGTTAACTTCGTGCTGTGATTTTCTTTTATCGCAAATTCCTGAATCTGCTTTTTGAACCACTCCTCAATTTCCTTCCTTTCAGGCTTCCAATACTCTCTTGTCATTACCTGATCCCTTTCTCAAAATGCTTCAGGCCCTGGCAATGGAACCATTTTTTGGCTAGAGGGGTCCCGACCCAGGTTCAGAGTTTAAGGTTTTCCAAAAAACCCCTATACTACTAGCCCTTTCGGTAGTGACCTACTTTCACAGGTCAAAGTCTCACCCTAAGTAGTATGGGTGGGTGATGGAACTAGGTTTTTTCACCCTATGAAAGGATAGGTAAGGCAAGCAGAGCTACGTCTGGCCTTGTGATGTCTAGATCGCCTCTTTCCGAGTAGGATCTCTAGGTCTCTTTTCGCATCCACGTGCGCAAGGTCAACTATACTACGGTGCTCGATAATTATATTCTTCTAAGACAGTAGCACAGTATTGCATAAAATAGAACAAAACAGATCCAGATGCACTAAAAACACTTACACATAAGTTTCGCAGCTGAATACAGAATACACATAATACAGCAATTACCAACGATTCGAATAAATAGTACACATACATTCAGTTCTTAAACAACTCTTCTTATTCATCAATCCATCAATTCCTTCTTACAATACCCATCCCGACCTATGCACACAGCAGCTAGGTCAACACACAGTAGGACTTTGGATCTCCACGCACATAGCCAGTAGGATTCCTTTCCCAAAAAACCCAAACATATCTATTAAACCACAATTCACATCAAGAGCTCTTCCTCTTTTTTCTCTGCTTACAATCCAAAATGTCCCTCTATTTATAAAAATCTTTCCTAATCTTTCCTATGGTCCGCAAACCATGGTTTTCGGACCCCAGGTCTACCCTTTAACCCATTATAATGCTTTCGGGGCTTTTTCACACCCAAAAACCCCTGCGCTAGACTAATTATAATAAAAATATATACAAAATCAGACCAATCTAGCAGCTTGTATGAGACCATGTTCCAACACCTCATAAGACCAAGAAAATACATCACGAAATTCACGAAAGAGAGAGCGATAAGTTTTGAGTTCTGATGGAGAACAAGACACACCAACATGAATGTTTTCTACAACGCCAGGTTTGGTCGAAATATCGATAGAAATAGTTTCTTCAATATTTGATAAATTTCCCTCTGATTCGATTCCATTAATGGGAAAATAATTTGAAAATAAACTTTTGATCGATGGGTGATATAGTTCGATAATATTATCTTATTTGTAATCTTCAAGAGGACGATGAGGATTATCTTCCCATGGTTCTCCTTCTGGCATCATGGATTCCACAATATTCTCATTTGTGAAGAAAGTGGATGAAAAAGGATCAGATGGAGTACTGAAATCTAATGAACGATCAACCCAAATGACCAGCGAAAATAATTTTGGATTTTCTACCCAAGCCATGTAGATTGATTACTATGCCAGCTCGATTGCGTTGGGCAGAAGAAATGCATCCAATGTAACAACTTCAAAATCACCCGTAATCTTCCTTAAGCCAAATGGAGTGGAAGATATCATGTAGCAGGTCTCTATATTTGAAATTTTTGTCGACGTCACAGGCGGCGGTATTGAAAAGGTTCCCATGAGGGAATAATCCTTTAAGATTCCTACACCAATGTTCTGAAGTGCTAGTTGGGGTGCGTGAACTAACAAAATGCTTCCAGTTACCTAGTAACTATAGGAAAATAAGGGGAGTTGATTGATAACTGTGATAACACCTTTATGTGGAAAGGCGATAATTCTAAAATACGTAGAGATGATCGCAGTAATAGCATATACCCATGGCCTTCTGAGTAAAAATTTTTAATCAAAGGGTCCTTCAATGACCTAAACTTCAACGTTTATTATTTTTCCCCCTAGTTCAACATGTAGGTTATTGATGATACCGGAAGGCTTATATTTCAAAAGCTTTCAACATCGTAGGCAATTGAGATAGGCGCGGCGAGCCAAGTGGCTTCTAGAATTTTAGAGACATAATCCACGTAGATGCTCCCTCATCAATAATAGTACGATGAACAAAGTGATTGAGAATATTTTCTTGGATGGAGAATGCCAATTCTACTGGTAATTGCATCACATAGCCCGTATGATTAAATACTACAAGATTGGAATTTTTCCGATTGATTCCACCAATTGCCAACAACAAAGCCTACTTCTAGGAGGGACAATTTTGAAGTACCTCAAGCGTCGACATAGCTGAAGGGGATTGAGCCAAATATTAAACTATATTATAATTTTGAGAAGTTTGGGCTCGAGGATTAAATGTCGATTTATGGACGACTCCTTTTGGTGGCTTTATTGTCAATTCAGGAATAGCATTTGGCAGTATCGATTCCATAGACGGATTTAGGGTAGAGGTAGTAGGTTTATCAATAGCCTGAATACCATAATAATTATTACGCGTTCACACCAAAACATCGTTTGTTGGCTTTGTGATGAAAAGCATAAGCACTTGGGAACTAGAAGCTGGATCTGTAGCAACCAAATTTGTGTCTGAATTTGGAAAAGGATTTGTCAACACAGAAGATGCATGTGAGGTCTTAATAAATTGTGAGACTTCGGCGTGGTGAGGAAAGTCTCAAACAAATGATCCTCATTATATATTATGAAATGGTAACGAGGTTTATGATTTCCAGTTTGTTGATCAGATGATCTTTCATGCAGGGCAGAAGTTTGATTTTTCTTTGATCTCCCCTTTTTCTTACTTCCGGGTTGCTTGTCACTTTTGCTTTTGTCAGATGACATTGCATGGATTTTGGAAGAAGGTGCAGGATCATATGAAATATAGTGATGTGTGTTTGTAGTACCTCTCATATCGTCGTCATCATGGGAGTCCTTAAATGGAGGAGGAATAGTAAAATTAGAACGTGACGTGTTGGGAATTTTCTCATAGAGCATGCCAAACTGAGTGTAAATCAAATATAAGTATTGGGCATGAGCAATGACCTTCTCTTTAGTGAAGATTCCACCCTTAGCCACATCCTTAGGTATATATGGTAACAGGGACTTAATGAACCACTCAATAAGGAGCTGATTAGGAACAAATTTCTTGACCATCTTATGATGACGATGCCACTCATGAATATGATCATAAATGTGAGTAGCATTAGTTTGTTTAAAATTGGTCTAAATTTTTGTTCCAATTTCATATCGCATGGGTAACTAGAAGTGGGTCAAAAATACATTATATAGGGCAGTAAAATTATCAAATGAATCTCTTGGTAACTCAATGTACCATTTGGTAGCTAGACCAGAGAGAGTACACTAGAAAAGACATAGTCAAACAGAGTCATCATTTAGGGAGTTAGATGAACACCACAAATGATAAGTCATAACATGCATTGATGGGTCTTCCCCAGGGTTTCCATTGAACTTGGGAATATCTGAGGGTAGTTTATGATGTATCACTGGCCACCAAGGATCATAGTTGATTGGATCATTGGTAAGCTGGTTTAAATCGGGTAACTCTAAAGTTGCAACAAAGGGCAGTTGTTGATTTAAGTCGAGTTGAGCATAGCCAGGGTATGATGGAATTTCTTGGGCAACAGGCCTTTGAGCACTAGGATATGGAATCTATTGCTGGTAACCTAGATAGGGGTTGTTTAATTCTTGAGGATTCTGTTGACCAAAACCTGGGTATGCTTCTTACTGAAATGAGGGTTGTTGCATTTTTGCTTGTGGCTACCAAGGGGTCTGTCCATCAATATTATAACCCAAACTAGAATAGATTTGATTTGGTTGTGGATAGGTATAACCTAGTTGTGGCCGTGACATCCCATAATATGGTAATCTAGCTTGTGAATAAATATTTTTGGATATAGGTGGTTGTTGTAAACCAACCGAAGTAGTTGGAGTCTGAGGTCCCAATACTTGAGGGTATTGGGTTGAAGGACCTACCTGAGATAGTTGGGGTACAACAATTTGAGCCTGTAATAGGGGTAAGGATGTATTAACAAGTGGAGTAGATTTGGGTGCAATAGGTTGAACCGATTGATATGATTGCATAATCATTTATGGTTATATGGGTAGAGTGGGTTGCCACTGACAAACATTCATTATGACATTAGGGTGACCAAATAACGACAGAGTACTATAAAAATCGGTGACCATAGGCTGCCCCCAATCATGAGGAGTATAATAACATGGAAAATATTATTCTCAAAATGTTGGGAGTTCAGTTGAAATTGTACTGGATGGGATATACCCAGATGGACTAGCTTGATATTTCCTTGATGATGTATATAAAGGATCAAGTCATTCAGTACTCACTAGAGATGTACCAGATAGAATACTAGATGACGACATTGGTGAATTCCATGGGTTTGAGGATGCACCAGAGAAGGTTCCAAATAAATATTGGTAAATAGGTAGGATGGAAGGACCACCATATAAATGTGACTCTGGTGATGTTGTGAAAATCGACTAGGTAGCAAGAGCAAGTTCTGGCGCAACTGGAATAGATGGTCCAACTGAAGATGTTGGCTCAGGCATGGTTATATGACCCAATGTATACCCTACTAGATCTACGGTAACTTGAATAGACACAGGATCAAAGAAATCAGAGTGAGGTGATTGAGGAAAAGTATTGTAAAGATAAAGCTCTGATCCAAAATGGGTTGGAATCGAAGGTGTTTCCTCTTGTGGAATTTCTTCAACCAAAAGAAAACCAGGTGGAAGGATTTCGTCGTCAGGCCTGAAGTATATTTCAGGAGGTTGATTGCGCAATATGGGAGACTTAATGGCTACAATATATTGTGGGGTGACCGATACAGGAACAACTTCCGGTTGTTAGACTTTAGGATTCATATGTTTTGGTAAAATAACGACATGATCCAGATCAACTTCCAGTTGAACAATGTCAGGTTCAGGAGTTATGGTCTCACTGATTGGAAGGATCGTAACCACAAGTGGCTGCAAGGACTCTATCTCGACAACAGTAGATGAACCAGGATTTGTAGAAACAACTCAAGATGACTCTGGTATATGTGAGGATGATCTCGTACTAGAGGTACTAATAGTACTAGTTTCGGTAGGACGATGTCGCCTTTTCTGACCAGAAATGGCTTCCGGTGGTAAAGGTGGTTTAAGTGCTATTCTACGGGAATGACGGGGAAATGGATATTCTTCTTCCACGATGAATGATTGATTTTATGACCAAAAATAAATAAACAAAATAAAAGGGTAATTATATTGAAAAGGTTTACCAAGTAATTGTGAACTTCAGAATACCTCTTAGCGAACCAAGAATTATGGGCAAGAAATCTCCCCTAATTCTATGTTTGGTGTCTCATATGTTACAAGGCAGCTAACTCGGTACACTATGGATGAATAGAAACCTAAATTTGTCCTCCCAAATATACCCAAAGGTACGCGGAGGCCCAAGTCCATATTAGCTCTCTCTAATCCGAAACCACACAGTGATACCACCCACTTATACTTTTCGTACTAGAAAACCGCCCTATATATCCGAAGGTACGTGGATGAACTCCAATATACTTACGTATGTGGAGTGAGGTATCACACTCGGAATGTATCGCAAACAAGTTGATGATAGCTGCTATGTTAAACGACGTCGGAACACGTCTCTAGCCTAGACCTTCTAAATGTTATCATTAATGTTCCAATGCTTTCTTAGGTAAATTGATGTAAATTTTATGTTGATCTTGTTTAAAATTTTGTCTTTGAGGTTCACCGCATGATGTGATGGAAATTCCTAAAAATTCAAACTAAATGATAAGAAAACTTTTCAATTTAGCTTTTTTAATAAAAATCTAGCTGTTGAGGAGGTAAATCCCCTCTGCGGACAGAGGCGATCCCTACTAGCCCAGCAGGGGTCTAGCAACAAACAAACAATGCTATGACGCAAGCTCCTAGTTACGAAATGAAAGACTTGGGATAAGAGCCTACCTGGATTCCAACGCTAGATCTGAAGAAGAAGATGTCCCCGTCCTTCAGCCCTGGCAGATCACAATCCTTCCACGATCTCCGTGGATGAACACCTGCACGCAGAAGAAACGAATAGATACATGCATAGGAACCAGCATACGTAACTAAACATCGGTCAGAAAATATATTACTCGCATTAACATGATAGAAAAAGGAGTGGAACCATAATCATAGTCATCTATTAAAGTGATAAACGAATAGAAGTTACAACCAAGTTCTGACGTCGCAGCTTCCTTCGAACGGGTCTCAGGTTGTCCACGTCTCGCAAAGCTCGCCAAGGAAAGGGAAACCTCTCCAGAGTCTCGTAACAATGGTCTCCTCGCTTGAATGGGCCTTAAGGGAAAGAAGGGATTCTTTACAGCACAAAGGCACTTGGGAATAGGGAGATGCAAAGCTTCAACACTTCAAGACTAGCAGCCCTTTCAACCCCTTCATCAATGGATGAAGGCTATATTTATAGAGGAGAGGAGGAGGTTGGGATCCCTACAATAGTGGAAGGGAGGCCTTATCCTTTGGGAGGTTCCCCATATGGTGGAAACAAGAGGCCAAAGGAGGAAGGCCGTGGTTATTCAGGCGAAACCACTCCTGATGACTCATCCACGAAGTTGTTGTAATCGAAGCTTCGCCTCTTTTTTAAAAAAATTTCCATAAACAGAGTGGCGCGGGTACAACACTGGGACAGAGCGCCAATTGGCGCGGGCTCAGTGTTAATTTTCCCCCATTGGCGCGAGTACATAATGGGCTACCAGCGCCAATGCAAAAACATGTGTTTTTAGGGGTCTGCTCAGGAAATGATAAACAGGAGAAATGTTGTCCTCATGGAAAGGGATGCAATGAAGGTATTTTCAAGGCTTGACATTGCTCACAGGTCACATAATGGGTCCTCCATTGTGCGGGACGGGAAATGGTAGGGACGGTGACAAATTACTGTGTAACAGATGCCCCCTAAAGCATGAGGCCCGAGAGAGAGAGGGGTGAAATGCTTTACGAGAACATGTCCAACTGAAGGCCCGCCGTCGGAAAACCTGCACAGACAGATACAACTGATATCTTAAGTACATGATGTATATATATGGTATGGACGCAGCCATCCGAACAGAGTATGCTATAATCCGGATCCAGGGTATGGGCGCAGCCATCCAACTAAGATCAAACAAATAGACTCGGGTATGGTCGCAGCCATCCAATCATTGAGTCATGTACATAATGACAATAATCCACAATCGCAGCCTGGATTACAACAGACACAATCCAGGGTCTTGCGCTCCATCTCGACCCAAACAAGTACAAGTTCTAGCATGCGAATGTGTGAGCTTATGTCGAACATGCAAGAACATCGTCTGATTACCAGCCAATGATGAAAGCTGTTAACAGACGCAAGAGAAACCACCAATAATGACGATGGTCCTCAAGGTACTACAGGTACAATCTACGGTGTGTGAATAAATGAGCTGACGTCGAACACCCGCAGAATCATCCGATCGGAGGCCAATGATGAAAACCTCACGTCGAATGCGACGAACCTGCCATTAAGGCATGCAGGCTCCAAGGTACCATCAGGAGTCTCTAGACCAGCTTCCTGGATAATGAGTTGAAGTCGACAGGAAGTGACCTTGATCGAAGGTGGGCCATAATGATTCCCACATCATCGACACGAGACAGAGGAACATAATGTTTTGTTGTGAATCGGGATCATATGAGAAACAGAGGAAGGTTGATATTCGCAGAGGCCAACTTCTCTTGAACATATAAACGGCACGACAATGGACTTGGCAGTATTTGACATCAACAGATCAAAGGTCATGGCGACGAGGCAGTGAACAGATGAGAGGTCAAAAGAGATTACCCAAACCCATGGAAGCAAAGTGAAACAACGAGATGAGATGTCCCCAACCCGACACGAATGCAGACAAGTGCCATGTTCAAGAGCGACATACTGCCGATGACAACGACAATGGTTCCATTTTTCCCCCACCATTTCTCGCGAGTACCCCAATTATTTTTGATAACAAGCTTGAAGGGGATAGCATATGCTTGTGATATAAGTCCGCCCTTCGGGCGAATCCATCCTAGTGCATTTAACGAGTCCTAGGAAGGAGAAACTCGGAGAACGTCATTTCGACGAAATCCAATGTCATCGGGGTTTAACGAGTCTGACAAAGGAAGAACTCGGCGTCTTTTCATGTTTAGAGAGTTTGAAAAGACAGCGGAAAAGAAAACTCCACGAGTCCCTTTTCGTAAATAGTTCCCCAGATCCGAAAAGGTAGAAAACAATATCCGGGAAAACCTCCTAGTCGCGATAGGCTAGGGTATTCCTTTTTCGTAATCAATCCATCCCAGCCCGAAAAAGGGTTAAACTTATACTGGGTAGATGTCGATTCGTGTCCAATTTAACGAGATCGAAACGACAAGGGCCTCGACAATCTTTTCATGTTTAGAGAGTCAGAAAAGAGCTGAAAGGTGACTCCTCCTGGAGGAACGAGTGGTATAAAGGGTGGCAACTGGTTCCGGTAATGGTGGAACTTCTCAAAACATGATAAAAGTCAAGAGGCTGGCTAACAAGACCACTCATCGCAGCGGTTCCTCAGGAATAGGTAAAACAACCAAGTGAAGGCATATGATCGGCCAAGCAGATAATGACGATGGAGTGAGAAAACCAAGGCTCATCTGGAAAAAACAGGCTGATAAAATGGCAATCACAAGAGGTAAAATGGGAATGGTTTCATTTTTACACAAGCTTGAAATCAGGAAACTTTGCTTGAAGTTGGTTTCATTTTTACACAAGCTTGAAACAAAGATAAACTATGCTTGAAACCGGTTTCATTTTTACACAAGCTTGAAAACAGAAACAAACTATGCTTGAAAAAGTAAGCATGCCCCCAGCATGGTGACTCAATTCGAGGTACATGCCCCCCAAGCTTCAGTCCATATGAAAGGCAGATGGAGTGAAGGTTCAAATTACGAGATCAAAGAAAGACTCGACTGGGATTTTACGAGATCTGATCAAAGACTCGAATTGAACAGGAACGTGTTTCATTGTTTTAACGAGGTTGACACATTAAAAGAACTATCCTCAGACATCCTTGTTTCATTGTTTAAGGAGCTTGACACAAGACAAGGAACTCTGCTCTGACAACCTTGTTTCATTTTTTAAGGAGCTTGACACAAGAAAACGAACTATGCTCCGATGACCTTGTTTCATTTTTTAAGGAGCTTGACACAAGAAAACGAACTATGCTCCGACCGACTTGTTTCATTTTTTAAGGAGCTTGACACAAGACAACGAACTGTGCTCCGCCAACCTGGTTTCATTTTTTAAGGAGCTTGACACAGGAAAACGAACTATGCTCCGACCAGCTTGTTTCATTTTTTAAGGAGCTTGACACAAGGAAAAGAACTATGCTCCGATCGACTTCATCATAATGAACGAGAAGTCATCGCTTCCAAGAGTTCCACTCCCGATGGAAGGAAAACATCCTGGAAGTCAGGACCCAATGCCCCCAGCACTCGATGCACGACGGCATCATCACTGAGCACAGGCACGGGGTAAGTAGCCACATAGTTGACCTGCGGCGGAGCAGATACAACGGGTGGATAGAAACCAGGAGGGGGTGATGGCGGACCAGATGCCATATTAGGACCAAAGAACGAAAGCTGATCAATGGTCACGATCCGTCCTTCATGTGAAAAGCACACCACGCGAAAGAGGGAGGAGACAAGGGCTCCCATGGCATAGGTGTAATCGCGCCCCAGGAGCAGATTGAAATCCAAAGGGCCTGGAACGACCATCACGTCCATATGGACGGTTTTGCCTCCCAAAGTAATCGGTAACCTTGGAAGGATCCCCAACGGTTGACTCGTCCTTCTGTTGAACGTCAACAGATTCTGCGTAACAGGCGCAAGCGGTGGCGAACCGAAAGCTTGCCAGGTAGTTGAAGACAGAATACTAACAGAGGCACCTTCGTCTATAATGGTGCTGGGTACAACCAGACCAAGAGCCTGTACTGTGATCTCGAAAGGCACATAAGACGGAAGGCGAAATCCTGGAAATCGATTCCAATCAAAAGAAGCGACCAAACTACTCGGAGGGGTTACCATCGAAATGCGAAGGTCTTCCCCTGATGTTACGGAAGCAGAAGCCTCCTCCATGACCTCCATCTCGAAGGCGGGAAGAATATCCTCCGTAGCCTCCATCTTGGGAGGCAGAGGAGTAACTTCTTGAAGTACAGGGACAGGAGCATCTTTCTCCAAGTCTGAAGAATCTGAAGAAACCAGAAGAACATGAGGGTTATGGGGTCCACTCTCAACAGAAAAGACCTGGTGCACCGCGGATGGGGCCAGTTCAACCGATCCCACGACCAATGGTTGGTCGGGAACGGATTCCTGAATCTGAATTTCTGGAGGAGTGGGATCGACCAAGGATGACCCTTGACCAATCACGGCATCGGCCGGTGGAAGACTCAAAGAAAGCTGTTTATAACCAGCCGGGAGGCGTGGTGTAGAAACAGTCAGGTTGTCCAGGACTCGCTTGGCTTCATCCATATAAGGACAAAGGTGAATAGCATGGTGCCCTTCACACAACTTACAGGGATTGGTGATCTTACCCTGCTTCTTAGGAGCCTTACCAGTGCCCCCAACCTGACTCCCGGAAGCCAAAGACAACGGTGGGCGACCGTTGGACCATACTTCGAGTACCTTGGGAATGCCAGGGCAGTCTCAAAGCAGATGGTCTCCCATGCACAACATGCAGGGGAACTTGACTTTCCGAGGAGGGTTGGAAGGGTTACCAAGAGGAGATGTTTCAGGAGCAGTAGCTGCACTTTTAACCTCTTGCTTATTAGACTTCTTCTTCTTTGTCTTCTTCTTCTTCTTCTTAGCCACCTGGTTAATCGAATCCAGACTTTCACCAGGTGAAGAAGAGGAGGAGGACTCAGAAACAGGCGAAGAAGGGGAGAGGTCCACCTTAGAATCAACATGATGTTGTTCTGGTGGAGGAACTGATTGACCAGTAACTGAGACATTCGGGACCACAGAGGTTGAGAACAACCAAACAGGAAACCCAACCGTTAACCCAGGAAGGGACAACGTCGCCATGTAAGGAGCACCAACATTTCCAAAAGGAGGAAAATGACCAGGATTCCCTTCTGAGGGGATTCCTTGGTTGGTGAACTCTGAAAAAGTTGCCATGAAAACTCAAAACCACACACGAGCCGAAAAAGAGTTAAGGGCACACGATCAAACGGTCAACAAGCAATATCTAAGCAGGCGTGTAATCGTGGGCGATTAATTTTACCACATTGGAAAGTAAGAAATTCTACCGTTTCATGTTTTAAGAGTCGAGAAACGATAAAAGATGACTCTATCTCTTTCAGAGTTGACACAAGCATGAAAGGACAAGCGCTTGACGGTATTTTCAAGTTTAGGGAGTCAGAAAAGACCAAATGACTGCTCAGGAAAAACTAGGCACAAAGGATGTACCAAATATCCGTGAACTGCAATATACACCTTGGTTTCAAAAAATGAAACAGAAATCGACCAAGGACTTTCCGTACGTGCAGGTAGTCTCCCCGAATGCTGTGTTCGGTGTATCACGGGTATAGGGCGGCAGACTCGGCTTCCTATGGATAAAGTATTGAAAACCTATAGGGGTCTCCCTTTATATACGCGACGGTACGGGGAGCGCAAGTCCGTACTAGCGCTATCTAAAGCCAACAGGCAAACGACAGCTGCTAGGTTTAACGACGCCGGAACACGTCTCTAGCCTAGACCTTCTAAATATGTTGCGTTAAGTTCCAATGTTGCCTTAGGTTAATTGAATAAATTTTATAGTTGATCTTCAATTAAGTTTCAATTTCCAGGCCCTATCGTGTGTAGTGTCTCCTAAATGCAAGCTATATGCCACGATGCAACATTTCGTTCGATGAAAACTAGTTAAATGAGAGTTGAGAGCTTTTATACAAACGAAATGTACGGAATACAAACAAGAATGTCTCTAATGCAACTAATGCAATTGCACACTTTTCATTCAAACACTAATCACTAGTAATATGGAAAAGATCACAATTTGCACTAATTTAACAAAAGCAAAAGAGATTATTTTTTTGATTTTCAATGTTTAATGGCTAATGTGCACTGAAAACAAAAGGAACAATTTGAGAAATTATATCTAAGAGAGCGAAGCAAACAACATTCACTCAACGAAGCAAGCAACCAAATCTCTAAATCGACCCAAAGTCTCTCAAATCGAAGAAAGACTCGAAAACACCCAATGGACCGTGTGATCTAGGTCCAAAGCAAGGGCAAACGAACTCTGAATGAAAGAATGAACAATCACTCAAAAGACGCAGAAAAACAACCAAAGACTGTTAAGAGAGCGTGGAGAATCGATCAACAAGTTGACAGGACAATCAAGACACCAAAACTCCCAAGGAGGGCTCGATTCACTATGCCACTAGATGCCCTAGGGCTCAAATCGTGGAATCGATAGACAAAGGCAAACAACCAAAGGATAGCGGTGAATTCCAGTCAAACAAGACTCCAAGACATTCAGACAATCAGGAAATCAAGAAGAAAAGTACTGGTCAAGCTCAGAAAGCCAAAAAATGAAGAAACTCAAAAAAGTCACAGGGGTGGCGCGACTGTGGCCTTGAAACTAGCGCCAGAGGCCGAGTGGCGCGACACGGACAAATGCAACAAGCGCCAAGTGGCGCGACTGTCGGGTTAAAATCCGCGCCAGTCGAGTTCTTCAATAAAAATTAAAAAACAAGCTATTCTAAAAGTAGACCAATACAAGCTAAGCAAACCAAGAGGCTAAAATAATGAAAGAATCCAACCCAGAAGGTTCATCAAGCAAGGAGAAACAATGAAAGCGAACCAATCATAAATGGGACAAGGAAAACCGGACGCTCCCCAGCGGAGTCGCCAAGTTGTTGAGGAGGTAAATCCCCTCTGCGGACAGAGGCGATCCCTACTAGCCCAGCAGGGGTCTAGCAACAAACAAACAATGCTATGACGCAAGCTCCTGGTTACGAAATGAAAGACTTGGGATAAGAGCCTACCTGGATTCCAACGCTAGATCTGAAGAAGATGTCCCCGTCCTTCAGCCACGGCAGATCACAATCCTTCACGATCTCTAAGAGTGGATGGACACTGCACACGAGAAGAAACGAACGGATACATGCATAGGAACCAGCATAGTAACTAAACATCGGGTCGAGAAAAGATATTACTCGCATTAACATGATAGAAAAAGGAGTGGAACCATAATCATAGTCATCTATTAAAGTGATAAACGAATAGAAGTTACAACCAAGTTGACGTCGCGGCTTCCTTCGAACGGGTCTACGGTTGTCCACGTCTCGCAAAGCTCGCCAAGGAAAGGGAAAACCTCTCCGGAGTCTCTCGACAATGGTCTCCTTACTTGAGTCGGCCTTAAGGGAAAGAGAGGATTATTTACAGCACAAAGGCCCTTGGGAATATGGAGATTCAAAGCTTAGGCACTTCAAGACTATCAGCCCTTCAGCCCCTTCATCAATGGATGAAGGCTATATTTATAGAGGAGGAGGTTGGGATCCTTACAATAGTGGAAGGGAGGCCTTATCCTTTGGGAGGTTCCCCATATGGTGGAAACAAGATGTCATAAGGAGGAAGGCCGTGGTTATTCAGTCAAAACCACTCCTGATGACTCATCCACGAAGTTGTTGTAATCGAAACTTCGCCTCCTTTTTTAAAAAACTTTCCATAAACAGAGTGGCACGGGTGCAACACTAGGAAAGAGCACCAATTGGCGTGGGCTCAGTGTTAATTTCCCCCCATTGGCGCGAGTACATAACGGGCTACCGGCGCCAATGCAAAAACAGGTGTTTTTAGGGGTCTGCTCAGGAAATGATCAACAGAAGGAATGTTGTCCTCATGGAAAGGGATGCAATGAAGGTATTTTCAAGGCTTGACATTTCTCACAGGTCACATAATGGGTCCTCCATTGTGCGGGACGGGAAATGGTAGGGACGGTGACAAATTACTGTGTAACACTAGCTACTAAGGGAAATAGCAATGAATTTTAGAGCAAACAACAAAGAGCACATACTAAAATGTAGCTTTCCTAACTTGTTCCTATGCAACACACACAATCCACTATATGCACATGCATGTTTTTTATTTTCATTTCCCTTAATGTGAATGAAATAAAGGAAACTATATGCATCAAATCAAATAAAACAAGTGTTTTCTTGTTTGAGAAATGAGGAATTTAACAACAATTTATCTTTTAGGAAAAACGAAGAATGGAGCTACAATTTTTCCTACAAGAAACAAAGAATGAAACAAAAATTTCATTTACGAAAACAAATTGATCTAATGCAGAAATTAAATACTTTGAATTTGACTTTCCAATGATAACGAAAAAAACTAAAGAGACGTTGAAAAATTTTACTTTTCAAAGGAGGAAGAATCAGGAAAGTTTACTGGTCTCTAAGAGGTATCAAATAGTTGATAATACAACAAACAAAAGGTTGAGAATGATAGAAATGATAAATTTGAATGGAATTTGGTTGGATAAGGGGGAAACACAGTCTCTAAGGGGAGACAGTGCATTGCAGTGCACCCCTGAGTGGGAGAAAATGCACTACAATCCACTGTGTCTTGACCAAGATTGCGTTGGGCACACCAGGGATTGAAAAATCAAGCTACAAAGCACACTTCTAATGCAATTATTTCATTCAAATTTATAATAATTGAAATTAGATGCTACTGATGAGGATAAGTAGAGGAAAAAATATCATAAATTATAGGATACTCCCCAGTATGGTCGCCAATTTATTATGCGAAATTGAGATCTACGGATAAACCACATTCCCTAAGTGTGGTGCTAGTTGTCATAGCATTATTTATCACCTCTATATACTTGATGACTTATGCATTGGCCTTGGGCAGCCCTTCCATTCATATTTGGTCACATTTCTCAAAAAAAAATATTTTAAAATCCATACGCGACTCTGCCCAGTTTTTTCCGCGTGCACACGCAGTTCCATCCATAGATGACCCACATATGTTATTTAAAATATTTAAAAATTAAAAAATTTCCCTATTATTGAGGCAGTGTTTACGGTTTTTCCTATAACTTAACTTCCCCATCCCGTGGCCTAACTGTTCCCCAACTGAAAAAAATAATTTGAGGAAGTATAAATACCCCTTAAGGGAATGGCCTAAGGGAGGAGAGAGAGAATATTATTGATATTATAGCATGTTATAGCCATCACCAAGTCTGTTATTTCCCTGTGCCTCCTACACTTCCCAGGTTTTAGGAAACCCTTGTTTTCTTGTGATGATCACCCTTATTCTATGTGACATTCTTTGTGCACCATTTATGGAAGAACCTTTGTGAGGCTAGGGCTGGACGAATCTGGAAGACGTGTTTTCTCAAGGCCATGGACGATATTAGGTGATTTCTCCACTTTTATCTTCTGTACATGTTATCAATAAAAGAAGTACTATCTTATTCTTGATGTTCATGTGTTATATGGCTCTTATACATGCTTAATAATCTTGAATAATTTATTTCATGTTATCTTTATGAGATCATGTATTCTAATTTGCTAACATCTAGGACAAATATACTATAAAACTAGGTTTTGTGCTTATTCTTGACTTATTTCTAGGTTCTGGAGCACGAGGAGTTGCATAGGGTTTGAACCCTATGGGATCTACTACAAACGAAGGATAAACGGGTAAGATCTGCAATCCTCGCTTTCTAGTTTAAATCATAGAATTTGGTAATTTGAGTCCTTCTTGTGATGACATGCCCCTACTCTATTAGATCTTTCAACCTAGGACCTTAGTGTAACTTTGACTGTAACATAACTGGAGACTTTGGGGATTACTTTTGTGTAATTCCTATTTTGGGTTGTTTTATCTATCTTGTAGGTTCCCTGATAGGTTAATCACATTTCTAGTATAGTAAATCTTTTTCCCAACGACGCAGAAGCCTTGATCTCTTGATCAGGCCTGAGTCTTTCTTTTTTTTTCCTTATTTTTGTTTTTATATGCTACTTCAGTTGTACAAAGTCATGTATGCCCTCTGTTTTCTCCAAAATAACCCATGTATATGCATGTTTCTTTGGTTACAGTTGCGTATACATGCGTGTTGCACACACCGAACCCGCATATGCCTAGGAAAATTTGAAAATCTAAATTTTGAGGCTCTATAAGCCTTTCGTGTCTATGTTTGGCCACTTCTACGATTCCCTCTAGGTGTCTAGACTATGTTTATTCTAGCTGTATGCTAGTTTCTCTCTTTTTCTTGTGAATACCTAGTCATTTTATGGTTTTTCCTATTTTGTGAAGTTGCAATTGTGGTTGTAGCACCAAGACTTCTTCCTGGAGCTCTTAGCTTTTTTGACCATTCAGAACAGTAAGCCCCTACTTGTTTGATCATCTTGGCCTTATTCATTGCTTCACTTTTGGTTTTTCCTCTTTTGACTTCTTTTGTTTTCTTGACTTCTTGGGACTAGCCTTTTAGCGAGTGTTGAAGTGACTTTTTATTGGTTTTTTAATTTTTTTTTCGTTGGAAGTGTTTGCTATTGTTTTGAGTCAGTTTCTTGGGTATTTTTCTTCTTATTTCTTGTTTGGGTCCTGCTAGGAAAGTAGCAGAGTTGGCTTATGCATTTTGAAGTCTCTTTGTGGCTCATTTTCTTGATTTTGATTCTTGGGTAGTTGTATGCTTGTATTTTCAAAAAAATTTGTTCCCTTAAAAGTGAAAAGCCAAAAAAATTTCTCGTTTTCTGTTTCTTTTGCTTTGATTTCCTTTTTTTGGATTTCATACATTTTGAAGCTGTTTGTTAGTTTCTTGTTTTTGTTTCGATTTCTTGGTCTTGAAAGGAGTTTTTCTCAAGATTTCTCTCTCTTTTATATCAACTGTATTTTGGCATTTTGTATGCGAAGGAGTTCTTGTTGGGACTTTCCTTGCTTGTTTGTCAAAACTGATTGAACCAATTTTCCTTAGAAACTCTTTTTTCTTCCTTAGTTAGTAATCCTAGAATTTGCATATCATTGTTAGTTTTTTCATTAGTTGCATTGAAGAATTTTAGTCCTTTTTAATCGTTTTCTAAAGTGTGTGAAGAGTGAGTAACTGAAAATAAAAACAAGTTTTTTCTTATTTTATTTCATAGAACCCATTTAGAAATCTCTTTTCATCGAAAGAAAAATATTGCATTTGCATGTAGTAAGTTTTCATTGATTTCTTTTGCGTCAATAAACACCATCATTTTCACTTCTGTATACCTTTGACTTAAGTAACATCCAATTTAAAATCAAGTGCTATAATTAAAACGAACTAGAAGTTTTTTTATTTGTCACTAATCATACACCAACTAGCTAGGTCAAATCTGCAATGCTGCTCAAAACTGTTAAACATAGAAATTTTATTAATGAGCGAAATCCAATTCCATTAAGTGGACTGTGAAAGAGCCACTTCCAAAGATTTAAGTGCGAGTGAGAGTGAAAGTAGAGAAGAGAGATACGCTCTCTCCCATTTTTTGAATCTTGACCTGAGACCGTTCCGCCTGGCTGTCAATACATATTGGTGCCCTTAGTTTCCTCTCCTAGGGACCACACAGGTGACTATGAGGGGGAATACCCGTGGTATCTAAGACAAACATTGCATCACTTTCATCAGTACTTCTACAGGGCGCCCTTGTGAATATTGCAGAATTACACCAACAAAGGTTGTTGTCAGGAGGTAACCATAACTATTTTTTTTACCTTCACTACTAGGCCTGGGGCATAATTACCCCAGACTATTTTTGGAAGGTCCTCTTATTTTATTTCTTGTATTTTGGTGTCCATTCCTAATCACCTAGAGTGGAAATACATGAACACCCCTTGATTGAATGTATCTTAGGGATTTTTTTAGAGTGTTCTCTTTTCTCCTAGATTGCTTAGCTTCTTATATTTTTTGAGTCTAATTAATCTCATAAAGTGGCTGACCGGTCGCCTCGTCGATCAAGGAGGCTTCATGGGCTTTCCCCTGCGAGTGTCAAGCCTTCTTCAAGAAGGCATAGGAGTAATTTAGTGGGTTACTTATATTCGGTGGTTTCGAATGCAATGGAGAGTGATCCTATGTCTCAGCTTGTTGTTTCTGTGGGTGGTCTTGGTACTAGTGCTATTGTAGAGAGGAGTACTCCACTCATCTCTAGAGTCTTTTTTCTAGTAGAATAAGTTTAAGTTGAAGAATTTCCTCAGCCTCCTAAGACTCATTCATCTCCTCTTCCTGCTAGTTTTCCTAATGTCCTTTTGTACATTGGGCCTGAGTCTCAGAGACCGGCTAGCCCTTTTCCTTCACATCCCTTTCTTTCAATGTCCACATATGGGAACATAGCTTCAGCTCTGAGCACGAAAAGTGTTCATACTCATATTTTAGTTGAAGGAGGAGGCACTATTTTCATTTCAACAATCAATTCTAGTGCTGCTATGTTTGGCTCTACTTCTATTCCATCTTCAAGTGGAAGCACCTAAGCATATGCTTCTCAATATGGCCCCTTTTCTTTTCGAATTCCTTCTAGTGAGATTCCTTCCATCTCCTTTATTGTTTCTTTAGTTGTCTCTATGCCTATGCCTTCTATGGTTATTGGATCAGCTTAATTCCAGGGTTTCCCCTTTGGAAGTGGCCATATTCCTCATTCGAACCCTTCCTTAGGATCTCTGCCTTTCACCTCTCAAAACCAAGGATTCAATCCTTTCACGGAAGGTCAAGGCTCTAATGTTTTCTAGGATGGGACCCTACTTTTACAGGGTTAGGAGCTGGGAGTCATTTTTTCTCTGGTCAGCAAGGGAATATTCCTTTCTATTTGGTACATGATTCTCAAGGATTTTCTCCATTCGCTAATGCTTGGAACCCTTACCAGTGGGTTTCTTCCTCTTTTAACACTTTTATTGGAGGTAATATCCTTGTTTAAAGTAACCCTACGATGGGAGGGGGTACTTCTACGAATTTTGGGTTACAAGGATTCTCTTATGGATCAGCATTTTCTATGAACAACATCTGGAAACCTGGTGCCTCAACAAATCTAGGATATTCTTTTCAGAATGTGGGAAATCCTTCCTATGGGGGATGGAATTCCTAGGCTCCTCCGCTTTTACCATTCCTGCCAAATTTAAACTTTCCAGATCTATCCAAATTGACAAATGATCTTATTATGTATAGTCTGGTTTGGCCTCCGGTCCCCACTAAACTACTCTCAGACATTCCAAATTTTTAAGGGAAGACTAGTGAGGATATGGCGGACCATGTCACCACTTTCAACTTATGGTGTTCATCGAACTCCCTTATCGACAATTCGATCAGGTTGAGTTTATTTCAACGAACCCTAATTAGGAATCCTGCAAAATGGTACATTGAGCTAACAGGGAGAATTTTTTCTACTTTTGGTGTGTTGGCTACTATGTTCTTAAACCATTTTTAGTTGCATGTTCATTATGATGCTAGGATTGATCTCTTATCCAATTTCTAGCAAGACAAAGAAACTCACATTTCTGATCATATTTAGGAACGAAGGAGAAGGAAGAGGCTAATCAAAGCCTAGATTCTGAATGATTTCCTTCTCGAATGGTTTCTAAAATCTCTGCAACTGGAAATATCAAAGGATGTATCCCTTTCACATGTATTTTCTAAAGAGCAGACTATTTTTAGGGCTCAGCAGTTAGAACTGATCTATTCTATGTCTGGGGTCCTTAATAGAATTTTCTTGTATGCTCCTCACTCCAAGATAGATTTAGCCAAAACCAAACCTAGTCCTCATGGTGACAGAATTATCAGTACGATCAATAGTGGTATGGCTAACCTACTAAATACATTGCAACAGTTGTCTATACAATCTGCTCCTTCTAGTCAGGCTACACCTTCAGTCTCAACTCCTTCTCAGCTCTTGGCTATTAATGTCGTTCAAACCTTCAACCCCAAAGTAAATAAAAAATCAGATGGGAGAAGAAGGAAATAAATAATAGGAAGAAAGACAAGGATGGGAAGGGGAATGCGAATAGATCCAACGATCATGTTGGAGAGGGTAAGAGGGATAATAAAAAGAAGGTTAAGTTTCCCTGCAAGTTGTGCATTGGAGACCATCTTACTCACCTCTACCCTAAAATTTAGCATGCTTAGTACTTGTTAGCTCAGTAGGGTTCTTCTAGCTCCCAAGCTATACTAACAAACCCTTTTCCCCAAGGCCTTCAATTGCTAGCTAGCGCGAATGCGAATACTGGAGATCCCGCTGGAGGCAACCAGGAAGGGGAAAATATGTCAAACATATACATGATGAGTTCTCACGTAGATATCTCTACAATATCTCATGATTATGGTGAAGGTGAGTCTTCGAAAGCTGAAGGTGATCCTAGTAATGTTGAGCCACTCCATATATATATGGTTGTAGTTGAGCCTATACCTCAGATACCGAAAGGTTCTACAAATCGTATGACGATCAATCCTAATTCCAAGGCTTTCCAGAACTACTCGATTGTAGAAAATATGGCTCAAAGTAGTTGTGCCATGTCTGCATTAGAGGTACTATAGTCGTGTCCTGCACAAAGGAGTGCATTGCTCACTTCCATTGGGGGCTGTTGATTCAAAGAATTCTCTGATGATCACATTTGACATGTTGACTTTCAAAAAGAGACATCCTCATGATATGGCTTTCCAGATCAAGTCTACATATTGGAAGTTTAATATCTTTTGAATAGTTATCGATGAGGGTGCTTCCACGTGTGTGATGTCTCTCACATGTTGGAAGGCGATTGGATCTCCTTCAGCTATCCCTTTTACTACTCTTTTGAATACGTTTGATGGTCATTCTCACAATCCACATGAAATTGTTCTGGCTTTACCCACCTGTGTTGGGGGTAAAACTATCAATATCGAGGTTGAGATAACTTATGTAAATCTAGACTACAACCTTATGTTGAGGCAAAACTAGATTTATGAGATGGATGATATTGTTTCCTCATTATTTTTCATTTTATGTTTCCCTCATGAAGGGAGGATTGTCACAGTTGATCAGACAGACTATTCTCCTATATATTCAAATGCATTCACTGACTCGACTCTTACCTTGGTGAATGATGCCAAGCAAACTATTGAGAATTTGGGGGTTAGAATGTACACATATTTGATGGGTATTTTTGATTTTCCACCTCCTTCAGTTCATATCCATGTTATTTCATCCTCCAGGGTTCCTACTCGAAGATATTTCTTTCAAACTCATTATTTTTTGGACCCTTGGACCTTGCCTTCTCCTATATCCACATTAGAATAAGGCCAAGTGGGTGGAATGGAATTTCCTATGTCTGTAGCTGAGATTTCCTATCGATCTATTATTGAATCTGCAAACTCCATGCCAGTTTCTCTTTCGCTACAGGAATTTGAAGAAGATGTGGCTCCAGATTGGACTCTTACTTCATATTCTGCTTAGGATTTCCTTCATACCACTCTTCCATCTAAAGAGGCCATCGTTGAAGCAATGACTAGTCTAGAGAGACTGTGGGATGATTTTCATCATCAATCCTATTTTTTACTACACTTGCGAGAATTTGAAACAAGTTTCTCTAGCCTTCAGTATTTTGGTCCTATTCACCCAGTTTTGAACCCTTTAGCACTAGCACAAATATTTGCTGAAGGGAACATGGCTTCCATTTTTGCTACTACCCCGGTGAACATCTCCAGATATCCCAACATTATTGAGAATGTCTTCATTGGAGCTTAATGTTCCCCTAAAGAGATTCATGCTTACACTGATCTCTTTCAAGAATTTCAGGATGTGTTTGCTTGGTCTTGTGAGGAAATTCTTGGTATAGATCCATCTTTCGTCTAGAATGAGATCAATACATACAAAAATTATAAGTATATTTGGGAGAATCTTCGTACAGTAAACCCTAGGAAGGCTACATCTATCAAAGCTAAGTTTGAGAAACTGCTAAAGATAAGTTTCATATACCCCTTTCCATCAAGTAATGGGTTTTGAATCAAGTTCTTGTGGACAAGAAACAACGAACGATCCAACTCTGCATCGATTTTAGGGATTTTAATAAGGCATGTCCTAAATATAATTACCCCACACCATTCATAGATTAGATTATCTATGTGTGTGTGGGCAATGAAATTTTCTCCTTCATGGATGGTTTCTCGAGATATAATCAGATCAGTGTCTCTCCTAAAGATCGGCATAAGACTGCTTTTATTTGCCCCTAGGGTACCTTTTCTTACAAAAATATGCCTTTTCGCCTTAAAAATGTTCGAGATACCTTTCAACGAGCTATGTCCTATGCCTTCCACAATATCAAACATATTATCGATGCATATTTAGATGATTTAGATGCTCGTTATTGCAAGAGGATTGATCATCCTTCACACATTTTTCAATTTTTTGAAGGATGTATATTATAAAATATGGTTGAACCCTAATAAGTGTGTTTTTTCCATCACATCCGATCGGTTTTTTGGATTCATCATGTCTACGAAAGGGATTCAGCTAGATCCCTTCAAGGTTGAGGCAATACTTCAGTTTCCTCCCCAATCTTCGATCCATGAACTTCAAAGTCTACAAGTCAAATCCAATTTCTTATGGATATTTATCATAAATTATGCCAATATTACAAAAGAATATACGAGTTTGTTAAAGAAACGAGTTCCATTTTTCTGGGATGAATTTTCTCAACACTTGTTCGATGCTTTGAAAAAATAATTGGCCTCTGCACCATTACTAATTCCACCTGATTATAGTAGATATTTCCTCTTGTATCTCGCTACAGCAGAATCTACCATAGGTAAGAGGATTCTCTTTGCAATAATGTTGTATACTACCTTACTCAAGGCTTGTTGGGTCTTGAACTTCGGTATTCTCCGATTGAGAAACTAGATTTGGCAGCTGTCCAGGTTTTCCAGCATCTTAGACATTATATCCTCCTTCGCAAAACTGATGTTTTGGCAGTAGTTAATCCATTTCAATTTGTTCTTAGTAGGCAAGTGATTGGGGTGAAATATAATTGATGGATTGTTATTTTGCAAGAGTTTGATCTCTAATTACTGTCTACAAAATCCAAGAAGTCTTTTGTATTTGGGGAGTTGATTTATGATTTTCCTTGTGGAGAAGAGATTGTTGATGAAGAATCATTTCCTAATGAACATATTTTTCTCATTTCTTCACAGGATCCTTGGTACTTAGATCTCATAGTTTATCTCCAAACTGCAAATTTTCCCTTAGCTTTTTTGAAAGATGAGCATCAAAAGTTGTGTCACTTAGCTAAAATTTATTTTATTATCGATGAAACTCTATGTCATCGCTGGGTCAATCTGATCGTTAGAAGCTACTTAAATCTTGAAGAAGTTGAGGTTGTGTTGAATGATTTCCATGGTGGATCTTGTGGTGGTCATTTATCTGGGCTTGCTACAGCCCAACAAATCTTGCGCGCGGGATACTTTTGGCCCCGTATTTTCAAATATTGTGCTGAGGCAGTCAAAAAGTGGCATCCCTATCAAGTTTATACCTAGAAGATGTGCACTCATCCAGCTCCTCTCTTTCCTATCAGCATTATCGGCTTGTTCACTAAGTGGGGTATTGATTATACTACTTGTAACCTGCCTTCAGCTAAGGTTCATAAGTATAATACTGTAGTTGTGGACTACTTTACGAAGTGGGTTGAGGCTATGCCTACTTTTGGGAATGATGGTGAGACAGTAGCCCTGTTCCTATTTAATCAAGTCATTTCTCTCTTTGGTATCCCCAAAGGGATTGTCACTGACCATGGCAGTCATTTTAAAAACATTATGATGATTGAATTGGCTCTCAATTTGGGTTTTCGGTAGGGGAATTCATCTCCTTATTATCCTCAAGTCAATGGGAAAGTTGAAGTCGTTAAAAAATCCTTGAACATTATTCTTCAACGGACAATTGATAAAGGAAGATCCAATTGGCACGTCATGTTGTACCTTGCACTTTGGGCATACCGAGTGTCTATAAAGACTGCAACTAGTTTCACTCTGTTTCAACTATTTTATGGGTTGGAATCATATTTCCTATTGAATGCGAAATTCCTTCCATTAAGCTGGCAGTTGAGCTTCTTCCTGACACTTCTAGTCTCGAAGCACACCTTATCCATTTATAACATCTCGATGAGTACCGTCGAGATGCAGATACGATGAATAAGGCGCATAAGAAATAAGTGAAGGTTCAGTATGATAAGGCGGTCCAGCCTAGGGATTTATCTAAGGGTGACCTTGTCTTGGTCTATGCCCAATAGAAGGATTCCTTGGGGGTAGGAAAGCACAAATCCATGTGGTATGTCCCCTTCATCGTCGAGAAGGTCTTGAAAAAATGGACCTTATGCCTTGGTTGATTTTGATGGGAATGAGCTAGCGGAGCCTAGAAATGGGCTCTATTTGGAGAAGTATTATGCCTAGGCTTTCGCATAGAATTTTATTTATTGAATATATTGTATTTTTTAGATGTCTATTTTTCAATTTTTTGTGTGAATTTGATGATTTTGATCTTCTTTGGCAAGTATTACTGGATGAGATGAGTAATTTTGGCTTTTATGATTATGCTAGTAGACATCAGAACTTGGATTCCACGACTTGGGTAATTTACTATCCATCTAGTCAGTTTTTAGTTTCAAGAGGTTTCTGCATTGGTCCTGCTTTGAACAATGTGGAAGAGTACACTACAGTGGTCAACCTACTCTCGGAGGCAACATCTCTTGGTGTTGATTCATTAGTAATTTACTTGGATTCACAACTAGTGGTTTCACAATTAAAAAACACCTATCGTGTCAAAGACCCATTTTTGCATCGATAATTTTTTAGGGTACGTTTGTTACAACATTCATTTCAATCTATTACGTTCATTCATATTCCCCGATCTAATAATTGGTTAGCAGACTCATTAGCTAATCAAGCACTTGATTGGCACATTAATCATTAAATACTTTAAAAATATCAAAACATTATTCATCATTGTACATTTGGGACAATCACATCATATAAATGGCTATGTATATATAGATATAGATCAGAATGTTCAAAATATACAAAATTGGACCATCATGTCCTACAAAATTAGTACTTATGCCTAATCATGTATGTCATCAAAAAATAATAATACAGTCATCCGATCAAATCTAAATCTATCCCTGAGCACCCTGCCCAACATTTCTATTCCGATAGAACACAATAGCAGTAGCTACACGATGGAATAACCAAACCAAGTCTCGTGGTACTCCCACTACCCTCCTCTAGATAGCCTCAGGAAATTCCTCTATAGCTGCCATGGGTACTTGGCAAGTTAAATACTCCAATTTTCTCTGGATGGCATGGAGAGTAATTCCTGGGTCTTCAGCATCATCTGCCTCGCATCTACAGTGCTTACGTCTTGGGTAATCCTCTGGTCTAACTGGTCCCATGTCTACATCATGATCATTAAATTTTTTAAGTCATATTGTCCTATAAAAAACATTTTTCATTTTGCCTATAATTTAAAAAATCAAAAAATCATTGTGCAATCTTATCAATTGCACCCCATGCTGTTACAAGTGGAAGAACCAAATTAGGATATTCTTGAAAATCGATCCCAACATAGGGACAGTCCTCTAATGAGATGACATGCTTTTCCCACCACTGGAAGAACTCATCATCCCATATGGTTCGGGGAACCTCACTTCCCCCCAGTCTCTTGATCAAGTCTGCCCATCTATATATCCTCAGATCTCTTGTTCTACTAATGGAAGAGATGACCTTGGGTCGAAGCCATGGGACTCTCTCAAATAAGAATGTCAACATAATAGTGCCATAATTAAAGTGTTTTTTCTTTACATGTTGGATGGAAGTCAGTTTTTTTTTTCAGGTTAGCCAATAAGGCTATGCACCAGTCATAAATATGGATTAAACAGTCCATTGCTAGACTCATATGAGTGTGTGAAGCTTGGTGTAGAGATGTTGATCGCGCCACTCTACCAATTGTGAAAAGAAGGATTTTCATGTACAAGTCTCATAATCCTTGATTGGGATCTGAGTCCCTACCTTCTTTGCACCATCCACATAGTAGACTTGGACATAGTCATGTACATTAAGCCCTTCAGTGGGATTACCATGAAAATCAACTGGTTCTCCCCTCCGGAAAAGTCCAGTGAAAAAATATATTTCTTCTGGCTCGACTCTCAATGGCATCTGATCAATAATAAAATAGTCTTCATCTGGTTCCCAATTATTGACCAACATCTCGAGAAATCGAGTATTGGTTTTTATATTTTTCATTTTGAAAATTTTGAGTAAAACACAGCTCCGAAGTATATCTAATGATTGTTGGTCCTCCATCACTTCCTTATCAATTGCACTATGCTCTCTTTCTCTCCAATTGATAGTCATCTTGGACAATTTCATCCATTGACCCATTAGATATTAGTTTTTTAATTTCGCTTTGTGCATACTCAATTTCATTCGGACATAGTCATGTTTATACGTGAGTTCCTCATGATGAACCCACATATACACAGAGGATTTCAAGAAAAATTTATTTCCTATGGTCAAAAATCTAAAAAAATTCTTTAAATAGGAATGAAATTGATAAAAAAGAAGAGTACAAGGCTTACTTGACTGGTTTCAGTTGATTTGGTGGTTGGTTTCTCTATTTACAAGAAAGGGTTTTTTTGCTCCAGATCTCTTTTTCTACTTCTGCACTACACAAATGACCAAAATGCGAGTCAAAATGCTTATTTATGCCCATAATTTGAGATTTTTTTCACAAATTTAATTTGTTTCTATTCTTTTTAATTTGATTAAGGATGTTTAACCTTTAGGATATTAAGTGTTAGGAAAATATATTTTCAGGGACATTCTGGTGAATTTGAGATATTTCCAATTTTCCTTTGGATCCATGACCATTGACCTGTCATGGCAGGTATTTGATTCTGAACTGGCATATAGGTTAGGGAATTAATTTTTTGTTTCATTTTTGCATACTAGTCTCCATTCTAAGAACTTTCCATAGGTTCGACCCCATCATGTCATGACTATTTGACCAACTTCACTCACCGATTTTTTAAATCATGACCTGGTGGTAGAGCCATCCTTTACATGGGCTTCCTAGTTAGTTCCTCGCTAGCATTTGTCGCCCATTCTGCAATCCATGTAGGCTTGGGAGTCCCCTTTAGTCCCACCATGACTTATGCGTTGAAGTTTCATTATTCTTCTTCTTCGCTATCTTTATTCTAGCCATTTATCTTGGAGGCTCCCATTGTTGTTGAGTTGTATTACTACATTCCATATAAACTACTTGTTTATCTTGGTCTTTAGTCGGCTTCATTTGGACTCATGTTTAAGCCCTCTTTTGACCATGTCTTTCTGTACAAGTTAACAATGTAATCACTTCGCCTTTGTGACTTGACACCTTTACCCATGGATGGAACATCGCTTTGAGTCTCACTTACCAGTTTTTCACCACCTTGCATTGAGCATAGGATTGTTCCTATCTCAGGAACTAGTGCATCCGTTTACTGACACTTGTCCTATCCATTATACTATAGGCATTCTTTTATTCTTTTTCATGCTTTTAAATATGAAAAAGACAAGAAAAAAAAATTGAAAAAGAGCTGGAGCGGGAAAATACTTCCATGCTTGATGGCAGCTACAACGCTAGTTGTGTTTCCCTTGAACAAAGCACAAAAAAGTTGTATTTTCTCTATTTGGGATGGTTTTAGTTTTTGAATTAGGAGAAGCCATAACCTTGTTATCGAGTCAGTACTCCCCCGATAGGTTATCTCTTCCAATCATATGGAGGGTTTGTTTATGCCTCCTGCATGACAAATTTATACAAAGTTATCAGTCGCTACCATATTCAACATGATTCGTGCTTTTGTTCAAGGGAAGTTAGCCTCAGTCGGCCTTTCTGCGGTGTCTCTAGACTCATTTTTTAGTCGTTCATCCTGGTTTTGTCAGTATCTTGTTCTATCACATCAACTATTTGGTCCTTTGCTCATTCTGGTTTGAGATGGTCTCCATTGACTTCTTGCTGTCGGGTTTTTCTCTTATTGACTTCGAAATATTAGTCTGAGAGTAAACCTAGAGCCGTACCATGACCCTATTTACATCATTGATAGGTGACCTTGTGCTTAGCATTTGATCAACATCATGGGTCTTTTACTGAGTCATTTCCCTTTTTTTTCACTTCAGCTTACATTATCACACCTGGGATTTGTGCAGTACCTTGATTTCCATTTGACCTTATCGGTGGATATCTCGCCTCTTTGTCATAATTCATTATTGGTTGGTTCATAGGGTTTCTTTCGTGTGCTAGCTACATTTTGTGCATGCTGGAAACATACTTCATTGGTTACTTCACTTTGCTTCATCTGATTCCTTCCAAATCTTGGCATGTGGGTTACACTCGTGCTTGACTGATGTGGGATGCTTTAATGTCTTCCTTCCATCAGATCTTTTCCCATCGACTCTAACTCATTGATCTAGGAATAAGGTCTAGAGTCCTTTTGTCAATACCTTAGGGTCTGCAGTCACTAGTGGAACAATCCTTCGCTATCGACAATGAGAATGCATCAATGTCTCTTGGTTGATAGATTCTCATTGGTGACAGCTCATTCATTCACTTATTATATTATCTTGGGAGCACCATAACCTCATTTTTGTTAAGTATTAGATCATCTCCGAAGTGTAGAAAAGGACCACTTTGACTACGCGCTATGGCCTGACTGTGAAAGTGTGCGCTGATATCTTCAGATCTGCGGTTAGTTGAACAAGAAAAGAGCTGCAAAAACCAGATCTATGCATGAAAAGACATTAAGCGGTAAAAACAAGGGTTTGCTCCATATACCAATAGACAAGACAAGAACAATTTTTGAAAGAATTTTTGTATTAATTGGGCACCTGGGAGGAAAACAAGAAGGCGTATCCAATTCTCCTAAGTGGGATGGGTTCTTGGAAGTCCTCAGCACTTCAGATCTAAGATTTCTCTCTCTTGTTGGTGTAGAAAACCCACACAAAGAATGGAACTCAAAGGGAGCTCACACAGCAAATGGTAGAAAAATGGGACCAAGTGTATAGATCCGGAGTGATCTAATAGGCAACAAAAGGTGAAGAATGGTAGGAAAAACCCTCCTATTTATAACAAAATATTGGGTCATTCTAGATCTTGATGCATGATTAAAATAATGTTAACCAAATCTAGATCCACCTTTTATGGAATATTTTATTATATTTGTTGGAGGGAAAAGGTATTTGACTTGGGTCAAATCCCTTGATTAGTCAAAAATAAATAAATAAATGATTTATTTATCTTTTTAAGGAAGTGGTTGGAAGATAATCAAATAAATAATGATTTATTTAATTATTGTGGGTGATTTGGTCATATTTAACAAGGAATATTATCTAAATAAGATTTAAATAATTATTCCTAGAAAATAATAAGATAAATAAAGGTTTATCTAATTAATTTCTTTGTTTTTGGGTTAAACATGACAGGGAATAATAAATAAATTATGGTTTAATTAATTATTCCATGAGGAAAATCAAACAAATATAGGTTTGTTTAATATTTCCTTTTGGGGTTTCCTGTTTAGACCATAAACAACCTAATAAATGTGGTTTCTTAAGTTATTTAACATAGTGAAAGCAATTTTACTTAGGGTAAAATTGGTCTTACATGGTGTACTTGGGTCCATCTAATGATAATAGGTTAGATGACCAAAAAATGGTGTAACAGATTGCCCCCCAGCGTGCGAGTGTCAGGAGCAAATCGTATGACCGAAGTACATTGTAAGAACTCAATCACCGGACAACAAAAGGGAAGTCAGAGAGAGAAATGCAGGTGGACGAAACAACAAAAAAGCAAAGACTAGACACGAGGAGAAGAGACTACGCAGTGCAACTAAGTCTCTTTTTTATGAGAGGAGTACTTTTTTTGTCTTTGAGAAGGTGGCGGGGGAGGCATACCTATGCCCGCCGAGACAAAGTACAAAAGAATAGTGTGTCCGGTAAACAAGGGACCTAACCATAAAGTACAGTCAGCATAATCACGAGCCAGATAAAAATACAATGAGGAATCCCATATACATGCTGTGAAAGGATAACAGCCAGGACTGATACAATAATATATGAGTACATGAGATACAAAGACAACCCAAATGCCCCCTGTAAATGGGGAAGGGCTCACAAAATCTGACTGATACATGCAAATCAAAAAGGTGCTGCAAGTGGCTAAGGCCAACATCATCAAATATCTGGAGCTGCATCGAAGGCTGCAAGGAAGAGGTCATCCGGGCATGTGGGGGGCTACCTGCAGGGCCACCCCCTCATGAGGGTTGAGACATCTCACACACACAAGGGAATCATCAAGAGTTAACTCGCGTATCCTTTGAACCATCCGTATCGGATCTCTGCGGTCATCTTTGAAAGGAGGTGAGTGGAGAAACAATCAAGTCAAAGGGAAATGAGAGATCCCTTTGCCTGATCCGAGGCACCGAACAAGAGTGGAAGCTGGAACCAAGGTACACTGCCCTCTAGACCTGGCTTCTGGAATGAATGAGCTGATGTTGATAGAAGGCGGTCCGCCATAGGTGAGGCAATGAGAGATCCTCAACTAAGGCACAAGAGAAAATAGTAGAGCGGCGGACAGACTGACACTAATGATGATAGTGAAATGGAAAGGACTGAGTAGCGAATGGACGACTTCCCTTGTTAGAGCATAAAGGGCATGAATGACATGGCAGTGACTGAAACAATATCATAAGGGATAGGGGACAGTGGGACTGAAGGTCATAATGTGCGACACAAGAGAGAGACCAAGCAATGAAGGATATAGCGGGGTACAAAGGGACTCGGGATAGACTCCATTAATGCGATGATGACTCAACTTGGATGCTCTAAACAAGGGCGACTCGATGGTGCTGCCACACAGTAAAGGCCCAATGGGGGACCATGAAAACATGAGTACAAGATGGTAAATCATGATGAAAATCGACACGAACAAAGACAAGTAAGGAGGCAAAATGGTGCCCCAAGTACAAGTGTCGTAAGTGAGGAAATTCGATTTTAGGGAGAGGTGAAGTGACCCTTCTTGGACAAAATGTGTCCTGGTGAAGTATCAAAACACAAAAAAATAACAGATACCCATTTGAGGGCTCAGTGAGAGCTTTCCAACGGTGCAGACAGTTTTTCAAACGGGGCTACGGTATGGTCGCAGCAGTCGAAAGAAGAAACAGGGGTTCTCTTTTAATAAGGTAGTTTTCCCTCCAAATTCACTCATTTTCTATTGTTGCTGTGGTGAATGTAGAGAGGAGAGAAGGCCCTAAATCTTGTGGCAAGCGTAGCAGAAAAACCGACCGTTGGAATCGAGATCCGTCAGTTGTAGGTAAGAGGCCTAACCTTACTCTTTCATTTTGATGGATTGAAAGTTCAGTTTAGGGCCCAGAATCTTAGAAACAGACCCTCCTTCATCTTTACGGCCGGGTCGCACTTTTTGGGCCAAAAAGTGTGACCTGGGAAGCAGGTTTCAGGGCAAAAAGTGCGACCTGTCCCAGAATTGGGCAGAAAACTGCGACCTGGGAGATGAAGGGGTTTTAGTGCTGTTTTATGGCTGAGAGTTGGGTTTTTGTGTTTGGTTATGGTATTCCCGATCTGTATGCTGAAAAAAATGATGTTTTTGTGCAGATATGGCAGATATACGGGTTAACTGGAGAGAGAGAGACTTGGGTACATTACGGGCAAAGATCCAGGCAGATCAGGGCATCCATCGTGTGTTGGCCAGGTTTGGGGTTCTAAATTTTTTGGAGAACCCTTTGATGAGAGCGGGAGAGTCTTTGTTGGCCCGAATTATCAGTTACTAGGATCCAGAGCATGAGGTCTTTGTAGTGCAGGGGCACAGGATCGAACTGACAGTCCAGGATGTGTATTTCCTGACGGGTCTCCCACCACTGGGGATGGTGGGAAACACGCAGCCAGTATTACCGCGGGGGCGGCATATCATGGAGTTTGTGGAGCGACATTGTCGACCGGGTCTCCAAGTCAAGGGGACTCGGATACCGATCGGGGACCTAGAGAGATTAGAGACCCGTGCAGTGGCCGCAGCAGTGCTGCGTATCCTGGGCAACCAGGCGCTCCATCACATCACTAGGGGGCAGATGATGATTGTGGAGAGTGTGTTGAGTGGGACCTACTATGGGTGGGCCCAAATGATGCTGGTGTCGCTAAAGCGACAGTTGTCGCTCTGCAAGCGGCAAGTGAACCACGATTGCTCGTATGGGACTTTATTGTGCGCCTTCTTCTTTGAGAAGATCCCTACCTTGCGGCCTCCTATACAGCTCCTAGATGGGGGCCCGAGAGAGCCCAGGATGCGCTGGTGGGGGCGGTTACTGTGCCGAGGAGGAGGAGGGGCGGTCGGGCAAGTGTTTCGACCTGAGTTCTTTGCCCATTGGGATCAGATGCCGTTATACATAGACGACTATCCCTATAGTGGGATGAGTTATTGTGGGAATCCAGACCTACCACTTCTGCCTGGTCGAGTATGGGGGGCCGATGGTAAGTGATAAGTAACTATTCTTGTATGGGCATGTTAAAGTTATTGAATAGTAGATATGGTACTGATTCATGTACTTTTGGTATGTAGATATAGCTCCGGTAAAACTGACCAGATATATGGGACGCCCGGCAGCCTCTAGAGCTGCAGGGACGAGTGGGTCGAGAGCAGTGTGCAATGAGGATGCGGTCGCCCTTCTGGAGGACATCCGCCGTAGATGCGAGATGTTGATGACCGGAGTTTCAGAGCGCGGGTGGCAAGACTTAGACGACCAGTACGTGGAGGCATGCATTGGTCTTCCCTCGGAATGGCGAGGTGTCATGCGGTGCATGGCGATGGCCGGTCAAGGCATACGTGATCTACGGGCTACAGGGGCAGAGCCATTGGCTCGGAATCCGCCAGATAGTGAGTAGGTGTGGGGCATGTGGTGCCCCCTAGTGTGTATCTAGGGGCAGGTGGTGCCCCCAGTTTTGAGTTTTTTGTAACATGATATGGGCATGTCATATGTATCAGAGTAGATGGACTCTAAACACATGTTTTGCAACACATATTATGGATATGCATCATTTTTAATGATTATGAATGTTATTGTATTGTATGAAATGCGTGTGATAAATGCCAATATAGAACATGGTTTACAATACTATCTACATAGTGATTCTGTTCTCGAGGTACATAGACTGAAAGTGTGGTTTAAATACATGTCGAGAGTTTCATAATAAACGTCTAAGCAATAGGGAGTTGTACACGATAAACACCATGGTTGCGCGGGCGCGTGGGGAGTCCGAACGAACGTCCGAAGAGATGGAGGATGGATGGAAAAACAGGCAAGGACACGCATGTATTGTTTTCGATTTTGGTGGCGAGAACCAATGTGGGCTTGTTGGAAGACAAGGGCAGCAAAGGGGCGAATATGGCCCAACTTTGTGGGGCTGGTACAAGGGGTAGCGACTTGCCCCATCGGCACATAGCAGGTAAAGGGTGTGGACGGGGAGTCCTGTGAGAATAGTGTTGCAAGACAACATGAAGCGAGGAGGAAGACAATGGCGCGCATGCGTTAAGGTGGACGAAGAAGACATCGGCGGCAAGCTGAGGAGGAGTGCAAGGAAACGGGGTTACTACAGCTCATATACAAAACTGAAGGTGGTGTGTGAGAACCAACGAAATGGTGAGGACTCGGGTGGGGAGTTAGCGAGAGATACGGGTGGAGTGATCTTGGAGGTGTGGGTAGAGAAGGTGGTTGGGCGACAATATGGAGGATGGGGGGCGGAAGCTCAAGAGTGTCTATGAGAGGATAGGTAAAGAAATGAGTTGTGGTGAACTCCGTCATGAAGACATCGGAGGGGAAGTCGATGGGGCGAGGGATGCGGGGGCGGCACCGAAGAGGCATCTTCTTGTGGTCACTAGAGACGGATTGATTATGTTCAACCTCATACTCTCGGACTACCCTCTAAAGAGCGCAGTAATGGTGAGGTGAAAAATGAGTACAGAATCGTGGCAGGCGCGCTAAGGCATGGGGTTTGTTGGTGAAAACCTTGGGGTTGCGGTGCCACGGACAAAGAAGAATGAGCTTGGGGACCTGGAATTGGAGAGCAGCTGTGCCGAGAACGTGCGACTAACCCACCACATGAATGGCTTGTCGGGTGGCACTGACGAACGACGCCACACAAGGCACGGTTTTGGGCGGAGGAGGAACCGGGTCGGTCGTGGTGGTCTTGTCTTTGGGTGCCCCTTGCGAGCTTTGCCTTTCTTCTGGGGTCATCCGACGAGGAGAAAGATCTTTGTTGAAGTCAACGAGAGCACCGATGGCCGGGAAGAAACGAGGGACTGGTTCGGGCCGGTGTCAAGCCATATAGGGTTTAGAGGTGAGCTGGGGAGGAGTGTTCTTTGGGGTCAAGTCTTCCAGACGTTCTTCGGGTCGGGTTGGGGAGAAGGTCGGCCATAGCGGGGCGAGAATATGCTGCGGGAGGGGGAGCCGGAGAAAGGGGTATGCGCCTGAGCGGGGTAATAATTGGAGGGGCGGCTCGGGTGGACCGGAAGAACGCGGGGGCAGTCCGGGGAGGATAAGGGGTTCGAGGATACCGAGGTGGGAGGAGGCCGGAAAGGAGAGTGCGGGCGGGCGTTTCGAGATGAATGTTGGGTGCGAGTTGCGGAGGGCGAGAGGAAGGTGTGACTGGCCAAAGCGGGCAGCAAGCAGGCTTTGAAGGCAGTTGCATCATGCAAACATTGGTGGCCGGGTCGACAGTAGGAGGAGGGAAGAATTGAAGGTTCCAAGCAGGGAAGGTCTTTGTGGCATTTGAGAAGACACTAGTCAAGGAATCGACGGTTTGCTTGTTGGCTACGAAAGATGGTCATCTGGTGGATGAATTTTGAAAACAGGCTCACGCCTTGTTTGGTCAATGGTAATGTCTCCATTATAGAAGGAACGTCTTGGAAAACACGGATAAGATGAACACTGGAAAATTTTAAAAGCACGCTGACGAATGTTGTGATCTGACGGAGCATCGATGACTTTGACGTCAACGCAAACGGTCTTCTGCAGCGGGGTGATGGAACAATTAAGAAACGAGCCAATAGGGCACACGGGGGAGGGCGTGGCTAATCTCGCCGAAGAGATGAGGAAGAACGCTGGGGATCAGGTGCTTTAAAACAAACGGTGTCACGGTGGATGCCCTCCTCAATTCACCGAGCGTTGGTGTGATTTTGAGCGAGATTTGAAGCAAGGAAGGAGGAGAAGGAGGATATTTGGTTGGGTAACAAAAGTAGTGTTGGTCATCGGGCGGATGCGGTGCCCACAGTGAGTAGTAGAGCCTTCTTTGGAAGAGCTGGCGGGAGGGTTCCGGTGTGGGGCGCGCGGAATTAGCAGATGTTCTATGTGGAGCGAGCAGAAGCACGACCGGGCGGCATTTCGATGTGGGGGTCCTTAGGAATACCGTGTGAACCTCGGGTGGGTTCGAGGGATATGTGAGGGCCTTTGGATGTCGAAAGAGCTCGTGGACCTGAAGAAGGAGCTCGAGAGAGCGATTGAGCGGGGAGAGGGGAGACGAAGATGCTGACGTTCGGTTTGAAGGTGGGGGGTCGACGGTCGGGGGAAGGATCAAAGTGCATCATGAAGATGCGGTATTCGGAAGGGCCCGAGAAAGGGGAAGAGGAGTGGCGGCTGCATTGTCGAGGGGCGGTTGGTATGCAAATCTGCAGAGGAAAGGATGGTCGCTTGGTGGTTGGTGGTGACTGTGCACAGTGAGAGCATGAGGGGAGGCACTGTTGTTGGTAATGTGGCTTAGAACTCCACCTTATCTGAGTGGGGGATGTGGCGATTAATGCCATAAACACATATGGAACAAGAGAACTGGCATCTGAGCAACCTGTCCAGCTTGGTGAGTGCTACAGCCATGGTTAGCGATGTGCAAGACAAAAGCACAAAGTTGGTCACATAGGTACAGGGGCGGCAGTTGCGTTTTGGGTTGCCTCTACGCATTGTGAGAAGAAGAGGGAATTAATCATACTGCGCATGCAAATACTTGCCACCAGAGGGGGCACAGCGAATACATAACTAACGAGGTTGGAGGACGGGGAATGAAAAAAACATATATCATGAAGAGTTAGCTTTCAGGATGCGGTCGAGAGTAATGATTCTGGATTGAAACAACATTGAGAGTAGAAAGCAAGGGTTGGGAAAAAAGGAGGAGGCATGCGTGTCACAGATACATGCTACGAAAAGGAAGGGGAAGAAGTACTAAGGGTGCGGCCTCCTGGGGGAGCCACTGTTGCCCGGAGGTTGGCATATGGATGGGATAGGGCTCCAACGATGCCGTTGGTGAGATAATGCCAGAGGCATTAACCTTGCGCCATTTTGGGGAGGTTGGAGACGACAGTATAAAAATAACGAGTTCGAGCGTGGTCGGTCACTGAAGGCTGTTGGAGGTGGCTTCTTCGGTTTGAAAGTGAGAAGCGACATCTTTGACGATAAGGAGCTAAGAAGGGTGAAAGAACAGGTCCTTGTAAAAGCTGGTGCGAAGAGGGCTAGAAACATAATCATCATGTGGAAGTGTGACTTGTAAGGCAGGCGGGGTGAAGAGTTTGCTGGGAATAAGAGGTCAAGAGATCTGATGAGTGTCTCGTGTCGGAAAGGGCGGGGAAACTAAGATAAAGAGCTTGAGCAAGGTTGCAGAAAAGGTGGTATGAAGGTAAACGATCAGCACACATTTAAGCTTTCGCACGGTAAGCGTGCATTGGTGGCAACGAGAAGCAGATGGAATCCCTTGGTAATAGAATTGGAAGAACACATATGGAAAGATCAGACATGATTGGTTGGATCTTCTCGTAAGGCAACAACACAGACAAGGAATGTAGGAGGGAATGGTTGGCATAAGCAGGCCAATAACATGCGTGGACAGACAATTTGATCAGCGGGTTGAATACGGGGCCGACGCTGTGTGTATGCAACAACAAGGGTATGGCCGAGGTGGTTCGTGTGGCGGTTAGCTAGTAGTGAGACTCGACATTAGGGCCTGAAACACCGTAACGTTAGGCTTCTGGACAGTTATAAGTGAAAGGTGACGGGGGAGAACGAGAGGAAAGGGAGAACCCAATAGACTCAGAAGGTCGGTGGGCTCGGGAAGGCTGACTCGACGATGGCCGGGCTCGACGTTCGATTGACGGGAAGCGGTTTGAAGGCCCGAGAGTCTGAAGCGCCGGGGGCGCGGTGATGACGGGGAAGAAGAAACCAACAAGGAGAAAAAGACGAGAAATCAAAGTGAGTCCAAAGGGCGAGAAAATAATATGGTAATTGATTTTGGTCTTTGGAATGGTTATTAAACAATTTTTAACTTTGCTTAGGGTCGGGTGTGTGGCTTGTTAATTTTAATTTTTAAACCACTTTTTGTTTTAAAAACTTGAAAATAACAATAATGAAAATAAATACGGAAATGGTGTATAATCAAAAATAACGAAAAAACATGGCTACTGTGCATGATTCCAGCAAGGCGGAGTCGCTTAAAACTAGCTAACAAAAGAGGCAAAAATATGGTAAAACTTTACTTAAAAAAGAGCCAATAGATGCAAGACCAAAGAGCGCAGGATCTGAGATAAGGCTACTTTGAAAAGAGTCTGAGATCACGACCAAAGAGAGCACGACAGAGTGGTGGGAAAAAGGGAAAGAGTGTGGCGAAGGGCAGAGAGAGGGTGTAGAAAATTGGCTGAAATAATAAGAGGTGATTTGAAAGGAAGAAGGATTGGTTAAAGGGATGCGAGAGGAGGTTCCGGATAAAAGGAAAAGGCACGACCTAAAAGCAGGATAGGTAAGCAATTTGAAACTCTTCCACAAAAGTGGAGAGTACTAAAACCCCTAAGGGCTGATTTATAGATGAGTAAAGCGGTCAGACAGTTAAGCGTTTGAGGCAATTTGGAAAACCTTAATGAAACGGTAAAACCAGAAAAATTGAGCGTCACTGAAAAATTGGGGTGGGGTTGAAAACAGCATTTTGATCTGGTCAGCGAGAAAAGGGGCTAAAAAGTGCAACGCACAGAGTCCGGATGGAGTTATGGGCAAAAGTCATTTTACGTTCAGCTGTCCGGCGGTTGCTGAAAGGTCGCGTCAGTTCTGATGATGCTGCTTAAACCACCGCATAAATGGGGCTGGAAACAAAGGTTAAAGGTACAAATAACTGGGGTTTCTGCTGGAAAATAGCCGCGTGGGCATCATGACTGAAAACTGCAATTAAAGTGCGTGGATATGTAGAACAGCGACGGCGGTGGCCAGTTTCAACCTTAATGTTGAACATGCATTATTCGTCATGGATTATTTGTGAAGTGCAAAGGACCGCGCTCTGCGCCATTATTTATTTTAACAGCAAAATTTATTTTAATGTATCTTGGATGCAGTTTAGTTGAACATAAAGGCTGCCAAAATATGATGCGCGGAGAAGACATTCTCTTGGGAAAAACAGGTTGTCCATGCCCATCGATGAACAGAACAATTTTGAAAAGTTTTATATTAATTTGTTTTGGAGGAAAAGGAAAAGAGTAGTATCATTCTCTTTCGGTGGGATGAGTTCTTAAATCCTCAACTTGCCGGATCTCTCGGTTTCTCTCTTGTTGGTGGTGAAAACCCGCAAAATGAGCTTGAGAACTACACTCAATGGTGAAAAAGTGATGTATCGGTCAGGAGTGATGTCGACGCGCAAAAGGTGAAGATGGTGAGCATTATCTATTACGTAAATATGGGTCATTCAGATCTTCGTTTGCATGGTTATGAATCTGAATCCCTTTATCGAATATTTCGCATTATATGTTTTATTTGGAGGAAGAATATTAAACGATTAGTCTATGATTATCAAAAATAAATAAATAAATGATTGTTTATCTTTTTAAGAAGCGGTTCTGAAGATAATCAATAAAATGACAGACTGTTCAGTATTGAAGAATGGATGAAAAGATAAATAAATAAATGATTTTATTATGATGTGGTGGTTAGTCATGTTACTTTCAAGGAATATAAAATAATATTTAAATAATTATTAAATAGTATCTATGGATAAACTAAGTTATTAATTAATTCTTTTTGATTATTTGGTAGAATAATAATTAAATGTTCATTTGATGATTTATTCCTGAAAATCAATAAACTAGGTTGTTTCATCTTTCCTTTAATATTATTTCTCTTCTGAATATAATAAATATCAATGCGTTTATTAAATTATTTTACATAGTGAAAACAATTCTTTTGAGGTAAAATTGATCACCCATAAGTGTAACTGATTATCTAGCATTAATAGTTAAATGTTAAAAAAATGGTCTCTACCTTTGTAAGTGTAAAAATTAATCATTTAGAAGGTTATGTTTCTTTATGGAAACATGTTTCTCTTCCTCGAAAAAGGGGCATGAGCGCTTCAAAGGTTATAGTTCATGATTCATTTTTAAATATTATTAATTAAATATATTGAAAATGGGACTATATAAAGCTGGAAATTTTATATGGGAAAAAATTTATTACTTATATATAAATTGGAAGAGTTAAAATAGATAAAGGAAAAACATTCTGGAATATGGAAGGCTACATGACCATCGTGATTCTTTCATAAAACTCTTATTATTGAATTAATGCAAATAAATTGTTTTTCCTCAATAACATCGATTAATTAGTTTACCATGATTCACTGATCTATATCGATACTGGATTATGAATATATCCTATGGTGTACTATTTTGATTTCTGTTTGGTTATGAATCTTAAGAAAGCAACTCTTTAGATGACGAAGATTTATATAAACAGCATTGAATCAAAGGTAGGATCATTAAACACATAACATTTAATTATGAATCAAAATATATCAAAGAAAGATGATTGATTGTCTGTTTATTTTCTATATTCATAAAACGAGTCTTATCTTTATAGAAAATTATAAAAAATAACTATATGGGGCTAGGTAGTCAAGAAATATAGTCTGACACCTGTTGATGTCCTTTTATTCTGAGTTCTCATGAGTGGAAAACGCCTCACCTTCTTCCAGTGAGTACATCACTATGCTCAGGATTAATACTCTTATCTGATTAATTGTGGGGCGGTCTGTTTCATCCTCGTAGGTTATTTGTTATATGCTTTTATCTCTTTGGTCTATTATATTTTCTTCGTGTGCCATTGTTCTCAGGCACATGTGTGTGCAGACAGTGACACCTCCATGTCTGTGGTCAACCTGAGCGTAGGGTAGAATGCCATCTTCCATAATATCCATAGCCAGAGTCACTGGACCTTTCCTGCCAATATCAACCATGATTTGTTGCAGCCTTCAGGAAGAATGATTTTCATTAGTTTTCAATATTTCTGAATCAGTGGACCTGGCCATAATTCAGCTCTGTCTAATTTTCATGCTTTGGTAATGAACATCAGTCTGAATCTGGTGCTTTGGTCCACCTCGTAGTCACTAATCACCTGATCAACCATTTCTTTCTTCCATGCATTGTTGATTATTATAGTTTGTGTCAGTTCCAAAGATCAGTTGAGCTTCTGGCTGGTAAAATATTAGGTGAACTAACACGAGGTTTCTCATTTTCTGGGGACCTTGTGAGCTTCTGTTTTTATAACAGCTCAATCACTTCACCCATCTTGAGGTGTCTGCATTCAGTTAGTGGGGCACCTCAGTGGTTATTAATCATACAGAGCTCACTCCTTCTAAGAAACAGCTATCTTTGCTCTGTGACCTTGTAATCATCCTTTATTCCTTCTTATGGGTCCCATTCCTTGAATTAGGTTTTAGCTAATTCTGCATTCCTGCGCTGAGGTAATTGTTTTCTGTCTCCTTTAATAGGGTAGAACATTATATTTTAAATAGATAGGTTTTCTGTCATGCAGGTATGCAGGCGGTTTTAAGCATTCTCCTTAAGTATCCCATCTATCCATGGTGCCATCAAATTCATTTCTGTCCTAATCTTTCCTCCCTCCCCTGACATGTCTGCCCGGTTGGGAATCTCTCAAAAGAGTACGCAGACCCTCTTAAAATGTGTGCAGGGGTAACAGTTTTACTATAAAAGTTCTCATGATCTCATCTAGGTAAATGCAGTATTAACTTTCCTTATTGCTCCATTGGCTGGCCCTGCACACACACGTGCTACTGGTCTGGGGCCTGCACTGGCAGGCAGCGTTCTTGCCCTCCTTGATCCTGCCCCATAAGTACCATCTTTCCCACAAGCACCAGTCTGGTAGTCCTAGTGTGTGAGATAGGTTTCCTAACATCCTGTTTTTAGTTGGTGTCGCACTGTCCTTTGCTTGAAATAACGAGTCATGTTCTTAGATGCTCGACATTGTAGCACTGTAGATACGCAGATCGTCTTCCCCTCGCTCGCCGCTGGGTTCCTGCCTCCTGCACGCCCGGGGCGTGTGGATTTGTTCATGCCCCTACGGCATGTCCTCGCAGGAGGTGCAGCTTCTAATTCTGTGACCTCCCGTCTTTCTCTGTGCATTAATTACGATGACCAGTGGTGAGGGGTAACAACATAGCGATGAACCATTCATATGTGTCTATCCATCCTGCCAGATATATTCCTTGGTGCCTTGCTAATGGTAATCGCTTCTCCTTTTAGCTGGAGCCATCATTTGAAGTCGCTTACTTTATTCCCGGTGGGGGTAGTTTGGATTTCCGGTAACACGGGCCGTCATCGTGTACGATGGACCGTGCTCGCTGCGGGGAAACATCCATATGGGTCCGAAATGCCTGTCATCGAACGCTAACGACCGATTCTTCTCTTTCTGCGTCTCCTGTTTGTTGCTCGGGTCCCGACAGTCTACAACAAGCTTTGAGAACCGGTCCTTGCTGCTCATACTACCCCTTAAAGGTGAGAATATTTAAGTCATGGACATATCGTTGTTTAGGGAGGTGGTGGTGCGTGTGATTACCACCCTTTGTGTACCAGGTGGCGGGTGCCTTGAGAGATATATTGTCTTGGTACGGATTTGTAGCATTTATGAGCGGATCTCACTAAGGTGAGTTGGTCTGTCGTGCCCCCACATTTTGCGCTCTCGTATAGATCAAGGTCCATTCGATTCGCAGTATGTTAAAATGCTCTTTTGACACAGTAACCATCTTCAGTCAACAACATTTCTTACGATAATTTTCCTTGGAGCCCTTTAAAATCATCGTTGACCTCGAGTATGGACAAAGTAAGTCAATACTTAAGTGCAGTACAAATCCTCCGGCCACCTCCACCCGGTGATCTCTGATACGCGGTGATAGTATTATCATGTTTTGCCATTTAACAGGTCAACAGAATCACTAAGGCACAAATTCGTCATCGACACTGCAGAATTCCACTGGTTTTGGCAGGCATACTGAGCCTGGAATTGAAAATTTCTTTAAAAAATATTTGTGGCTCTGCAACGGAGTCCCCTGTTTTCCACCTTTCCATTGTTAGTACCCTACGATTTTCTTTTCTGCAATTCTTGGATCTTCAGGCTTGGTCACAGTTCCTTTCTTCAGGCTTCTAATTCCTCTTGTCATTGGAGTCCCTTTCTGGACTCTTTGGTTACGACAGCAGACGATTTTAAACAGAGGTGTGACAGTTCAGGCTGGGTTTAAAGCTATATCATGGCCATATAGCAGTGACACACGCCCTTGCAGGTCAAGTCTCACTGAAAGTAGTGTGGTTGTGATGTGGAACAGTTTTCTTCACCCTGAGAAGGATGAGTAAAACAAGCATTACTAAGTCTTCTGTTACAGGATTTCCCTTTGTTGTCATAAAGGGTTCATTAGGTCCCATTCCATCACTTTTAGCACTAGGTCTGGTACTATTATTTTATGATAGTAACTTATGTGTGTTACATAAACGGAGGCAAATAGTGAGAACGATCCATTCAAGAAAAGTACACTTACACGGATCTTGGCTCACACATTTGAAAAATACATAGTCATGAGCAATTACAATGATTCGAACAAGTATATGATTTAGGTCCTCTATCAATGAATTTTGTTGTTGTTCATCAATCCTTCCTTTAATTCCGCCCAGCATGCTGCACGTGACAGGTCAGCACACAGCATGGGCATGATTCTCCAGCACATAGCCAGTGAGGTCACATTTTAAAACTTAAAAATATGGCTTAAACTACGGTTTAATTAATAGCTCATCATTTCCTGTATCTCTGATATAAAATGTACTCTATTTATGAAAATCTAGCTAACTTTCTGTGATCCTGTAAAAGCGCGGTTTTTGGATACTGATTTTTATTTTGCACTTACAACACTTTCAGGCTTTGACACATACAGCTTCTAGCAAGACTGATCTAATCAAAAATAAACTAAATGGATGGATTTGACTGTGGAGAATATATTCTGTGATTCACTCTTCATAATTTTCTGTCTATGTTTACTTCTTCCACTCTTCATGAATACTTAATGAATATACGAAACCAATATGACATTTGAATTATTTTAAAGGGCATTTTAAGACCAATAATAATTCTTTCTTTAATATGTACATGAGGGATGCTTAAAGCTGATTTTCAAACAAAGACTTACTTAAATTTTGAAAAATACACATTGTTTCTTGCTTCAGGAGCATCATCATTGATGATGTCTATATAATTTGGTCCAAATATTTTGTCTTTTATTCCTTTAGTATTCCTGAATATACTTGGCTTCATAAGTCAAGGACTGTGATTTTTAATTCATAAGACTGAAAATTCACCAATATCCCCCCAATGACTAATTTAATTGATTCGATGGTGAACTTGTCTGGCATATCATGTGTCACTGTTTCCTCCTTGACATGAAATTGATACACAGGTAGCTAAAGTCTATCATTTTATTGTTTTATAATTCCTAACTTCGATGGAAGAGAGTTATGGTACTTTAAGGTCACCTCTTTGAGATGAAATTTGAGAACACTGTAAAAACTGCTTCTGGAGGATCATATCTCCAAAAAGTAACAGACAGATGAAATTTTGCATGAAGTTCCTTAGGTTTTCTGTTTGCACGGTTTTAGCTAATGGCATAGAAAATAACCTCAGAATAAAGTTAATGATGACATGTTTGAAGAGTGAAACACTAAGTCAACTTTGATACTGATATTATAAAACCATCTCCCCAGGTGAAAGAAAAAAGAGATGGCACTGTGAAAATGGACATGAGGAAATAATTTGTATAAATGAACAATTCTTGGATGATTCAAGTGAAAAAAATATATTCTATATACCCGGGTGTGGGGTCATGCAATCCTAGCGAGCCTGAAAGCCATGTGTAAGGGCACAACATGCTATGGTGGGCGCATATGGCAGATATAATAACAATAAAGAGACTATAGGGTTAAAAATAACAATAAGGGGGATACACTAAAAATAATAAAGACTACTAGTAATATGAACATATAAAAATCTAGGACTGGGGGTGGTTACGGAATGCGTATGGAAGAAGAGACCAACGAATATCATGAAAAAAAAAATAAGAATAATGCAGTGGTTTTTAAAATTCAATAAATGTCAAGATGAAGAAGAAATTTTCATTTGACAAAAAATGTCTCGAAATCTTCAAACACACCACCATAGTGTTCACCAGGTCATGACCTTTGATGAAGGTAAATGCATGAAAAGAGCAAAGATGAACACAGAAGACAAATGAAAGAAAAAATTGAAGACTACTGCATTTAAAACCTAGAAGATGAATAAAAATGAAAAGACCTCAACAGAATATGGTAATAACATAGTTTATTTGTGTTGATATTTTATTATTAAAGACATATATCTAGTATTTTGGTGAAAGCTACTGCCAAAATATCAAATGATGTAAGCACAGAGCAGAAAACATGCTGATTTTTATGTAGAAAAAAATTGGTTTGATTTTAGAAAAGATATGATTTAGAATACTCTTAATTTTTTTTAGCATGTTTTTACTTGCTTCTAATTTATATAAATATAAACATTATTTTTAAAATGTTGATGATTTTTATGTTGATTTTAGAAAAAGTGTTGATGCTAGCATCATCCCTACCCTTTTTGAAGCTGTTTTTGACTTAAAAATTTTCTAATCTTTTAAATGCTAATAATTATTTTCTAAATTTAAAGTTTTTTTAAAAATTGCTAAACATTCCTCTTCACTTTCTTCATAAAATGCTTTTCGGATATTTTATTTTTTTGTTTTCTTAAAAAAATTTGTAATCAAGATATTTGATTTTTTAGGTGTCAAAAAATAAAAAGATCAAATTTGGTTTAAATCTTCTATCTAATTTTCATATTGTTAGTAAAAATAATTATCACTAAAAATACCAAGATTTTTTTAACAATTTACATAAATAAACACATTTTGAATATAGAAATAATTGAAAAAAATACACGTTTTGATTCTTTTTTTGCTAAAAAGTGGCATGTCAAATAAACCATTTTTATAGAAAAAACTAACAAAAAAAAGTATAAAAATTAGAAATTTCATGATTTTGTATTAAATTTATTAATTATTACATTTTTTCAAAAACTTGTGATTATTTAAAATGGTGAAAATCACCTTTAAATACCAACATATCATAACAACAACTGAATGTTTGTTTAGTATATACTTAAAATGTAAAGAAAAACATTTTAAATGTAACTTATTTTCAGCATTTACAAGAAATGAGCTTCATTTGAGCTTATTTAGAAAACTTAATACGGTAATATATTTTTTAAACTCTTCATCTTCAAGGACTTTTATTACTTTGTCCTCTTCACAATCCATGCCATTATGGGCTTCCAGTTTCACTTCGATTTTCTTCTTGGTGGATGCTGATGTCTGCGAATGTCCCAAAGTATGCCTTTCCGGTCTTTCCATCCAGTGGTGGTTGAGGTTACTTTTCTTTTTCCACATGATATTCATCAAAATCTCCTTTTCTCAAACCAACTTCTTGCACTTCATCTAGAAAAGAAATTGAGAAACATTAATTCTTTGTCTAATAAATTTGCATTGTACTAGGTCTTTTTCATGTAAATTTTATTTTAACTCATTTTTTGTAAGAAATATATAGTCATGTACCTAATCATCAAGTACAAAAGATAAATTTAGTAATTTGTATAAACACACAAATTTTAAAAAAAACAATGAAATTCATTTTTATATAAATAAAACTTTCAGAACAAAATCCAGACTGATCTCATCATTTGAACATAAATCTGAATGGTTAATCATCAGTTGGTTTTTAATCTATGTACTATACTCTATTTTTACTTCTTTATCTTCTTATATTTAGTTTTTACAACAACTGTCAGGGCAGTGTATATATGAGTTTATACACCATGAATGAAAAGAGTGAAACATATATAGTCTTCCATCCCAAAAATTTCATATAAATAAATCAAGTTAACTATAATTGAACAGGGTTACCTTTAAAATAAGATTTGGATTTTTCTTTTGTAATATGAAATGGCTAAGAAAATTTCAGGTGCTTGTATACACGGTATTTTTTTATTATTCAAACATACAATTTCAACATCTTACTATGCTAAAAAATTTGCATCCTTGAATTTTTCTTTTCATGTAGATGCAAATGTTAAAAACCCCAATTGTGTTTGAATAAAAATGTAAATATCCAAAATGGTGATGTTGTGACTTTAGAAATCACTGCATACTTCTGCAAATTCTTGGTAAAATATAAAGATTATTTCATACATTCAATGTTTAGGATATTGAAACCATGAGGAATATACGCAATAACCGAAATACATTAAGTTTTAGGTATGGTTTTAATGTACAAAATCACTAATATTTGTTGATATTGGTTGATGGAGCCATTCCAAATGAGATGATTAAGACTAGGATCAAGTTCAACATCACTAAGATGTTGTTTTCTAATCCTTTTCATTTAATTTTTCAATAAAGATTTTGAAATTATACGGTGCCTCCATTTGCATTCACTTCTTCTTTAATAAAATAAACAAATATATGTATAAGTTATAAAATAAAAATAATACTTATGAATAGAAATGAATATATGAATGATCATACTTAAATGCAAGAAAAAAATATTTATCATATTTTTGTAGACAAGATACGGGTAGTTTATTAACATCATCCCAACTATTTTCATTCAAAAATTTATGCATTTATTCTTTGTATTCTGCATATAACTTGTGGTGAATAGATAAACTTGACATTATTATTATATTGATATGTATAAAAACATTTAACAAAATATATTATATTTAACGAAATTTATAAATAAAAATAAGTAAAAATAACAAAACTTCACTTTAGAAATTCATAGGACATTCCTCTTGTCCATCATTCTCCTAAGTTACAGGCATAATGTTTTAAATAAATTTTTAATATTCACTCCTTGCATTCAAGTATCCAAAATTAACATTGATATATTATAAGAGGAGCTTCTATTTTGGACTGTTGATTTATTGTTGGTACATATCAATGGTTTGAAATTTTTTGTGCTTCTTTTGAATACAACAGCTTATCCCCTAGCTCGAGGTGAATCAATCAATTCCCATATGTCTCTATTTCACGGTCAGGATGAAAAATGTCCACCTCTGTGGAATGTTTATAGTTTGCTTTTCTTGAAATTATTTTCTTCGATTTGATAGCCAGTTTCCATACAACATTCATCAAAATGTGATCCCAGCCTTTGTCTTATCACCACCACATTTCTTCCAATTTATTTGTAGACTCATCCAAATACTTTGGATGAAAGCAACGAAATCCTATATCATATCTGAATTGCGTTCTTTATTAATTTTATTTTTTATTAAAACTAAGCTAACATAAATGATACATTCATTAATTTCAGCATTAGTTGACAGGTTCAGCTATCATCTTGTTCCATTTTGTGGAAACTTATAATTTGCCTTTTACAGTGCATAATATTTGTATTCAAAAAAATTTTGACTTGTCAAATGATTCTTTAGTTATGCGCAGCTTGGATCAACAAGAAGAACATAATAAACCGAGATGTGCCAAAAGGGTTTGTACCTCATCAATGTTTTCAAATTGTGAACATGCTGGTGAGTGTAAGCTATCTGTCTGATATCTGAATTGTCCCTTCATATGGCTTAACTACGGTAATGAGAGTATGTAGTTGAAATGGCCGACCACCTCAGTTCAGAATTTGTCTTTGCCAAAAATGATGTAACGAGATGTAATTTTTTCTTTTGTAACTCCATCCTCTAAATGTGACGCTTGCAGGTGTATTGATTGTGCTTGCTTTCGACTACGATCCACTAGGCGAATCTCGTCACTATGTCGTGATTTTTTAGAATGAGAATTTTTTTGTTTCTTCCTCCTATTAAAAGTTGTAGTCTTTCTGCAGACTTCATAAATAATCTCCTCATCATCACGCTATGGACATATAGCTCTTCTCCACTTTAACTGTGGGGTTCTAATATGATCCTCAAATCGTGGCAGCATTCTTCACCTTCATCTTTCAACTTCAACTGTGGGCTTCAGCTTCCTCATTTTGAAAATGCTAGCCTCTGCCTTTACTAGAACGTTGATCCATTTGATCTAATCTTGTAGCATTATGAGGATGCTTCTTAACAATATCTTATGCTTCGTGTCCATGGAGAAGATGGAGACATAACATCCATAATATGTCGCTCTGTAATGAATTCCGACGACATAATTGAGGCCACCTGGAAGAGAAATCTTGCAAAACAAAAGCCTATAATATTTCATTATTAACTCGGTTCATTACTAGTGGTATAGCTATGAGATATCTCAAAAGCCTTTATAAGTGTAAATTAAAAATACTTACAAATCTGCAAATACCCAAAGTATTTTGTGCGGTGCAGATGTCTTTGGAAGAAAGCTTCATGTTATGCCTTATTAACAATGTAAAATGATACCATCAGTTTATCATATGACTTGAGAGGATTTAAGTATGTAAACATTTTCCGTATTTGGAAGAATATATAAGGTAGGTACTTTTCCACACGAGGTCATAAATTTGACATTAAAAATTCTTACTAGCATATAGATATAAGTACGAGTTTCTCTTCTATATCTTTCGAGAAAACCATACATATTTTATGAACTACATTGGTTTTGTGTTGATTTCACTCTAGTATTAAACTAACTAATTTTATTTTATGCTTGATGCATATCCTACATTTTCTGATCATTGTGAAATTTCTGTTTCGTCAACAGCGATTTTGAAATGCACGCCTGGCTGGCTGATATGCGTCTTGAGCAGTCGCAGATTGAGCGAAACAGTCATGATCGTCATTTCTTTCCATATACATATCTATACATAATTATTAAAGTAATAAATAAAACATCTCTACGTAAAAATATAAATACAAACGGTTCTAAAAATTATATTTTACGTGCATACAGCGAGCCTTCGACCTTTTTGTGTCATCTAAATATACGATACTATAAAAATAATTATATTTTTTAGCTTTCTCGAGAAATGTGACTAAATTTAAAACGAGTTCATATACGTTTTCTCCTCGGCCTGAAAAGAAAATTAATCTGTACTTGAGGGAGCCAAAGATCGAAAGTCGGCCTCCACCGCCCAGACACACACTGGTGAAATGGAAGGCGTCACCTCGTGGGCATGTCTGCACAACGGCTCTTTCAGGTGAGCTTCGCACCACGGGGCGGCGTTTGCCCAAGCCCATGGGTCGGACGCTTCTCCACCTGCGGGCACACCATGTTGAGGTGGAGCTCTCGATGAGGGACGAGCGTCCCACCGAGCATCGAGGCGGCCTTAGGCACATAGGCTCGAGAGGACAATACGGCCACGTGCACGTCTACCGCCGGCGGCGACGTCCGGCACTGGCATGCGCGGATGCGCCCATGATGATAAAAGCTGGATGAGAGAAATATTCAAGTACAGATGAAAAAGATGTCAAATTTACTAGGTGGATATATAGTCACATTTTCACATAGTCCTAAAATCACCAGGGACTATGAGAGGAAATAGTGATGAATGGTACGAGTCCACGAGGTTCAGGTGGATAGAGGAGTCACATTTTCCACTTAGACCCTAATCCTAAAGGACTATGGGACAGCAGCAATAGTGATGAATGGCGAGGATGAAAAATTTCAATGGATAAGAGATTCACATTTTTCGCACTACAGTCCTAACCTATAAAGGACTGTAAAGCTAATAATGATGAATGGAATGATGAAATAATTTCAATGGATAAAGATTCACATTCCACTTACTCCTAATCCCAGAAATTATGAAAGAGGAAATAGTGATGAATGGCGGGGATGAAAAAAAGTCGGTAAATAAAGCGCTGGATTTTACGTGCTCCTAACCCTATGGACTTTGAACGGGCGTGGTGATGAAGGGAAGGATGGCGAATTTCAATAAATGTTCGAGGTCTCCCAATTTCACTTCAATCCCACATCACATGCTATGAAAGCATGACGGCATTGCAGGACAGGTGCAATTTACAATGGTGTCATGAGATGCTCGATTCCACGATAGTCTGCGTCTTTATGGACTATGGGCGAGAGTAGAGGAAAGGTAAAGATGGTGAAAGAATGTGCTCCAATTCATTATTTCAAAGCCATTAGATGGTGTGGTAGTGAAAATTTTCATGGCATCTTGCGAGAGTGGTAATAGAATATTCTTCAAGCAATGTTGAGTGGTGAGTTGCAACATATATTGAGAAATGATGCGCTAGTAAGAATACAGTATTCATCACAACGAGTCATGGAAATTCTTGTTTCAAGAGCTGGTAAAATGGTAGAGATGTTGCGAGGAAAAATATTGTTTCTAAGGTAGGGAGTTGACACTTTTTGTGTCAATCCAGAAGATGTTCTAGTTATATACAAGGGAGTATAGTAGTATATCTCACGAGAAGAAAGCTCATATCGGTGAGCTCCTCAAAGAGGCTGACGTGTAAAAGGATGCTTGAAACATATGTGTTCTAAATTTTCCTTGGAGAAAAAGGAAGAACTATTTGTCAATGAGCCAAAAGTCGTACGAGAGTTGCATATTTAGTGGTGCATTCAATCTACACTTCACGGAGTTTATCATCTCATGGTGGTATTTATTTCTCTGTAGAAAGTCTTTCAAAATTATTCATTTAATTGGAAATTTTCTCTATAAAGAATCCAAGATAATTTGGAGGAAAGGGTATCCATATTAATAGAAGTTTGTCATGATTTGAGAGTTTGGGCACGCTAGCATTGCAATATCATGGTTGCGAGACTTCTGTTTGAAAACACGCGAAGTGTTTTCCAAATAGAGATATAAAGCCTACATATTTCCATCTACATTTATAAGGGCAGAAAGTATACAACTCCTACTGAGAGTATAGCGAAGGTTTTGAAGGAAATGGATTTGTTTTGCCACACATCAATATTTAGTGCGAGATATGGAGGAGAGAATTCAGCAATGTTCATATTCCTAGAAGACAATGATGGGGTTTACGGTACATGCTGCTTCTCTAAAATAGGGATACAATGTCAGGGAGAAGAAGAGGTAAGAGTGCATAGCGTTATTCTTTTCAAATTGTATATGGTGATCAGCTAAAATGTGTCTGCTAATACGTTTATTTATATTGTTGTTGGATTCCATTGATTAAAGCCCTGAGAGCGTCAGATTCAGCTGTAAGTGATGGAAAATTTTACTGAGTATCGAAAAGAAATGTGATGACGATCAAATAATGTTTTGGTTTTGACCATTGTTCAGTGTGGAACAAATAAACATATACATATACATTTCGTTACTTTAAATAAAGTTTGCAAGGAAAAATTTTATTGAGTTTCACTACGTGAGTTTAACATACTAACTGTTAGAGGACAAAATGTCTCCAAAGTTTGCTTACATCTAAAATATTCATAATGACAGATGATCCCAGCTATGTACAGATACATGATGTAGCTTTCCATTATGGGTGGTAATCTACACAGTAAACATCTTTATCAATCTGGAGACGACGCTTGTTGTTGAAAACAAATAAATGTTGTTTTTGGATGTCTATCGTACTTCTTGAATTGATGATAATTTTTCATAAGGTGAGAGTTGGACTTGTATGTTGAGCACACTTTCAGCTCATATTGATCGGATATTGATGGCATGATAGGGAGAAGAATGTTGGGAAAGTCCATCATTGTAGATAAATACTGTTCATACAGTATGTACCTATTTGCTACTATGCGTTAGAAGAAACTATTTACGTACAAAGGTTATGTGTTGAATCGCATGGTGAGGAAAATGCATTGAAAAACTTAATGCAGCATTGAGCTTCCAACATAAAATTTCATATCAAACAAATTTATGGGGAAAACATGCACCTAGCAAGAAGTATTCAACTGCGTAGTAGAATAGGCATCGTCATCGGGCTTGGGTACAGATGTGAAGTTCATTATAGATCATCCAATATTTGCATCAAATATGTGTTAGTATACAATTAGTTGGTGAAGTTCATAATGCAGAAAAGGAAAAATATAGAGATGCGTGTAAGATACCTAGAGAAAAGTTAAAACCATTAGATATGACATACATATAGAGCATTTTTATGTTGTTGATTCATTTTGGTGGGATTCAACTTTCTCGATCGGTCGCATATCTCCTTTTCAAAGACTAAGCAAATGAGAGATGTGCTTGTGAAGACTCACATTTATTTGGCCACAAAATGTGTCAAATGAAACAGAAGGAAAAACGACGTCCTATTAACAACAACAATCACACGGTATTATTAATTTACACGGTGGAGAAGTGTTATGGGAAAATCTACCTAGGTACGGTTTGACCTAATGACGGATGCGAATATCCTCGAGGAGAGAAAGCAATCTGATGTCAACTTTGTGCTGTGGGCTGAAGAAAAAATCGGGGAAAGTGTGCCTTGCCATTTCATCCTTTGTTTGGGGTCGATCCCATAGGGTGCAAACCCTACTGCTTTCCTCCTTATGCTCCAAAACCTGCAAATCGATCAAAATAGAGCACACAAAATGAGTTGCAAAGCCTGCCTATAATGTCCTATCACGAAAGCTTACGTTAGCATATAATACTCTCACTAAAAGCTCTCATGAAATAAACCATTCAAAATCAAAGTAAACATGTGCATAAGAGACATAACAAAAAGACATCGGGAACATGAAAGCTCACTTCTTTTATTGATAAAATGTGCACGCAAAGTGGAGAAACCCTCTGAGTGCGCACGTCACGGCCATGAAAAGCGAGTCCTTCGGATTCGGCGAGCCCTTAGCCTCACAAATATTCTTTCACTTAAATGGTGCACAAAGGATGTCACACTTTTAAAAATAGGGATCCATCACGAAAACAGGCTTCCTAGGCACCTGAAAAGGAAGCGTGGGAGGAACAACGTAAATATCAAAGCTTGATTAGGGCATTAGCAGGGCTATAATATCAATAACTATCTCTCTCCTTCCTTGAAGGCAATTCCCTTGGGGTGCATATATACTTCTCTTCAGGTACAGTTTTTGCGGTTGAGCTTGATTGCGGCACGGGTTTGGGTGAGTTAAAGGTGGAGGAAAAAATGTAAAAGCATACCTCTTTAATACAGGAAAATTATATCTAATATCTTTCATGCTGTCATAATGGATCTGGACGTTGTTCTCTTTGTAGCTAGTGGGCGGTACGCATTATGGATTTTAAAATACTAGAGTTTTCAATAAGTGTGGTACGAAAGTCTTATATCGTGAAGACTTTCCCGAGGCGATGCGTAAGTCTATCAAATATATGAGAGGTGATAAATGATGCTATAACGGATACTAATATGATGGTTCGTAAAGAGGGTACATGTACGACCGTGAAATGCTTGCGTGTGCAGAGAGAGAACAGACACGCAGGACTAGAGGAGGACTTGTAACATGTATTTAAACTAGCTTAGCGATAGATGATAAGAAAAGATGAACGCTACATAGGGCGCTGCCCCATGCCTCAGCTGAAAATCATGTTCGAGGTCAAGTATGGAGTAGATAGAGATGTGTCATAGATATCAGGTTAATTTGTATAAAGTACATATTGAATCATTTTGAAGTCAACGCGCGGTGAAATTATGTCAAAAATACGTAATCGGTACTATGAGCGAGGCGGGTGGTGATGTCGCCAAAGAAATATTTGATCACTAAGTCTCACAGGCCTCAAATCTCCAGTACGGAAATCATAAGTGATGGAAAAAAATGGTAAAACAACGCAACTCGAGGTGCCAACATATCAGAATTTCAGGCGCGATGGTACGCTAAAGGTGGATGGTAGTGCTCTAGCGATGAAAAAGCTGAAGGAGCGCTCAAATTGAACTAAAACGTGCTCATGAAAACCCAAGGTCTTCACTGATCACCATGGCACAATTCTACTCAGTAGGAATAAATGAAAGGCGTCGACCATACTGAGAAATCATTTTTCACAAAACGTTGATGTATACCATTAACAAAGTGCGAGACAACTGCATAGGTAATGATAATGAGCATTAAGGTGGCCCAATATAATCTAAAAAGTGAGGAATAAAGTGAGTAGAAGTCCGAAACACTTGAAGGAAAGTCTGTCAGTACGGAGACATTGATGCCTTCTGCATCGTCGATGCGTAGAAGGATTACGCCTTTGGCATTGAGTAAACACGTACAGGTGCGGCAACAAAGGACTCTACTAGAAAGCATTCGGCAAAAGCGAGACGGAGTCGATGGAAAATGTTCTGTGAAGAAGGCATTAAGGAGTCCACATCAGGTCCGGTGCGAGTGGTAACCATAGGCAAGATTTGGAAGGAATCGAGACTGATGAAAAGTGAAGTAACCAACCCAAAGTACATTTTCAGGCTGCCACAAAATCTAGCGCATGGAAGAAACTATGAACTAACCAGTAATGAAAGTGACAAAAGAGCAGAGATGCATCGATGTGGTCAAATGGAAATCAAAGTTCTTGCATGAATCCTGGGTGGCGATAATGTAGACGCAGGAAGTCAAATGAAGAAGGAAAACACTGGTCAAAGACCATGATGTTGATCAAATTTTGAAGGCTTTACAAGGTGCTATCAAATGCAGTGTAAATAGGGCCGAGATTGTACAGCTATGTTTAATCTGCGAAAATATGTCGTAGTCGATAAAAAGAACAAACCCTGCGAAAAGAGGATTCAATGGAGATCTTCTCAGAAACGACGGACGAAAGGACGAAATAGCTAATGTGATAGAATAATATCTTGTGATCGATCAGGGTGGCAAAGGGAAAAATGAGTACGAGAGATATTGAAGAAAGGCCGACTTAGGTTTAACTTAGCACTACTCATTTTGACTATCATGGCAAATGATAAGTTTGTCATCTTGAGAACATAAAAAGCGCCATATGATTGGAAGAGATAGCAAAGGCGGGAATCGCCTGGATAGGTAATAAGGTTATGGCTATCTCCTAAAGTCAAAAATTAAAACTATCCCAGATGGAGAAAGAGACTTTATCTTTGTGCCTTTGTTGAGCGACCAAAATTGTTTAGTTTGACTCTTTAGCTGCATAAAAATGTGGAAGTATTTGTGTCCCATTCCATGCTGCTTTTCAAATGTCTTTTCATATTTCAAAGTACGAAAAAGAATAAAAATAATCTACTGTAGTATAGTGGATAGAATGAATGTCGATAGCGATATGCTCATCAGTTCATGAGATGAGGAACAAATCCTATACTGCAATGCAAGGTGGGGAAAAAATTAGTGAAAGTGACACTCGGAGAGTATACTATAAATACATGAGTAAGAGTGTCTGAGTGCGAGAGGATAAGTGGCGGCTTACACGATCAAATTTAAGAAAGAACATGATCATATGACTTAGGCATGAGTGCAAATGAAAGTGGGATAAATGTAAATATAAACTAAGTGTTAAATACGATATGCAGCAGTACAACTAAAACAAAAAGTATGGGAGCCTACTAGGGTATATGGCCGGAAAATAAAAATAACGAGCGTGAAAGCTATCAGTAGTGTCATATGATGGGACTAAGAGGGACTCACTACAGCCTGCATATTTGCAGCATGTGGCGACGAAATGCTATGGCGCGAACTAAGCTGAGAAGCCGTGTAAACGCTTCTCGCCACGTCATGAGTAAAAATCGAGTGAGTGAGAATTGTCAAACACGATCATGTACATGATGGGAAGTCGATATGAGGATGAGCCTGGAGAGCATAAAGTGCAAATGAAAAAGTGAGTCCCTAACCTGTATGCTAGTTCAAAAATCAAATACATAGCCTGAATTACGTGGGTCTCATGGAGTACGATGAAGCAAGACGAAAATGGAAATATCTCAGAAATCACGCGAATGGACACAGATAACTTTCACTGCTTACAAAGACCAAAGGTTAAATACGTGTAACCAAATTCAAAAAATAGACCTGAAAGAAATTTGCGAAAAAATTGAGTTCTAGGCATACGATAAGGCCTTGAGACTACATTTGGTCATTGATATGTGATGAAGTTGAAAATTTTCTGCAGAGAGAGAGCCCACTTCTTGCAAACGGAGAAACGTCGATCCCGAATCGGTCAAAATACGGATCAGGTAAAGCCTCATACTCATCTTTTTATCAATTTTCTCTATCATTTAACGATGAAATCCATTCAGTTTTACCATATGAAATACGTGTTTTCTTGAAGCCCTCATCGCTCCAAATGCGATGGTACGTGCATAGAGAAAATTAAAAATTGAGTTTCTAGACGGTTAATGGATAGAAATGAGCGAGATGACAAATCAGCTAGAGGGAGAGAGAGCACGATGCCATAGATAATGAGGTCATGCAAAACCATCGGTCATTAGATTTGCTGAGATGTGGATGTGATGAAAATTTTTCAAAATTCCAAACATGAAAATGAACACTCAAATATGCTCGAGGTGTTATTAGATTGTTGGATCCAGGATGAAGACTAATTCATGATAGACTGTAACTTGCGTAAAGATTTAACTAGAAGACACATCCGTTCATGTAATTGGACTCTCTCGGAAGAGAAGGGAACCGGTTAATTTGTAGGAGTAAAGCCCTAGAGGAGGGAGCTTAATGTAGATGGATATGTTCGGGTTCTCTTGTGTTGATGGTGCACTAAGAGTCGTGGGGATCTGGATCCCAATCAAATATGCGACGTTGTACATGTAGAAATGCTCTTTCATCATCTCTAAGTAGCGAGGATCACCATCCCTCTCACGGGCCTGCAGAAGCAACATGAGTCTAGTAGTGGTTTGATTGAGCCACACTCTATGATTGAGTAAATTCTGCATAGCCTTGTGGATGTTTCGAAAAAACAATTGAATTCTATCGACTGAGTGCCAAAACAAAGTATTTTTAGCTACTGGCACCAGCTTCTCTTTACGTTCTTCTTCCAGAGGGATTCTGAGACTGTCTCAAATTTTCTCCCATATTACGGTGCTCACGTCACGGACTAGCTAGATGTGGTGAGGCTTGATGAGAGAGAATGATGGAGGTGAAGTTCCCCGAACTACATCGAGTGATGAAGTTCTTTTGGTGGTGGGGAGAACATGTCATCTTAGTAGAGGAAGCTATCCCCTATCTCTGGGATGGATTTTAGAAGAATCGTATTTGGTTCTTCACGCAAGTGCTGACATGGGGTGAAAGTTGGTAAGATTTCACAATGATTTTTGATTATGTGAGTGTTTTCTGTGTGTGAAAATGAAAAATGTTTTATGATAGGAAAATATGAGCACTGAAAATTTTTTTAATGGTCATGATGATACGGTTACAGCAGACGGGTGATACTGAACTCGCTGAACACGGGTACCACGAGAGGAAAGGCGAGATAATCACTGTCGAGGGCGAGGAGAAAGCGTCGTTCCATTCGGAGAAACTTGGATGTTTAACTTTCGCCGAGTCCCCATGGTGGCCATAGAGACCTCCTAGAGAGCTCTCCGAGAGGCGAGTGGATTTTGACCTGCCATGTTGTTAAGGTGTAGTGGATTGCTGCCCAGTGTATGAGCGCTGCCATTGCGTTCTTAAAACACTTGTCTGGGTGCCCTCGATATATTTTTATATTTGATCGGGATGATTGGCTGTATTTTTATGAAAGACATGGTCGCATAAGCCTGATTAGCTGTGGGACCATTGTGTACAATTCATGAATATTTTGGAGACACACACACATATATATATATATATATATATATATATATATATATATATATATATATATATATATATATATAGAGAGAGAGAGAGAGAGAGAGAGAGAGAGAGTGATTTTGTGTGATGTGATTGTCTAAGTGCGCAGTATGAATGATTGTTTTGTATTGAATGAGTTAATGTGCCAATCTATTGCTTAATTAGCTACATGACTACGCAAACCAATTATTTAGGCAGTAGATATGTGAAATAAAGTGCTGATAAATATTAGTGAAATGAGGTGCTATAACAAACTCACTCTAAAAAATAATTGAGTGAGAAAAAGAAATGGTCTCATGACACTGATAGGTGTTGTTTAATTGTGAAACAACCAGTTGCCCAAATCCAAAGTAAACTATACTAACGAATCAACACCAGAGAGATATTGACTAGGAAGTAGGTGGACCACTACTGCATTGCATGCGCCCATTGTTCGAAACTGGGACCAAATCCATACCTCTCGATAGCAAAGCAGCCAGGGTGAATGGTGACAATTTACCAAAAGTCGCAAAAGCAAGATTAAGGCATGTATACCATGGAACCATCAGCAAAACAGCAAAATGACTCATCTCAAATCCAAAATTTCACACTGCCAAAGTAGATCAAATCATCGAGTCGATGCAAAAAAGTTGAGTAATGAGACATGTGCAAAAATACAATATGCATGCGAAGAAAATGCTGAGTGGAAAGCACTAGGCATGTAATGCTCACTATGCATGGGCACGTTGCGGAAAGCCACACCAACTCGCATCTGTGAAAATCAGCACGCATAAGGTCCCTTTCTGCGAGACCTCTTTCACGATAAAAAGGAACACGTACCACATGGATTTGAACATTTGGGCACAGAGGCAGCATGCTCTTGGGCATAAAGCTAACACAAAGGTCAGCTTTGGAATAAAACCTTAGGTTTGTCCACACTCATTGTACTAAACCTTGAAATCAGATGCTGCAGGCCTCGTTCATCATTCGTACATGTCAAACGTTGCTCATCAAGATGTTGTAGATGGACGAGGCGTTCTTCGTACAAGTGTTGGGAAGGAATCTCAGACACGAGCATAAGGGAGGAATTTGGCATTCAACGAAATATGGATTCAACCCGCACAAGCTAGTTAAGAGCAGTGTAGACCGATTCAGGTCTTCATGAACATCCGGCATGCCCAAAGTGCAGGAGTACGTGACATGACGATGCCAGTGGATAAAGCTTTATCAAATTGTGAAGGATAGTCTTTCAAGGACTTGTGCATGCGGCTTCAACCTTTTGGCATTGGCACAGGGATATTCATGGAGATGAATGCTCTTGCCAAAAAGCCGTGTGAGCGAATTCGACCATCATACTAACATTTTGAAAACGCTTTGCCTCTTCGGTGACAATCTCTTACGGGATACCAAATCGAGAGCGACTTGGTTGAATAGAAACATGGCTATTGTCTCACCAGTTTATTCAGTAAAAGTAGGCATATAGCCTCCAGCCTCACTTAAGTAAAGTAGTATAATTCTGTAATGATAATACTTCATGACCTTTCACCGAAAGACCCAGAGTTGCTAGTAGTATAATAAATGCCTCACTTTTTAATAGAGCAACAGGTGAAAAAAAATAAAGACGCTAGATGATCGCACATATTTGATGATAGACTTGATAGGGTGACATTTTCCAAACACCTCAACACAATATTTAGAAAATCGAGGGCTAAAAAATATCTTGCCGCGAAGATCTTTTGAGCCTATAAATAAGCACGGATAAATAGCCACCACGATCTCTTCTATGGAAATCATTCAACACAACCTCGGCTTCAACCGAGAGTCAGCGGCGTCGAGGGTTGGGACTGACACTCGCACCGATAGTGAGAGTGTCACCGACAGTCAAATAAATTTTGAGCGAGTGATGTAAATTTCGGTGTTGACGTCTGTTTTGAAAAAGTACGAGGAAACTTCACGGTCTAAGAGATAAACAATGAGATCTCACGCTACCAAAGGATCCTGTGAATAAACGAGAAAAAAAGGTGTTCATACGGAAACAGATACTTTTCGTAAATCTCATCTCCACTGAGGGAAGCACGTGAAATCAACTCATACCGCAAATAGCCTGCACATGGATTTTGTAGACGATGATTCGAGACCACTCCACCGATGAAAATCCATGAAATTGTGTTTGCATGATAAATCACCTGCTAAGAACAAATTGAAGAATGGACTAGCTGCTTTCCAAAAAATGATTGCACAGAAGAATAATATATTATACCTAAGTCGATACACGGATAGCATGGACAACTACGAAAAGCTAATTTCTCACGATTGGAGAATACTAAGAGTTCGAGGACCAAACCTAAAGCCTCGGCAAGGTAGTACAGTAAAACATGCTCAGGAAAGGGCATCATCTTCTTTAGAACCAAAATCATACCAATGGTAGATTTTGTTGCGGTAGTGACAAAAGAAAATTCTGCTGCTATGATCGGAGTGGACTACGGTGACATGGGCAGTGAAATTCCCTCTCAAAGCTTTGAATGGGCATTGAAATGAAAATTCGTCGAGAAGACCGAGCTCCTTTCTTTCGCAGCCTCCTGTGATCCCGCTTCGTCACCTTGACGCAATTCCACGATAAAATCCTCCACAAGAAATTGGCTTTACCTTATAGACTTTGCAAGTTGATAGGTTGAGAGACGGGGGAGAGAGCGAAGTATTGCCTCAATGCGAAGGCATCTCTGCACGACGAATCCCTTGCATATACATGATGATTCTGCTGTCAACCGGATGTCAGCCATGGCGAGAGCACGCTGCTAGTCTGGGTTCAACCAAAGTTTATAACAGCATGTTCATTCAAAAACTTGACGAAGGTGTTAAGGATGATCAATTCTCTTTCGAGAAACGAACGGCGGCTAAATCATCCAGGCACACTTGACATATGTGCTTTTATGTCGTATGGAAGGCATATGAGACATGGCCCGCTAGAAGTGGCTCCAACATTTTTAAAGGCCCAAAGGCATGTCTTTTTGCAGCAAAAAGTACCCTGGGGAAAATAAAACGCGGTCTTGTCTCTTGGTCTTTTAGGATGAATGATGATTTAATATATCCCAAGAAACCATCCATGAAGGAGAAAATATCATTCGTACACGCACTCATCAATAGCCATGATCTATAAATGGTGTGTGGTAGTGTATTTTGGACATACCTGTATTAAAATCCATGAAATCGGTGCAAAGCTCGAATCATTCCTTGTTTCTTGTCCTGACAGCTATGTTTGGAAACCCTCTGCACGCATTGACCAAGCAGGAGTGTCACGAAACCCACGCTACGCAGCCTCTCAATCTCGCATGATAGTCTGCGGCTTCTAGGGTTGGGTGGATGAGGCTTCTGCTACGTGTAGGAAACCTCGGGATTTTACGTCGGTGTTGATCTCATGATGGAAAATAGATGGATCTATACCGACCATTTTTCTAGCAAGGCGAAGAAAAGCATCTCGATCTACGAAGAGAATCGGTGTAATTTTGGATCTCTTTGAGGGAACATTCAACTCCAATGAAGACGTTGTCAATCATTTTGGGCTCTCGCAGAGATTTTCTTTCGGGACTAGTAGCAGAGCGTCGCTTCATGTTCCTTCGCGGCAAAAGCCTATGCTGGTGCTAGGGGTTCTAGGGCTGGGTGAAAAGAGGACCGAGAAGAGCGGGAAGCTGAGACAGAAACTTGTTTCAGCCCTACTCAGAGTACGGTAGAAATAGGAGCGAAATGGTGAAAGATCATCCAGGAGTGCTTTCACACAGTCAGGTGTTCCGGGATAACCTCTTCGGAATGGAAGAGTGATGGTATCAAGAGATACGGCGGAAGATGAACTAAGAGTCGAAGGCCCGGAGCCACATCCATCCGATCGTTCCTTGAGTGAAGACACAGGATGGAGGTCTCTGAGTTGACAATAGATTGATAGGAAATCTCAGCTGCCAGGCAACATGAGGAAATTCCATTCCACCCGCCACGGCCTTCTTCTAATGTGGAGGTCTAAAAGAAATAATGGGTTCGAAAGAACTCTCTTCGAGTAAAGGCACCCTGGGGATGAGACAACGCATGAATATGCGACAGAGAGGAAGAAGATCAAAAGTACCCATCAACGATGTATAAATTCCAACCCCGAATTATCCGGCAGGTTTGACCGCTCATTCACGAAAGAATGTATAGTCGGGTTACATCGGATATTGAATTCGGATCTACGGAAAGACGGTCCATACGAACAACAGCGACCGTAGTCCGCACTTTCGTGAGAAAACCAAAAAATGCAAAATAATCGAAAGCAGCGTGGCAGACTTCATCTCGTAAATCAATTTTTCCCCAGCGAAGGTTGTGGTCTGAATTTTTCATCAAATATTTTCAGCACTCAAATATTAATAGTTTTACACCCAACACGGATAGGTAAATCACTGCATCAGTGCGATGCTTTGGCATGAGAAATGGCCATCCAAACGTATTCATGAGAGTGAGTTGAAGGGCAGTGCAGAAGGAGATCCAGCAGCCTTCCGGCCTTTGAGATAGACATGCACCGTGGGCAGGCACCCTCGTTGAATATACTATTAGAAAGATATTGCGATATGCTGGCATATGTAAGCTTCATCTACGAAAAAGCCATATGATGAGAAGTCTGTTTTAGATCGAAACCTGTCCAAATGTATTCAAAAGATATTTTTTTGATACCCCGATAAAGCGATGAGAAATGCACTCCTTTGTGCGGGGAGCATTCAGACCAGGTACACCACGTGTGAGACATGGCCGCTGAGGACTTTGAGCTAGATCTTCTACCGATGGTGGTGCGGGTGGCCTTGGCATTAGGATGAATGCGGTATGCCCTTTGCGCCCTTGCAGGCCTTGCGGCATTGAGGTATAAGCTCAGCACGCTACGAGCCTCTCGAGTATAGAGTGGCTGGCGTACAGCATTGTCTAGAGCACCTTTATCTTGAAGACTCGAGATTTTCCATAATCGCTTATGAGATCTTGTTAGAAGATATACGGTGTGAAACAACTCATCATATATACATTTGATGATGAATTTTCCCCTTCCGGTTTTCACCCCGGATATGGAGCCTCAGTGTGCATTCCAAGCCAACGAGAGGTTGCTGCCCTGAGAAAAGGGGTTTTCAATATAGCCTTTAGGAACTAGAAAGAACCACGCTTTAAAGCTAACAAGCGCTAAAGCTTGCCGTCACAATTTGCCGCTGCAGAGGTGAGTAAGATGGTCCTCGGTGCATAAATTTCATGGAGATTATTGCGTCTAATCTTATTGTCCCCTCTTACCCTCTCCAGCATGATCGTTGGAGTGCCATTCTCACATTTCCTTCCATCCTTGCATTTCTTCTTATTCACTGTATCCTCCTTTCTTCTGCCCATGGGATTTTTATGTTCCTTTGCGGGTAGAAGCTTTGAACAACATTAATAGTGGAAAATCACGAGAGAGGAGTTGACGAGCAACATAACTTTGACAGAGCAGGAGAAAGGTGTATGAATGACTACTACCAGATCGAGTTCAGCGAGTGGCCTTACGATATCGAGTAAATGCGGAAAGTAAGTTACGTCGGCATGAGGACCTAGCTGTGTGTGGCTAAATCTAGCATGGAATGAGGAGAATTCGAAGGAGAAAATTTTTGATTAGGGAACCCAAGGCGAGAACTGAGTACGGTTCTATGTTTGCTATGCCTAAAAGATAGCACTGTCCTCATGAAAGCCCTTGAAAAGGGACACATCCTTCAATATGTTATGGCTCCGGAGAATTTGAGAAATCATTCGAAGAAGAACTCATTCGAGAATTTGGGCTCTGATGAGCCTCTTTCCTTCTCCTCCATTCTTGGATATGGTGCGAATTGTGAGTTGCCTTGTCTACTGCTTTGAGAAAAGTGGCGAAGAGATCGGTCCTATCATCACGTAATGGACGAGAAACTAATGATTTAGAAACATGGTAGCCAACTCACCAGTACAAAATGCGCTTACTTGTCGGCTCAGTGTGCCATTTTGTAGCGTTCCTAGGTCAGGGTTCGTGGAAATGAGACTCAAACTAATCCAAATTGTCGGTACAGGAGTTCGAAAAAACACCACGAAAGTGGAAAGGTGGTGATATGGTCGATTCAGAGTATCCTCATGAGTCTTTCCTTCAAAATTTGGAGTATGTACGAAGTTTAGTAGAGAATGGAGGTCAATTTGGACTATATCGAACAGGATGGGTTACTCGAATTTTGATAGTATGGCAAGTTTAAAGTTGCACGGGAGATAGTGGCGATGGGAAACTTGCAGGAAATTCCATCGCGGAGAAGGATTCCCAACATTTTGAAAAGAATACACGGATTTGTTTGAGGCTCGTTTACAGATTTCTTGCAGAAAATGTCGGTCATGTAGAAAACGTTGTTGACCCGACTTTGGAGGGACTCGCATCGTAGGGTTACTATAAACGGGGATATTCCTCCAATCAAAGTGTTAAATGAAGAATAAACCCCTTGCGAGCTATATGTGATATATATATACATATGTAAAATGAGAGAAAAAACACCTAAAGACATGACCTACAAAAGGAAAGGAACATTCCATGGCCGAGCTAAGAAGAAAAAATGGCTCGACTCCTAACCTTCAGCAAAGACGAAGGTTCCATCACGAGAAAAAGGAGCCAGATCTTGCGGCCTTCGATGAAAAGGATTAAATGCTTGGTTTTGAGTATGTAAAAATGCGAGGATCACTAAGGAAGCGATCGAATGAGAATATGCCCACTGTCGAAGGGGAAACCACTGAAAACAGAGAGTTGATCCACTAGCCATGGAAGGAATAGGTGCAGAGACGAGCTAAATGAAGCAGTGGTAAAGGAGACATATAAGGAATCACCAGCTAGAAGGCATTCCAAAAGAGAAAAAGGGTCAGGAATATAAGGAAGCAAATGTGTAGAATTCTGCCGCTCATATAGACGGAGAATAGAGGAAGAGAGCCAAACATAGTAATAGAACTATAGGTGAGTCGTCCTAAATGGAAAGCAGTGCCTCCTCCTTCATTTGAGAGAAGAGTGTGCACATTGGGTGCTCATAGCATAATTATGCGTAAGAGCGACGCCCGCCGGAAAGAAAAGGGATGAGGATACTTCATACTGGTGGTGTGAGAACCTCGGGCCTAATGTACAAAGAACATGAAACGGTAGAGCCAGTAGCATGCAGATGTGGTGCAGGAGAGTTCGAGAGTCCAATCGCTAACTTTCAGCCTTATGTTTGGAGACAAGACTGCTGAAGATGGACGTGAGTACTCCTGCTGTTCTGCTTCATCTAGTACTGGGACCAGCGAAAGCAGCAACGCTGAGGGAGGATCAGTCTCCATTGCATTTCAAAACTATTGGGTGAAAATCACCCACTGAATTTCTCACTACACCTTCTTGAAGAAGGCTCGAAACAATACGCAAGAAAACCCACGAAAGCCTACCTTGATCAGCGCCAATGGATCAATCAAATTTTCACCATTAAGAGATGAAATTCATACTCAAAAATTCAAGGAGCTATGGAAATCTGGGAGTAGAAGAGCACACTCTACTATCAAAATTCCCTAATATACGGAGGTCAATCAAGAGGCCTTCAAGTATTTCAATGCCCATTTTCGGGTGATTAGAGACTAGACACATAAATACAAGAAAGTATGAATAAAGAGGACCTTCTGAAAAATAGTCTGTGAACATAACGCAGGCCTCGTCACCTCGAAACGAAGGTAACATATAAATAGTTATGCTAACCTCTGAAAAAATCCTTTTACGGTGCAGGGTACTAGAGCCCGCGGGTGGGTACCTCCGAAGTACTAATGAAAGTGGTACAATGTACGCTCGGTACCACGGTGTTCCCCCTCGCGATCACCTATATTTTGGTCTGTTGTCATTATACAACAACCCTCCCTTTTTCTAAATTTTAAAAATAAAATTTAGAAATAAGATCTACTATAGAAATAAAACACTTAGAAATAAAAATTCATTGTTTTGAAAAATTTCATATTCAACATTCACTTATAATTACGATCTAATATACAAAGGCCTTATCATAAAAAACAAATCAAAGTTAAAAGTTCAATCGTGATCGGAGAATGGGAGATAACCCTCAAAAGAAATTTCATATGCGATTTCAAATCTTGGATGCGTTAGTTCAATGGAAAATTTTAAATAGCTAGAGTTCAACTTGATTAAATATAACTTCCGATGCGATGCGTTGCTCACAATCATTAATCGGGACAATCTTTAAGAAACTCTTTACAACATTGAAATTTCCACGTCCAGTGCGTGTTGATAATAAACGCCTTTAAAAAGAAAATCGAATATTTGTTTAAAAAATATGGTAGACCCCACCATTAGAGATCGGAAAGATGCTATAGATACACAATACGATCAATCGGGATAAATGTGCTGTGACTCATTTTTGCCATTTGAAAAACTTCGTACGATTCATCTGCATACGAAGATTTTTTGAATATATTAATATATCACAAGCGCCAAATCTTTGTTGAGTACGAAGGCATTCAATAACGAATCAAATGAATATGGTTTGCGATTTGGTTTTAAATACTTAAGTGTGACGAAAAGGAGCATTTACGCAATATACGAAACAAATGAATGAAAACCATAGATTCATGAAATCATTCCGTTTGAGTGGCTTGTTAATCACGGTGAGAGTTTATTGTCTTGCGAGCAAAGAACAACAAGTTTTTTCATTCACGGACAAAAAAGGCAGCAGACGCGGAGAAATGTCAAAGAGAGGAAGAAGAAACAAAGCTGCTCTACAGGTGAGGGTTTGCGGGGACTCTACGGGTCTCAAAGAGCCCATAAAGCTAAGGCTGGTCACGGATACGTCATGCCAGGTCTTGGGAAAATGACATGGGGACTGGGTCTCACGCTTTGTTGGAAAAATTGAGACGAGGTCCACGGTGGAGAAGCATCGGGTTCCGAGACGAGGATAGCTCGGATTCGGCTACGATATCAATGAAGAACACTTTCAAATTCATTTCTACATCGAATTGCGGCTAGAGCGAGCATCATGCCTTACTACGATGTAGTTCGGTGGATTTATTGACGGTGTAAAGATACGAAGATAAATTTTTGTTTCGACTACGGAGTGCCTTTCGGCGTTTAAAGCGAGAAGACTTGAAAGCGATGGCCACCTTCCAGGACCCACGAAGGTGTATAACAAAGATTTATCAAAGAATTTGCGGTATTAACAAAGTCCAATCCGACCCTATCGAGAAATGTGGAGGAAAAACCAGGAAGCACGAAATAGAAGCATCAGGGTATGTATGTTAGAGTTCTCTTAACACTCCATATTCCTATACGATTTTGCCATGATGTGTAGGTTGTTGGCAATGATAATTAACTGGAGTTTTCTATACAAATGGTCCCATTAATCCTAGTGGTGTGAATTTCGAGCATTATGGATTGAGCATTGTTCTTTCGATAGAATGGCCAATAGGATCCTTGGTCTGAGATAAGAAAAAGATGTTGGAAATTCTACCCTTTTTCTTTTGGTGCTATATTCTTGTTGCTATCTATTCAATTAACAAATTTCATATTTGGATGGAAATGGACTCCAATAACCTTCAATCCATATTTATCATAAATTGCTTTGGAAGATTCATTTCCAAGCCATATATATAGAATACGATACATGGTTTCCTCATTCACCATTTTTCAAACCACATTTCAGCACCCTAAGTTTACGATAAAGCTAAAGCAGCTTTGTATAACAATCGGAGATTGGTTTGGGAGAGAAAATTTTACTTACATCGGGGTTTTTTAGCGTAGTATGGTGAACGCATGTTCTTGCTTTTCGATGGGATAAACTTCTCGCTCGAAAAGTTTCTTATCAATTGACAATTGAAGGTATATCCCGAGTCTTTGAACAACGGTGAGAAAAATGTAGCCTCAATTCCACTCAATTGTGGTCATTTCCTCTAAATGATTTCAAGCATACGAGAGAGAAGTCTTCAAGATAAGAGGTTGTAAATTTGCAACCATTCGCGGAAAACAGTATGATCCAAAAAGATAGCATTTGAGGTCCTTTGCTTCGATTTCGAGTGCTCGTTTTGAGCATGAACGATTATATTCGATGATTTGTTTATTTCATTAGATAATTTTCCTCGAGATTTGTTTGACTCGATCAAGTCTACATTTCAACGGGGAGGAAATAAATAAATTTCTCTTATTTAGAAAGCGAGTTGTTGAGAGTACCTCTAGACCAGTGAGAACTCAAATCCAAAAATCGGAGGCGAGAAGGTACCGTGCGGCCCAAATGCTAGTAGAAAACATCTGCACATCATTACTAATCGAGCATCAACACAGTAGGTTGTTGTTCTCAAAAAGTGGTCACTGTTTGACAAAGCACTGAGCCTTCCAAAGAAATGCGCTCAAATCATGGAACAAATGCTGAAATATCAATGATGAGGTGCATAATCGAAAAGGATGGATCGAGATGACCAAAAAGCACCAGCGGAACGCATAGATAGAGAGAAAGAAAAAAGAAATAACAAAGGAGATTACGGTTTCACTAATCTTGATATTTCTTCTCGGCTATTAAATCAATATGATCGGTTTGCTCAACGGCTTGGATTAGGGATAAAAGGGTTCGAACAAATAGAGCGAGGATGTTGAAATCATTCACCGAACATCCTACGAGGGCATATTGTATTAAAGGTGAGGAGATCCCTCCTTTGGATGTGTTTTACGACCCTAAACATAGAAAGGGCTGTTGTCCCAAAAACAAAGAAAAGAAAAAGAAAAACGAACGAGGTATATCTTTCTACTCCATCGAGTTGATGAATATTGTTTATAAGAACAATGAAATGAATCATTTGAAGACCTTTAAAATTGTCCCCCGATATACGAGAGCATAGTGCTGCAACGGTGGATAAAGTTGTAGCAAGTTTCTCAACTAATAACTCGAGAAAGATCTTCACATAGCTTCCTTTGGAAGAAACAAGCTAAGGAGAATCGACAGCGATCGATGAGTGCAACAACAACTACGAGGATCGGACATTCGAGGTCTAAGGGTGGAGAAAACTGGCTTGTAGAAGAGAAAGAAGAAGGTTGATGAGAAAAAGCTTTTAGGCAAACAAAAAGCGTGCAAAATGAAGGGACTCTAGATTACGGATGCATGTACAAAATGAGGAAAAGGGCAAGAAAAGATTCGAGAAAAGGAATTTCAAAGCAACTTTGGATAAGTTTAGGTTATCCAAAGAGTTAAATGAAATTCAAATCGGAAGCCCTTGAGGGCTAATAAATTATTGACTCGGCGATTAATTGAATTTTGCTCACGCTTGTCACAAAAGCGAGAACACTTTTTGTAGAGATTACTTCATCTTTGATCAAACTATCATAACTCTTGAACAAAGAAAATAGATGATGCGTGAAAAAGATTTACGAGTTTCTCAGGCGAATACGAGAAAAGGGAAAAAATGATCTTTCCTGAGATGAAAGAAAAACACAAAGAAATCTTGTTTACGGAAATGGGAACATCAAATTAATGAAATACGATAGAACAATATCAAGGGCCAAATATAATGAATAATCTCACGCAATTCATAAATAGCGACTTATATTCAATTAATCTCATTTAGTTGTGTTCTGGCCGGTTGCAAAGATAAAAGGCCCGAAAGGCAATTGGAGAAAGAAGATGGAAAAGGAAAAGTCAACAAATCGGCAAACTTCAAACTATATCACAGGATAGTATGTGGACTCATGTGATCGAGCCAAAGCAATCAACGAACGAGTATCAAACTTCTATCAAAACGCTGTCGATTGTCTAATTCCGGAGTACATATGATGCCACCTATCTTTCGGACGATTTGCATGCTTGAGATGAGTCATCACTAAGACTCAGAGATATGTTGAACATTTGCAACTTGGCTTCATCGAGCGAAGGAGAAAAAACAATGAATCGGTTTTATTCAAAATAACTATTTCAGTTTTAAATTTGATAGATTGTAGCGATAGTATTAGGATTTTGTTATTTAATTTATTATTTAAATCACTTCTCATGCATTTAGAGAAGGATCGGAAGTTATAATATGAGGATTTGGAGCTAACATTTTCCGTACTTCATTCCTTATTATATTTCTATGAAAGATCACATGTCTGGTGATTTTTGTGCTCAAATTATCTTTGAAGTGTTGCATTTTTGTGCCTTTGGAGTTAATTTTACATCGAAAGTTACTGAATCGAGTATCATACTTCGTTTGACAGATCCGTAATATGAATAGAGTATTTTTATCCGTTCATTGTTAATTGTCTATTATATGGTATTCGTTTGAAGAATTTGCTATCATTTATATATTTGATTTTCATAATATTTCCTCTTTATATTATCATTTACGAGTATAATTGGAATATTATCATTTATAGACATATATGAATGGTATATGATGATGAATGCAATATGCTAATATAACTACGTTTAATTTATTAAACAGGAGTTATCTTTATTCGTTTCCGCACATTTCAATTTAATTAATAATACATTTTCATGGTTATTATTAGATTGAAACAATCCTAAGTTGTATTCACATATTATTACTAAGGGTTAAAAATTAGAATTTCTTTATCGACATTTAGTTTAGATTAGATAGTTTATTATTCTGTCAATTTAGTCCCATTTTCACCCATTCAATTCAATCCACTTAGTTATAAGAGAACGGTCCTTTAAATCCGGTCGGAGCCACCATCCCAAACGGAAAAAGGAGAAATCTGTCTTAAGGTCCCGACAGGTGGTTTTCCCCCAATGTTTGAAGCGAGAGATTTTCTAGGCTTCCAACATTTTTGGCGCTAGAAGGAGGGCATCCTACGTGAATGGCAAGCAAACCCAAATCTACAAACCATTCTGAAAGAGTAATTCTCCTCCGCATCACCTCGTGCTTCGAAATTGCTACTCGATTCCTCGGCATCCAAGCAAGAAGAAGAGGTATCCACTATCCTTTGCTCAAACTCACCATACTTAGAACAATTAAGTCTTGAATCTCCTCGAAGTTCGGGTCTCTCATCCAGAAACTCGGAGCTTCTCGATTTCACCACGAAAGTCCAGCTATCTCAAACGGGTGAGACTTCGCAATTCGATCTACCTCACCCTCTTACTGAGACTTCGGAGTGAAAAGCTACGGTATTGAACCCTCTCGAATTTTCCTTTACCTAAAAGGAAAAAGGCAAAGAAAAAATACGAAGATTCCCGACGGTGAAGCTACTTTCATCCACATCTTCCATCTCATCTTCCCACGGTCGCGAAGTCAACCATCCACTCCCTCATTACATATGCGTTGTTAATCGGGAGATTGGAAACTTCAACATCTCAAAGCTGTTCACTCCTCAGTATCAATTCCTTCCCAGGACATACGGAATCTCACGCAGTATCATCCACCATCGGGTATTACAATGGCGAGATCCATGGACCGGACTCTGTGCGGTCAATATACCCGCACCATTACATGCATTACGATGCTCCTGAAAAATAGCTACGAGTTTAATCCGGAAAATGGAACCCAAGTGAGAACATATCAGTAACTTCATGTTAGCGAGTTAATTTGAAGGAGTAGATGAGCAAGATGTCGTTGTTAGGATTTTCCTTATACATTGCAAGGATCGGCGGAGATCCTGGTGTATTTTCCTCGCCTTACGATTCTATTACCGGTTAGGGACATTTGCCGAGAACAGTTTCTTACTAAGTATGGAGACGATAGATGTTTAGCAACACTAATAAATGATCTCTCCAATCTTAGGATAGAGCATAGGGGAACCCATTAAATAATTTAATGCTCGTTTCAATAAACTTTTGAATAAAATCCCAACGACTTCCAAACCAAGTGAACAAATCGAAGTGAGTGGTATATTCTGCCCTACACTGCCAATATAGCTATTTTTGTAGACGGGGACGCAAAACCAACACTTGCTTTCGAAAACATGAAAGAAGCACTACGTCATGGAAAAACGTATTAATGCTCTAGAAAAGAAAGCGACTCTTGAGGAAAGAAAAACCAAAAAAGTTTCATTCGAAAGAAGACTCAAAGAAGAAAATCTCAAAAGATCCATATGATATGGAAGGCCTCCAAAGGTTCTCAAGACTATGTCAAATGAAATGATTGAAATTAAGAAACAAGTAGGTGAAACTTCAACCAGAGGCCCTTCAAGAATTATAAGAAAACCGAATAAAAACCACCAAATATCGTATCTTATGCGAGATCGAGATCAAGAAGAGGAAGAAGAGAACAATCTCATCAATCGATAATGAAGAGAAATTGTTGAATGTCATGGCATGTGGGATTTTCATATCTGCCCGAACTCAGATCCGAGATAATGATGAAGAAGCTTTACTGTCTCTACTAGGAGTAAAGGTACTTCCCGAACCTGTTCGGACAACTTCAAAGAAACGGAGTCAGGGTGCTTGCTACAACGAAAAAAGAAAAAAGTACCTACAAAGAAATCACCCGCAGCGAGTTCCCCAAAACCCACCTTCAACTTCAAATACTCTTCCAACATCCAAAACATTAGTAGTATCCGATTCAATGGATTACAATATTGTTGATGATATGAAGAAAACTAAGGCAAACATTACTATGTTTGAACTTAGTAAATTAAAACATCGGTGAAATTGCTTCTCAAAGAATTGAATCGTCTAGTTCCTGTTTCCACCTCTTCCCGGTGCTACAAAAGCTGCAAATGATTCACGGTCAACCACCTTACGGTATGATAGAAGCTCTCGATTCGAGTCCACGATTGGGGATAGATCAAATTCTCACACTCCACCCTTCCTTTTGACTTTTTGAGATCTACAACGAAACCTACACAATTGTTTGATTGACTCGGGAGGGGCATCATCCAATATAATGCCGAGCTTCGGTTTGTTCTAAAGTCGAACATAGAACCCCAAAAGTCTTCCATACACATTGTACGATTGAGCCAGAAGCAAGGTCCGGGTTTTAGGAGAGATTAACTCGTAACTATCGGGTTAGCGGGATGATCCACGGGTAGTTCAACGAATTGATATCTTAATAGACGATATACCTAAATTTTATGGGTTGATTTTAAGTAGAGATTGGTGCGAAAAAGCTCCACGGATATATTTCTACCGATTGGTCTCACATGTGGTTACCTTATGGAGGAAAAGCCAAATCAAATAAAAAATCAATCGAGAGAAACACATGACCCATCTTATATGATTTTGAACAAGGAAAAATCAACCAATTGCGTTAATAACAACATCTTGGGAAATTATTCATCGGATTCATTTTTTGGAAATCTCCACTGCCCAACCATCCCCTTTCTCGATGATGAGTTTAACATCACGGATTGAAAACTATTCACTAAAGTCGATAGGTCAAGATGTTTTGGTGATACTGGGAAAGCCGTAAATAATCTTGTTAATACTTCTTTATTTTTGGTCTTTATATTTTTAGCGGCTCTAAATCTAACGAAAGTTTCGAGGGAGCGGTGTATCTTGGTTAGCACGCAAGGTGAAAAGACAATGCGTCGTCTGTGGGTTAGAATTTGAATGCACAAACAATACAGCTGAGTGTGAAGCTCTAGTCCAAGGTTTGTATAAAGCAGATTGGCCTTAAAGTGCAATATTTTGAAAGTATTGGCGATTCGAAATTATTGTCAAACGGTGAGAAATACAATTCAACATGCTTTCAAATCACCTCAGAAAGCATTATCAATCGTTGGTTCAAGAACTCACCACACACTTTTACTGCATTCAATATTTCTTCCATCCCTAGGTCTCAAAATTCGAGCGGCGGACTTGCTAGCCAATGTTGCTTCCGGACTCATACCTTACGAAGATTTTAGCCCGAGATAGATTTTCAATAGAATTACTTTTTAGACCATACAGTCCTGACACAATGTTACAAATTGGAGAGTTTTTTACCATGATCAAGATATCTTGAACTTCATGACACGAGAAATCATATGATGATCAAATTATCGACGAAGAAGAACATGATTTACAAATTTCTTCAAAAAGTAATGAAAATCCCATTCGAAATTCGTTGTTAGATTGGAAGACTTGTATGATATTAAAGACATGATTCAAGAAAGTCACTAATACCAAGCTTCAAAGTTCTACTTTGAAATTTGAATTAGTGAATCTTGGTTCCGATTCAAAACCTCAAAATGTTAATTTAGGACTTAATTTAACATCGGAGGAAAGGGATGCCTTCATTAAACTATTGAACAAATACAAAAATGTTTTCGCTTGGAATTATGATGATTTAAAAACATATGATACTTCGATTTATTCAACACACAATTCCAATGCTTCCCGATATTAAACTTTGTTCAACGAAGCTAAGGAAAGTTCATCCAAATCTTGAAGATCAAATCAAATCGAAACTTAATAAACTTTTGAAAGCCAAAATCATTTTTCTTGTTAGGCATTCCAATTGGGTTTCCCAATATGGTGCTATCGAGGAAGAAAAATGGTGATATAAGAATACGTATTGATTTCAGAAATTTAAACAAGGCATGTTTGAAAGACAATTTCCCATTGCCAAACATGGAGCGAGATGCTTCAAAAAGTAGTCAGGTTCGAACTTATGTCCTTTCTTGATGGATTTTCGAGGCTATAATCAAGTCTTGGTTCATCAGGATAACGATTGAAAACAACTTTCGAACGAAATGGGGGACTTATGCTTATCAAAAAATGCCTTTTGGATTAATAAATGCGAGAGCAACTTTCCAAAGAGCCATGGACATAGCATTTAAAGGTCAGATCAATAAATCGAGTGGTTGTTTATCTCGATGATATAACAGGGTATTCTCAAAAAACGAACCAATCATCTACATGATCTAAAACAAATATTTGAAAGATGTAGAAGGTTTGGTATTTCATTAAATCCGAAAAAATCTTTCTTTGCTTTGGATGAAGGAAAACTTTTAGGATTTGTTGTATCAAAAGATGGTATATACATTGATCCAGGACAGAAGTTAAAGAAATCTCCGATATTTCTTTACCTCATAACAAAAAAAATCCATGCAATCATTTCTTGGACAGATCAATTTTGTAAAAAGATTCATTCCGATTTTTCTTTAATTGTTTTACCTATGCAAAATATGATCAAGAAGAATTCGATCATTCAAATGGGGGCATAAAGAAAAAATAAGCCTTTGAGTTAATCAAACGAGCAATCATTAATGCACCATGACACTAAGTACTCCGGATTTTTCTAAAGATTTTATTTTGTATACTTTAGCCACGAGAGACATCTTATCGTAATCGTTTTAACACAACTTAATGATCGAAAATTGAAGCACCAATTTCATTCTTTAGTTCAAATACGCAAAGAGCTGAATTGAATTATTCCGATGTTGAAAAAACAAGCCTTTCTTTCGTGTTAAAATCAATCAAGCATTTCGGACCTTTTCTCTTAAAAACTCATACAAAAATCATTGTCCCATTCTCGGCGGTGAGACAATTATTAATTCGAGAGAGAAGTAGGAGAAAAACGAGCTAAGCTCGGGTATCGACCCTACAAGAATATGATGTTGATATTAAACCGACTAAGATTGTTGGAGGACAAGGTTTTTGCAGATTATTAGCGAGGAGCTCATAACATACCAGGAGAATGATTATTCAAATCAAGATATTCAAGTAAATCGGGATAAGTGTTACGGATTACGAGTCTCGATACTCGATCTCATCTATTACTTAAAAAATGGGTATGCTCCTTTTCCGATCTCGAGTTATAAGAAAAAACGTGCTTTAAGGTTAAAAAGTCGTTAAATATGAGATCATTGATAATGTGTTATTTAGAAAAAAATTATGATTCAATTTTGTTGAGATCTCTAGAAAAGAGCCCGAGGGTCGAAAAGGTTTTGCAGGGAGTTGCATGATGGACCGATGGAGGTCATTTTGGAGGTGATACCACGACTCACAAAATAATTACGTGCCGGCTATTATTGGCCTACCCTTTTTAAAGATACACATGAATATGTAAGAAAGTGCAGAATACGCAAGCTGCAAGTGGAAGGCAAAGGAAACCAAACTTTTCCTTTGCAACGGTAAATATTGAGCAACCATTTGAACAATGGGGACTTGACATTATTGGTGAGATAGTACCTCATTCTTCCATGCAGCACAAGTACATTCTTACCGCAACCGATTATTTTACAAAATGGGTAGAGGCAATCCCTTTGAAGGTAGCCAATTACGATGCAATTATTGATTTCATAGATCAATTTATCATAACCAGTTTGGTGTACCTCAAGCTCTTGTCTTTGATAATGCATCTTATTTCTCGGAAACGAGTTTAATTGAATTTGCGCTAAAAAGAGGTTTTAAACTCAAATATTCAACAAATTATTACCCACAAGGTAATGGATTAGGCTGAATCCACTAATAAAAAATCTCATCAAGATTATTAAAAGGACTATCGATCAAAATCAAAAGAATTGGCATAAATCTTTAATCTTTGCACTATGGGTCGATCGTATTATGGAGAAAGCTTCAATCGGAACTTCACCTTTTAATTTAGTTTATGGAAAAGAAGGCGTGATACCATCAAATTTAACTCTTCCATCATTAGCCCTCAGTACAATTTATTGAAGAAAATCCTTCTTCATCAGTTCAATCGAGGTATGATCAAATCCCCAAACTAGAAAAAGAGAGAGATAAAGCTAGAATTGTTCATGAAAAAACATCAACAACTTGTGAAATCTTCTTTTGATGCAAGTTCTACCGGCTCAAAAAATTTGTCAATTGCGATCTTGTTCTAAAATGGGATAAGGCACATGAAGAAAAAGGTAAACATACCAAATTTCAAAAGATGTGGCTTGGACCATTTCGGAATCGTTGAAAAGATAGGCTCAAATACATTCATGCTCCAAGATCTAACGGGTAAGAGAGAATCTCTTCACGTAAATGGGCTTATCTTAAAGAAATTCTTCTCATAAGGAGGTGACCCTCTTCTTAAATTGTACATATTCCTTTTTGCAAAGTATTTTATTGTTTTCTAAATAAAGGTTGTTAATAAGTCTCTAATTGATTGTTTACTTGATAGAAAAAATTCTTAAGGAAAATATTATGAATATTTATTTTAGTGTAAATAAGAATTTTTTAGAGAAATGATTATATTCTTTTTGATAGTTTTAAATAAAGTGTTAAACTTTGAAAGATTATACCAATTATTTGCATAATCTTTTTGGAAAAAACTTGAGGAAAATGTAAATCATTACAAGTTTATTAAAGCATGAGAGAAGTTATCTATAAAAGTAAAGATTATTCAAGTCTTGGTACTCAAAAAACTCGGAAAATTGTCATCCATTGATTCTTAAGGATAAGACTAGTTCACCCCATTCATTTAGGTTGTGATTTTTAGAATATAATTCTAAGAAATTATTGAAAACATTTTTAAGAGATAAGAGATCTCATCATGAGTCGACTTACCATATTCATAAGAAATAATAAAGCTGACATTACCAATATCGCCTATCAAAAACGGGGTAATGGCTTATTAATATAAGACAAGGGGTCTCATCACGAGCCGGCATTGTTCAGTTTTAATTATAACTATTGAATGGCATTGTTAACAAGCTGGCTACCAAACCGAACAATGGCTCTTAGAAATAAAAATAAATAAAAGACAAAAAACATGAGATAACATATCTTATGAATTTATCTTTTAAAAAGTCATAATCTTAGTTGAATGGGACAATGAATAGTTAATGGTTAAAAGGTAACTCTGTCGAGACTATGAACGTTTGCGGGCAGCGAGGCAATGCCTATGACAATAGAGTATATTATCAAAACCAAGCTTGAAGAAATCCACTTACTTCATTATTAATACCAATCAAAGCTTAAGACAACTCAAAATGTTTTTATTCTCAAGAAACTAGAAAGAGATTGTTAATAATTTTTATTCTTTTTTCATAAGTTAGATTTTATTTTTTGATTATCCTAGGATAATTTTTTATTTACCTTTAAAAATCTTTACTTACTTAAGATATAGTATTCATTCTATTTTTTTCAGAATAGCTGGTTCTTTCAAGTGAATCGACAATTGTTGTACTATACAACAACCCTCCCTTTTCTAAATTTTAGAAATAAAATTTAGAAATGAGGATCCCTATCTTTTAGAAATAAAACACTTAGAAATAAAATTCATTGTTTTGAAAAAATTTCATATTCAACATTCAAAAAACTTATGGTCCGATCTAATATACAAGGCCTTATCATAAAAAACAAATCAAAGTTAAAAGTTCAATCGCGATCGGGAGAATCGGGAGATAACCCTCAAAAGAAATTTCATATGCCCATTTCAAATCTTCCGATGCGATTAGTCCAATCGGAAAATTTTAAATCGCTAAGAGTTTAAACACGATTAAATATAACTTCCGATGCGATGCGGTCAATCGCAATCGATTAATCGGGACAATCTTTAAGAAACTCTTTACGCTTATTCGAAATTTCCCGATCCGATGCGCATTTGATAATAAACGCCTTTAAAAGAAAATCGAATATTTGTTTAAAAAATATGGTAGACCCCACCATTAGAGATCGGAAAGATCCGCAATCGCAATCGATCAATCGGGATAAACGTATTGTGATACTCATTTGCCATTTGAAAACTTCCGATGCGATTCATCTATTTTGCATACGAAGATTTTTTGAATATATTAATATATCACAAGCGCCAAATCTTTATTTGGGACGTAAAGGCATTCAATAACGAATCAAATGAATATGGTTTGTGATTTGGTTTTAAATACTTAAGTGTGAGCCCCAAAAGGAGCATTTACGCAATATACGAAACAAATGAATGAAAACCATAAATTCATAAATCATTCGCGTTTGAGTGGCTTGTTAATCACGATCGAGAGTTTATTGTCTTGCAGGAGCAAAGAACAACAAGTTTTTTTCATTCACGGACAAAAGGAAGGCCGTAGCGAGCACGCGAAAATGTCAAAGAGAGGAAGAAGAAACAAAAGCTCGCTCTACCCAGATGAAGTTTGCGAGACTCTACGAGTCTCAAAAGAAAAGCCCATAAAGCTAAGGCTAGTCACGGATACATCATGCCAAGGTCTTGGGGAAAATGACATGGGACACGATCTACAACTCGTTGGAAAAAATTAGACCCCAAGGTCACGGTGGAGAAGGCATCGGTTCCGCGACGAGGATAGCTCGGATTCGACTACGATATCAATGAAAGAACACTTGCAAATTCATTTCTACATCGAATTGCAGCTAGAGCGAGCATCATGCCTTACTACGATGTAGTTCGATGGGTTATTGACGGTGTAAAGATACGAGATAGAATGTTTGTTTCGAGCATCTCGGAGTGCCTTTCGGCTCGTTTAAAGCAGAAGACTTGAAAGCAATGTACCACCTTCCGGACCCTGCGAAGGTGTATAACAAGGAATTTATCAAAGAATTTGCTAGATGATAACAAAGTCCAATCCGACCCTGATCGTAAATTGGAGGAAAAACCCGGAGAAGCTACCGAAAATGAAGCATCCCAGATATGTATTCAGTAGATTCTCTTCCGCCTCCATATTCCTGTACAGACTGCCATGATGTGTAGGTTATTTGGCAATGATAATTCAGCTAGGTTTTCTATACAAATGGTCCCATTAATCCTAGCAGTTGTGAATTCGAACATTATGGATTGAGCCGTTATTCTTTCGATAGAATGGCCAATAGGATCCTTGAGTACGGACAAAGAAAAAGATGTCGGAAATTCTACCCCTTTTTCTTTTGTGCCTATATTCTTGATGCTATTTGTTTCAATTCCGAATTTCCCTTATTTGGATGGAAATGGACTCCCAATAACCCCCCTTCCAATCCATATTTATCATAAATTGCTTTGGAAGATTCATTTCCAAGCTAATGTATATAGAATGCATCATGGTTTCCTCATTCCCATTTTCCAAACCATTTTTAATCGCTTTCCCCTAGGATTTACGATAAAGCTAAAGCCGACATCGTACGTCAATCGGAGATTGGTTTGGGGAGGAAAAATTTACTTACATCGGGTTTTTGGTAGTATAGTGGAGCCGCATGTTCTTCCGCTTTTTTGTTCCGGACAAACTTCTCGCTCAAGAAGTTTCTTATCAATTGACAATTGAAGGTATATCCAGGTCTTTGAACAATAGTAAAGAAGAAAATGTGGCCTCAATTTCCCACTCAATTGTGAGTCATTTCACTCTAAATGATTTCAAGCATGCGAGAAAAGGAAGTCTTCAAGATAAGAGGTTGTAAATTTGCAACCATTCACGGAAGACAGTATGATCCAAAAAAGATAGCATTTGATGTCACTCGCTTCGATTTCAATTGCTCGCTTTTGAGCATGAACCGGATATGTTCGATGATTTGTTTATTTCATTAGATAATTTTCCCTCGGATTTTTGACTTGATCAAGTCTACATTTCAACGGGAGGAAATAAATAAATTTCTCTTATTTAGAAAGCCAGAGATTGTTGAGAGTACCTCTAGACTCAGTGAGAACTCAAATCCAAAAAATCGGGAGACGAGAAGGTACATCCGCCAAATGCTAGTAGAAACATCTACTGACAAGAATCATTACACAATCGGTCGTCCAACCAGTCGATTGTACATTCTCAAAAAGTGGTCACTATTGACAAACTCGATGCCCCAAAGGGAAATACCGTTTGCTCAAATGACGAGACAAATGCACAAATATCAATGATGAGGTGCATAATCAAAAGGATGGATCGGATGACAAAAGCACCAAGCGAGTACAGATAAAGAGAAAGAAAAAGAAATAACTAAGGAGATTACGGTTTCCACTAATCTTGATATTTCTTCTCGACTATTAAATCAATATGATCGGGTTGCTCAACGGGCTTGGATTTACGGGATAAAGGTTCGAACAAATAGAGCAAAGGATGTTGAAATCATTCTCGAACATCCTACGAGGCATATTGTATTAAAAGGTGAGGAGATCCCTCCTTTGGATGTGTTTTACGACCCCTAAACATAAGGTCGTTGTCAAAAGACAAAGAAAGAAAAGAAAAAACGAACAGGTATATTTTCTACTCCATCGGAGGAGTTGATGAATATTGTTTATAAGAACAATGAAATGAATCCATTTGAAGACCTTACAAAATTGTCCCAGTATACGGGGAGCTTATAGTGTCGCAACGATGGATAAAGTTGTAGAAGTTTCTCAACTAATAACTCGGAAAGATCTTCACATAGCTTCACTGGAAGAACAAGCTAAGGAGAATCAACAGACGATCGGCCAATTGCAACAACAACTACAGGATCGGACATTCGGGTCTAAAGAATTGGAGAAACAACTTTGCTTTGAAGAAAAAGAAGAAAGGTTGATGAAAAGCTTTTAGGCAAACAAAAGCGGCTAAATGAAGAAATTTCTAAGTTACAGTACGTTACAAAATGAGGAAAAGGCAAGAAAGATTCAAGAAAAGGAATTTCAAGCAACTTTGGATAAGTTTAAAGGTTATCCAAAGTTAAATGAATTCAAATCGGAAGCCCTTGAGGCTAATAAATTATTGACTCGACGAGTTAATTGAATTTTGCTCAAAAGCTGTCACTAAAGCGAGAACCTTTTTGTGAGATTACTTCATCTTTGATCCAAACTATCATAACTCTTGGACAAGAAATAGATGATGCTTGATGAAAAGATTTACGAGTTTCTCAATCGCGGAGATACGTAAAAAGGGAAAAGAAGCAAATCTTCCTAGGATAGAGGAAAAACACAAAGAAATCTTGTTTACGTAATGGGAACATCAATTAATGAAATACGATAGAACAATATCAAGGGCCGAAGAAATATAATGAATAATCTCACGCAATTCATAAATGACGACTTATATTCAATTAATCTCATTTCGATTTCGTGTTCCCGCGGTTGCCAAAGATAAAAGAGCTCGAAGACGAAGTGGAGAGAAGAAATGGAAAGGAAAAGTCAACAAATCGGCAAACTTCAAACTATATCCTGGGATAGTATGTGGACTCATGTGATCAAGCCAAACAATCAACGAGACGACTATCAAACTTCTATCAAACGCTCGTCGATTGTCTAATTCCGAAATTTTCTCGATGCCACCTATGTTTGGACAGTTTCATCTTGAGATGAGTCATCCACCAAGACTCAGGATATGTTGAACATTTGCAACTTGGCTTCATCAAGCGAAGGAGAAAAACAATGAATCGGTTTTATTCAAAATAGCATTTCGGTTTTAAATTTGATAGATTGTAGCGATAGTATTAGGATTTTTGTTATTTAATTTATTATTTAAATCCTTCTCATGCATTTAGAGAAGGATCGGAAGTTGTAATATTTTGAGGATTTGGAGCTAACATTTCGTACTTCATTCCTTATTATATTTCTATGAAAGATCACATCCGGTGATTTTTGTGCTCAAATTATCTTTGAAGTGTTGCATTTTTTGTGCCTTTGGAGTTAATTTTACATCGGAGTTACTAGATCGAGTATCATACTTCGTTTGACGATCGCAATATGAATGAGGTATTTTTATCCGTTCATTGTTAATTGTCTCGTTATATGGTATTCGTTTGAAGAATTTGCTATCATTTATATATTTGATTTTCATAATATTTCCTCTTTATATTATCATTTACGAGTATAATTGGAATATTATCATTTATAGACATATATGAATGGTATATGATGATGAATGCAATATGCTAATATAACTCCGTTTAATTTATTAAACGAAGTTATCTTTATTCGTTTTCGCACATTTCAATTTAATTAATAATACATTTTCATGGTTATTATTAGATTGAAACAATCCTAAGTTGTATTCACATATTATTACCGGGTTAAAATTAGAATTTCTTTTTTCAGCATTTAGTTTAGATTAGATAGTTTTATTATTCTCGTCAATTTAGTCCCATTTTCACCCATTCAATTCAATCCACTTAGTTATAAGAAAGCGGGTCCCTTTAAATCCAGTCGGAGCCACCATCCCAAACGGAAAAGGAGCTGTCTTAAGGTCCCGACCGGGTGGTTTTCCCCCAATGTTTGAAGCAGAGATTTTCTAGGCTTCAACAGGTCCCTAGGAAAGGAAAATAAGGGAACCAATCCATATCAAAATCCGAGTGTGTTAGCCATTAATATTTTTCATTACTTGTATATGACTATATATTGGTTCTAGATTTCTAGAAAACAACATTCTTTGAACATTGTGAGTTTTAGAAATCTCATTGCCTTCATTATCCTTATAGAAATTTTTTCACTATTCTATCAACCTTGCCATTTCATGGTCACCTTGCCACTCCTAAAAGACTCCTTAATGGCTTGTGCCTCTCATCTACGTCCTTATTTCCTACCTATGACCTCATTACTCTATTTTTCCCTTGCCCATCATTCCATTTTCCATCTAGGGTTACCTATAGCCTAAATCATTCCCATGGTCCCCAAGTTCCTCAAGCATTGATGGTCTCAAAACTATCTCTGTAGGCTCTTTAGATAAATCAAGTACATTGGATTTTGGGTCTTCAATACAGCACTTTGATAAATACTCTGTTTTTCACTTGAAGACTCCAAACCAATTTTCAGTCAAAGATTAATGGTCAAAGGACCCTCCCACTAGGTCATTAGGGTTCCACAGGTTGTAAGGTCATCATTGATGTTTCAAACATTGTTTTTCTTATGCTAGAAGTTGGCTCAGATGTAATAGAAGGTCAGCACATGGTTATTCAAGGAAGACCTAAAATTTTCCAAAGAAGCACTACCTTATCAACTCAAGGTCTGCAAGAGGTAAATGTAAACTTTGACACTTTTTCAGGAGTGTTAAAATGTCTATCAGCAGAAATTTGGTGAGGTAGGAGGTCTGATCTTGAATGAAGACATCTTGCAGCAAGGAAGACAGGAAACACTTGGCCTTAAGAAGAACTAGGGTTTTTGATATTGATAGTCTAGCAGTGTGCCAAGCAGGGATCAAATGTAGAAATAACCATGGAGGAGGTACACCAAAAAACCAAACATGAAGAAAAGTATATCAGAGATGTTTGATGAGATAGGAAAAAGGTGAGGTGAACTGGACAGAAATGAATGAACTTGAAAGGGCTATAGAGAACTTAGAAGACAACACTGATGATTGTCTTAAATCACTCTAGATGCCTAGGGTTTTGAAAAAGTGACCATAGAATGGTGAAATGATGATGTTAAACCCTATGGTGCAAGTAAAGGATGGTTTTGAAGATGTCACTGTTTGATCAAATCCCAAACTTGTCAAAATAAGTTTGCCATGTATAAATGAGCAAAAGATAAGGTTCAGCTCCAAAGGTGGAAGTAAAGGAGGTTTTTAAGGCTGCTGCTGTATCAAGATGAATAGGTCAAATCCTCAGGATCAAAAGGAAAATAAATCTAATAACTCCAGAAAACTGCCAACTAGGGTGAAAAAGCTAAGTTTCATAGTGTAAATCACACAACATTTTGAAGATGTCACTATGCAATCATCCTAAAGTTCCCAAGTTGAACTTTTCATGCTTCAGGAAGAAAAAGAAAGGTCAAATTCATCAGCTTAGTCACCTGCAAGCAAAAGGTCAAAAAAAATTAGTGAGAAAGAAAAATAGAAAGTGACTTTGAAAAAATTAGAAAGTGGATTCATAAAGATGAATCAAACTTCCATGTGCCTATAAATCCCATTCTACACTTCAAGAAATTCATTGTGCCATTGCAAAACATTAAAATTTTAGACGAAGAAGAAATTGGCAGTTTTTAAGTCAAAATTGGACAAAATTGCCTGGCGTTGCGTGCTCATCTTGGCACTGCACGCCTGGGTTTGGGTATTGCGCCCTTGACACTCTTTCCCTGTGCATTTTCTAAAGGCGATGTGCACCTAGAAGTGGGTTTTGCATGCCTAGCAGAGCGTTGCGCTCTTGCCCAACAGGCCAAGTGAAGAACGCCTTTGGCGCTGCGTGCTTGGCCAAGAAGGCTTCTAAGCCCTACAAACGCTCAAATCACCTCAAAAAATTGTTCCAGAATCCTACCAAAGGACCTCCAAATAGATTCAAGGGTAATTAAATGCCCTAACCATATCTTCAAGAATTTTTCATGATTTAGTTGGAAGAAAAGTAAACCCTAAAAAGAAGCCCTAAGTGTTTAAACTAGGAATCAATGTTTACCATCATTTCATCTACTTGTAAAGACAACCAATCATAAACAAAGGAGTTCACTATTGAGGGTGGTATTACATCTGAGCCTGTCCATACCTCCATGACCTTCATTCATACACTCCTTCCATTCACTTGCAAAGGCTTCCATTGCATTACCCTCTATCCATCTCAATATTCACATCAATGCCCATGTATTTACAAACAAAGTTTAAGGATGTCAAGAGGAGAAACTGGAATGGTTGTAGAGAGAACATGTTGGGACCTGATTTTGCTGATGTGGATTCACCATGGCAAAGATACAGGTAGAGTAAAAGTGTTAAATATGAAAAGGATGATTTTATGTCCATGCAGAAGAAAATGTCATTATCTCATTAGTGTTCCAAGATCAAATCCTCTCAGGGATACAACAAATAGTAAAGGAAAATCAGGCTTATAGGCTTAAGACAAAGGTTAGAAGGCATATTAGTTTTAAAGGAATAAGCTAAAAAATATTAAGGACAAATCAAAGGGAAGAGATGAAGATAAAAGAAAACAAGCAAATTAGAGGAGTTCTTAACAAGCAAAATCCCTTTCGCGCAATTTTGAAACATTGACAGTTGGCTAGCAGAAAGAAGGGCCAAGGGCACAGTGCCATTGGAACTGTGCTCTTTTTTGGGGCACTCAATGAAGGAATGGTTTAAATTTTTGGGTTCCTTAGGCCACGGAAATCACTCTCACAAAGTTTCATCTCATTTGGAGCAAAACGGGTCCTCCAAAAGTGCCAAAAACATGCAAAAAATCAACTTTTTGCCCTATTTTCAGAGTTGGCGCTGTGCCCTAAGGAGTCTTGGGAAAAGTTCATTTTAACTAGGAAAATGGACACCAAATGGAAAACTAAGGTATATTTGGAAACTAGACAGGACAGGCTTTCCAATGCACTATCATGGAGCTCATTTGGATACCTGGAAGGCCTCCAAATCTTGGTTACAAAACAGACAATGTTTCTGGTGTAGGTGTTGTGCCCTTGGCCTAGAGATGCGCCCTTGGACGTCAGTGCTACGCCCTTGCCTACAAAGTTAACAAAACACACAAAGTTATTGAAAAAGGATATTTTTTAGGACTCTTAAGGAAAATCACTCCTAGTTAGCTCAGAATTTATGTTTCAAGTTATTTTGCAATTATTAAGTTAGATATTTTGTGCCTTGGGCCTTGCATGGTCTCTTTGGACAAAAATGGCATTTATGATGTATTAATGAAATTTTGGAAACCCTAGTTAGGTTTTTTGTCATCCTTTACTGCATTGAGGACTCATTGTACATGTTGGTTAGTTGTTGAGCTTAATATGATCTAGACTTTGAATTTGTTGAAGAAATTGGCTTTGGTGTGTTGTGGTGGCTTTGGATGGAGCATCAATGGATCAAGCACATTCCTAGGATTCATGAGCTCTGTTAGATGGTTCCGTTATCCAACTCATGCATTTTTTTACTTTAGTTTTCATTTTGTTTCATGGTTTTCTTTGATCATAGGACATAAATTTTAGAGTAGGATATGCTTTCTTAGCACCCTAATTCTATCTGCATCCTTCTATTTTTGTGTTTCCTTCCTTGAATTTTAATTAAAGAATCCTTGAATACTCTTTAGTTTCACCAAAATTTTATGTTAAAAGCTCTATTTGTTTGAAAGTAATGTTCATAGAATTCTTAACTGCTCTCTAGTATTACTTGTCTATTGTTTTTAAGGTCTGTTTAGCAAAAGTCTAGTTGAAGAATCCTTTATTGTTCTTCAGTTTTGCTATGCTATCATCCTGAAATATTTTCTTGTTCTTATTATGTTGAAGGATCTTGGATTTCCCTTTGAACCTACTGCACTCATAACTTCATGTTTATTTCTCACTCACTAAGCCTACTTAGATCCATTTGGCCTTGTTAACTTGCCCTATGAGACACACTTGACCTTTTATTGTACTTTCCATGACCTTTTCAGACTCCATATCCCAATGGATGGATTTTATCTTACTCTACCTATTATTCTTAACAACCTATCCAACCAACCAAACAAACAAACAAACCCTAATCCTTATAACTAGCCTAAAATCAAAACCCTAAAAACAACTAAGTCACATCCTTTACAAAAACATAGAGAGAGCCCTCTCTGAGTCTAGGAAGGCTCGGTCCTAGGACTCCAAAGACTATTTTTATGTTACCATTGTACATTTGGTATTTCCAATCTGAAAAATTACGGGGAAATAACAGGGTGGAGTGGTCTTAGGTCAAGATTCAGCAAATAGGAGAGGGGGTATGTCTCTTCTCTACCTTCACTATCCCTCGTTCTTAACTTTCTGGAGGTAGAGATTTCTTGGTCCACTTAATGGAATTGGATTTCACTTAAATTTCTATGTTTGACAATTTTGAGCGGCCTTGGAGAGTTAAATCTCCACTCACCTATTCCAAGACCCTATGACCTAGCTAGTTGGTGTATAATTAATGACAATACAAAAAACTTCTATATCATTTTAATTATATCGCTTGATTTTAAATGGTTGTTACTTAAGTCAGAAGTAGATGGATATGAAACTGATGATGTTATTCGACACAAAAGAAATCAATGAAAACCTACTACATGAAGATGAAATATTTTTCTTTCGATGAAAAGAGATTTCTAAATGGGTTGTACGAATCTATTAATAAATATTTTTTTTTCTTTTCAATTTTCACTCTTCATACACTTCAAAAAACTATCAAAAAGACTAAAATGCTTAAGTGCAACTAATGCAAAAACTACCAATGATATGAAAATCCTAGGACTACTGACTAAGGAAGCAAAAATAGTTTCTAAATGAGATTGGTTCGATAATTTTGATAGACAAGAAAGGAAATTCCCAATAAGAACTCCTTTTCACACAATGATGCTAAAACAAACTTGATATAACATAGAGAGAAATCCAAACAAAGACTTCTTTGAAGGTTAAGCAAATGAATGAAAAATGGGAAAATAGCAAGTTTCTTCAAAATGGACGAAAACCATGAAAATAAAACCAAAGAAAAAGCAGCAGAAAACAAAAATGTTTTTTGGCTTTTCACTTTGAAGGAAACGAAAAAATTTCAATGAGACAAGCAAAAAGCTACCAAAAGTCCAAAATCAAGAAAATGAGCCACAAGGATACTTCCAAATGCACATGAAAACTATGCCACTTTTTTAGCGGGATTCAAACAAACCAGAAGAAGTAATCGACCCAAGAAAATGACTTAGAACAATAGCACAAGCTTCCAGCAAATAAAAACTTCAGAAACCAAGCAAAGGCAAATTCAACATTCAATAGAAAGCTAGTCCCAAGAAACAAGAAAACCAAAGAAGTCAAGAAGGCATAAACCAAAAAGTGAAGAAATGTATAAGGAAAACACAAGAAAACAAACAAAGGCTCACTGTTTTGTATGGTTAGAATAGCCAAGAAATCAGGAAATAAGCCTTGGTGCTACAGTCGCAATTGAGACTTCAAAAAATAGGAAAAACCCTAGAATGACAAGGTCTTCACATGAAAAAGAGAGGAACTGACATACAGCCACAAGAATCATAGTCCAGACACTTAAGAGGTTCCACAGGGATAGCCAACCATAGTCAGGAAATAATTCCAGGACCTCAAAATTCAAATTTTCAAAATTTACTGGGCATACGATGGTTCGTTGAGTGTAAAATGCGTCTATATGCGAGTGTATCCAAAGAAACATGCGTATATGTGGGTTATTTTGGAGAAAATAGTAGGAATACATGATTATGTACAGATGAAGTAGTGTATATAAAATTAAATAAGGAAAACAAGAAAAACCCAAGCCTGATCTAGAAGATTAGGACTTCTTCCTAGTCGAGAAAAGAACCTACTAGACTGAAAAATTGATTAAACTGTCAGGGAACCCACAAGACAGATAAAACAACCCAAACTAGGAATTACACGGATGTAATTTCCAGTGGATTTTCCAGTTCTGTTACAGGTAAAGCTACCCTAAGGCCTGGGTTGAGGGACCTAATAGAGCGGATGGCATATCATCACAAGAAACACTCTAATTATCAAATTTTATGCTTGAACTAGAAAATGAGGAAAGTGGACCTTGCCCATTTATCCTTCGTTTGAGATCAGTCCCATAGGTGAAAACCCTCTACTACTCCTTGTGCTCCAGAACCTGAAAATCAGTCAAAACAGAGCACACAAACTAGTTACAAATCATATATGCCCTAGATGGCAGCATGTTAGCATATATAATCTCATAAAAATAACATGAAATAAACCATTCAATATCATTAAACATATATAAGAGACATATACCACAAAGACATCATGAACATGACAGTACTTATTTTTATTGATAACACATATAGAGAAAGTGAAGAAATCACCTGAGATCTGCCATGGCCTTGAGAAAAACCATCCTTCAGATTCATTCAGCCCTAGCCTCACAAAGCTACTTCCATAAATAGTGCACAAAGGATGTCACGTAAAGTTGGGTTGATCATCGCAAGGAAACAAGGGTTTCCTAAACCTGGGAAGTACAGGAGGCACAAGGAAATATTAGACTTGATCAGGGCTATAACAAGCTATAATATCAATAATATTCTCTCTCTCCTCCCTTAGGCCATTCCCTTGAGGTGTATTTATACTTCCTCAAAATAGTTTTTTCAGTTGGGGAATAGTTAGGCCACGGGCTAGGGTAGCTAGCTTACAGGAAAAACCATAAACCTCGCCTCTTTAATAGGAGAATTATATATTTTTTAGTATTTTAAATAGTATACGTGGGTCATCTATGGGTGGACCTGTGTCTGCACACAGAAAAAACTAGGCAGACTCGCGTATGGATTTAAAAATAAATAAATTTGATAAGTGTGATCAAGTATTAATGGAAGGGCTTCCCAAGGCCAATGCATAAGTCATCAAATATATAGAGGTAATAAATGATGCTATAACAGAAAGAGAAATGTATATTGGTTTCAGAATATCTCGTGTGCAACGTGAAGCCATGGAAGACCTTTACAGGGGTTCAATACAGGATATTAAGGAGGGTTGCATGATCGTAGTCTTAGCACATGAAGCTCCACATGGCTATCCATTTTGGGTTTCCAAGGCTATAAAGGTGATTACGGAAAATGAAGATGTTATATGTGTTAAAGTACACTGGCATTCCACAAGCACACACCCATTCAATGGTGTGTACAAGCCAGATATGGTAGTTGGTAAAAAAGTTAGTGGGAAGAGAAAAAAAAGGGTACAAATATAAATCGTCGCCACACAAACCTCATACAATTGGTGGAAGTTGACATACTTGTTTACGAATTCAATTTAACAAAGAGAGGGACTCTTCGCTTCAGGATGATAGATATTCTTAAGAGGTTGCTATCACAAGAAACAATGTTGAGATGGCAGTCTGCTAGACCCAGTCATAGATCTAGAATAATTTTGTGTAAAATTCCAAATTGGAAAGGACATGAATATACAACATGAAGAGCATTCCAAATAAAAGAAAACAGGAATATAGCTAAAATCTAGAAAATGCCGGAAATATGCTACAACTGAAAATTACATCACGACATTATAACTATGAGCATAAATAGCTGAGTCATATCATTAGAAACAACAACAAATATAAAGTACAAAGTGATCAAAATAATATCCACTAAAGCCAACAAGAAGTGGCTGAAATGCACTAATGAGAACTAGCACTGCAAATGTTGTGCTACTACTGTTGCTGCTACTGGAAACTGCTACTACTCTAAAGAAGAACCATGTGATGGAGGTTGCTAAAGTGCTCATAAATATCTATGATTTTAACCATGGACTCTACTAAAAAAACCCAGAAAAAGCCAGAAATGGTTTGGCCAGATTTCAACTTTGCATTTTCAACCCTTTTTGGGTTTCCAACTCCACCCCTATTGGATGACTTACGCACTCCTCCTGGATAACGGCTGAGATGGGGTTGAACTGATGATTTAACTACTACAATAGCACCCAATCATCTCAATACATGAAGGGATGACCCCTTCTCTAGATTCTGAAGCTCGAAACATGAGATCTAGCTCCTCCTTCCTCGGCTGAAGTTGTAGTTGCAAACTGCACAATTGCTGGAATGGATTGTGCTATCAAGGAGGCTGAAGTTGTAGCCTGTTTCTATATGATGAGATATATCTCGCATATGATAGAAATAATCTCACCAAAGTGAGGGAATATTCCCTCATAGGATTCCAAGTTGAAATACTTAGAACTTCCTTCCTCCACTAGATCTACCTGGTTGGACTGCACAATTCCTGGAGGAACTACTGCTGCATGGAGGTATAAACTATTGGCCTGATGCTAGATATCACAATGTTTCTCTTGGAATAATTAAATGGAAGCACAAGATGAAAGGATGAACCCTCCACCATTTTCTTAGCTAAAATGCTAGAAACTACCTTCCTCCTCTCAAACCCTACGACATGAATGTGTAATTCCCGAAGTTTTATATGAAGAAGAGAGAGGATGAATGTGGCACCAATGTTGGATGATGAATGGCTACTCAGAATAACCTTCCCAAAGTAGGCACTTGAATTCCCCCATGGGTAAGGGTGGGATTCCTACTCGAGAACACCCATGTGCTAAACAACACAATAGACTTAGCTAAATAGCTGAAGTGTGGAAAGAAACGTCAAACGACAATACAATATCAAATTCTAGACTTATTTTCTTTGCTGCCCTCATCTTCCTTATATGGTTGTGAGCCTTTCCTTGCTTTGGCTCACCTCATAATTGCGCTGCATATGTGGCCACTAATATCCATGAAGACTGCACTGTCTCGCCATGATCTCCATGATCTGTGCAATTAATCTCCACTCCCTCCATTATGTGTGCATTTAATGCACCACTTTCTCCATCACTACATCATTAATGCTCTATTATCTTAATTTTATTCCTCCACTATCTCCATCATCTTCCTCATTATCTCTCCATAATATCCACTCTTCCTTCATTAATGAGCTGCTCCACTACTCCATGATGTTGATCTATTATCTACTAACCCACATTCACACAAAAAAAGTGGATTTTATTCATCTATGGGGTTTATGGGTCCCTCCACCCTTTTATTTACTTAATTAATTGAGAAAATTAAGAACTCTAATATTCCAATTAACTGATGGAAAATTTGGAATATTACAGTCCTCCCCACCAAAATTTTTCTTGTCCTCAAGAAACTACAAAAGCGAATGCTACATCAATCCATCTCCCTCCAAATGGCATCCTCATATGGAAGGTCTCCCCATCTGCTCCAATGTGTAATGAATGTCCAACTCCATAGCTACCTCTCTATAATGACTATAATGGCTTCCAACCCTATAGATAGATGCCTCACCTCATCAATGAACCGCCAAGTAGCAACCATATATTGTTCTAGAGCCTCTTCTCTGCATGAGACATATGAAGTGAAGTGGTTCCTCCCCACAAAGGAAAGTCCCAACTCATAAACTATCTCTCCAACCCATGCTACTTGGAGTAATATGTACCTCTCAATTCTCCCCTCATTGGACCTATTGGCCCTACTTGCTCCAAGCATCATATCAACACTGTAAAAAATAGGAAACATAGACATATGGGTTGACATGTGAAATTTCGAGCCATACTCTCTCAATAACAACCATCGTAGCAATGCCTCCAATGCATCATACTCTCTCAATAACAACCATAATCTCTCAATAACAACCATCCAACGCATCAAGGCCTCCTTTTTCCATCCTCCCTCCTCATCATGCAAGGTATGGGAGAAATTCACCCCATACGCTCCCAAGAGTAATCAAAGCAACAATGACTCTTGTTGCCACCTCACATCATCATCATGCAATCCATGGAGCAACAACATATTGATTGACATGTATAATGTCACATCAGTCCAACATAACCAAGCTCCCTGCTGCCACATCATGTGAGTGCCATGCTATGCCCCAAACAATAACACACCCATTGACATAGGATATGTCATGTGATGGCAAAACTCTCTCAAGAGTAACGTGATTTTAATATAGAAATATTGAGTGTACTATTTTGTGTAGGCTATTTCATTCTCCAAATTTCTATTTTATAACTAATATGGAACTTAACCATCTAAACATCTATATATATATATATATATATATATATATTAAGGATCTAAGGGTTATTTCTTCTTTCTTTAATCCAAAATATTTTATTTTATATCATTTTATAAACCTGTGTATCATTTGTTTCAATTTTAAATATATATTGTAGAAATGTTTCATTAATTTATGTATAGTTGTAGTAAATAATATTCCCATTTGATATTCTACGAAATATATATTATTTCATGAGTTTACCTCGGTTGATTGTTTGTGTCTAGATGTATGTATTTCTTTTGAAACTTTAACATAAGCTAAATATTTATTATTGGTTATTAAGAATATGTTCATGAGAAATCAAATTCACAAGATTTCATTGTTGTTTTGGATTATTAGGTTAACCTATCTTCTTATGCATTCCAAAATATCTCTTTTTCTATATAGATATTTTTTTTTATGATATCTAAGTTCAGTTATAGAATAACATGTTTTTGGATTTTGATCTTTTAATGTGTTTTATTTAGCCACACTAAATGTTCTTTAATTTATAAATAGTATAATATGATTATTTTTATGGGTTATATTAAATGCTTGTTCTAGGGTTTCATTAATGTGTTTTCCAAAAGTGTGTGTGTGTGTGTCAAAAACTCACATTTTTTTAAAGGTTTTCAGTTTCTTTTGAGAGTTATCAAGCATGTGATTAATTTTTTTTTTTATATTTCCTTGATATAATTTATTTTCTATCAAGAGGACTACAAAATTTCTCCCACTAAAACCCTCTTGGTTTTTGTTAAATTTGTAGCAAGAAAAGGCTTCATTTGAATATTTCTTTAGTCAAATGGAGAAAATTTGATTTTCCACATCAGCAGGATGACTTGGATTGTAGTTAGCTAGAGTAACATGGCTGTGTCTACTAGTTAACTTAGTAAATTTGTGTTGAGATTGGATTATAGTTGTGCATGTAGTGATTCCTAAAAATTAGCAACCTAATTCAGTTATTTTCAGTTGAACTTAGTTAATTGAGCTCTAGTACCTATTTGAGTCAGTTGAAGGTCAATTTAGTAGTTATAAATGTTGTTAACATGTTGATATCTCAGTTAACTAGTTAATCAACTAAAAATAGACCTAGTCATGCATGGAATTTGAATTTCCTAGTTGAGTGGATGGAAAAAGGCACATTTGTATTTATAATTGTATATTGTTGAGTGTACAGTGCTTTTGCATTGAGCAGGTGATCAATTCCCCTTGGATTTGCACAAGGAAATAGGAAATTTCCCTATCATTTAGGAGCTTAATTCCTCCAGGACTGCATAAGGAAATAGGAGTTTGGCTGAGGCTTGAATTGGCTAATTGTTGGCCAAAGAAAGTCAAGAAGTAAGAGAAAAGTATTGCAATGCAGTGTGTGCTTTAGAGTTGAAGAGAGACATTGTAATTATTTCTCTTTCTCATCTGAATTAGTGAAAAGCAGTGGAGGATGGTTTTTCCCAATTGATTTCCACTGTAAAATCATTCTGTTTCCTTTGTTTTAATGGTTTCATGTCATTGCATGTATTTCTATCATGTGATCTCCTTTCCGCGAATAGTAGAATAAATTTATGTCTCTTGATTTTAGTTCGATTTCATTAGGAGTAGGAAATTTCTTGCAATTTCTACATGGTATCAGAGGTATTGAAAACTACATAGAAACCAATTTCTTGATCATTTCTTAGAGAAATTTCAAGTTGCAGATTTGTGGTTCAAGTAACTTTTTCTTGAGTGCGGGAACAATGCTTTTCAATGGATTGAGGCTTGAGTATGCATTGGAGGGAAGTTTTAATATCTGAGCTTGGAACCTATTTATGATCATCATAAGTTCCCTAGGAGAAGCATTTTGGAGCATCCAAAATCTTGACAAGTGGGAAGTCCTTGAATTCCTCATGTATAGTGATCATTGAAGAACTAATTAGTTGTTAGGAGGAAAAGTTATGGAGCCCTAGTTTAGTGGGTTGTAGATGGCCAAACCATTGATAATAGTTCAAATCTAGAAGACCCCATGTGTAGACTTCTTAAGGGAGCTAGAAGGTTTCTAGTGGGTAGATCAGTGAGCCAATGTTTAGTGAAACAAAAATGAGTTGTGATCATTGATATTGGAATATTTAGGATCAATGATATTTCCCACAAGGGGATCGAGACACAGAGGGATTTTAGTTCGAGAGGAAGCAACCCTATGGAAGTTAATACTTTAGGATCTAGGGAGATCAGGCTCATTATTGTAGTAGTTGCAGTAGAAGTACAAAAGAAGCATCATATCAGTAGAAACAATATTATGAGTATATCATATGTCACCATGCATGTAGCCATACCTCCAAGAGTGAGGTGGGGCGATGTAGAGCCTTAGTCCCATAGATGTAAATATTTTGGCAAGGTTAATAGGAGAGCAACAACAATTGCAATATACTCTTCCCATGGATCATTGCCCTTGATATAGGGGCCGAAATTATTCAATAATAGGAGGATCACTATTAGTTGGAGTAGTCAGTTACTAAGGAGCATATATAAGTGTTGACAGTAGAGCATAAGGCTCAGCAGTAGAGTCACCAACAACACAAATTTACCAATAGACAGTGTAGAGACTAGTAGAAATTAGATGCTCAAGAGATAGTTGTAGCTTAGAGACACATTTGATTTAGTATTTTGGATGCTTCTTAGTTTCATTTGTTATAGTAGAAAAAAAATAGTGAGAGGTAGTGTTATTTTTTCTATAATACATCCCACTTGAGTAGGATTGGGATTGTTCTGAATAGTTTTCTTGCTAAGAGGGAGTGTTGAAATTGTAGCAAGAAAAAGCTTCATTTGGATAATGCCTTAGTCAAATGGACAAAATTAAATTTTCCACATGAACATGACGACTTGGATTGCAGTTAGATAGAGTGAAATGGGCTTGTCTACTAGTTAACTTAGTAAATTCAAGTTATAAGCTTGGAGTAGAGTTGTGAATGTACTGATTGCTAAAATTTAGCAATCTAATTCAGATATTTTCAGTTGAGCTTAATTTATTGAGCTCTAGTACCTAGTTGAGTTTGTTGAAGGTCAGTTGATTTGTTATGACTGTCGTTAACTCACTAATCTCTTAGTTAAGTAGTTAATTAGCTAAAAATAGCCCTAGTCATGCATGGAATACTAATTTCATAGTTGAGTGGATGGAAAAGAAACATTTGTATTTATAATTGTATATTATTTAGTGTACATTTCTTTTACACTAATAAGGTGTTCAATTCACCTTGGATTTGCGCAAGGAAATAGGGGTTTTCCATATTATTTAGGAGTTTAATTCCTCTTGGATTATGCCAGTAAATAGGAGTTTGGTTGAGGCTTGAATTGTCTAAGTTTTGACTAGATAAATTCATGAAGAAGGAGAATAGTATTGCAGTGCGGTGAGTGCTTTAGAGTTGAAGCAATACATTGTAATTTTTTCTATTTCTCATCTAAATTTATGCAAAGTGGCGGAGGGGCTTTTTCCCAGTTGTATTCCCCTGTAAAAACAGTGTGGTCCTTGTTTTTTGATTATTCCATGGAATTGAATGTGTTTCTATTGTGTGTTTTACTTTCCACAGAATAGTAGAAGAAATTTTTGTCTATTGATTTCAGTTTTATTTCGATATCATTAGCAAATTTCTTGCAATTTATAAAGTTTTTTCTTCTTTATGCCCAGTAATACTAGTGATATAACTAGTGGCTTTTCTTTCTTTCTAACGTTTTATTGTAATAGATTGAAGTATTCACATTAAGGGATATGAAAATCCCCATCAGAGGGGCATTGAATTGAAGATAGAAATATTGATTCTATTATTGTCTCTAGACTATTTAATTCTCCAAACTTCTATTTTATAACTAATCTTGAACCTAGCCATCAAAGGATTTAAGGGAATAACTAGTTCACATAGAGTGATTTCCATTCATGACAATTTAAAGGTTACCCTCTCTGGGGGCCTATTTATGACATAACGTGCGGATAGTTTCCTACCTCCATAGGATTCCTTGGCATTGATACCTAATTGAGATCAACCTGAGGGACAACATTAATAACCCAATTTTGTATTACCCAATAATTCCTTAACTGTGTGACACTTTGTGGGGATATTGTTGGAGAGAATGTGCTTCACTTTCAAAGTCCTCTTTTAGGAGGGTTCTTTTCAAATCCAAAACCTATAAGAAAAATATTACTACCTATCAGGTGACTAGAAAAAAATTACTATGGTGAAAAATCAACTGTAACATCCCCAACAACCCGTTGGGATGTATCAATACCCATGCAACCTATTTTTTCTATTATTTTTCCTTTTAATCTATTTTTTGTAGGAATGGTAAAATATTAACATCGATCATGCATTCTACCATGCATTGCACTCATAAACATGGATGTAATTGTTAAATTTCTATTCACAGACAACATATCAAAAATACATGCACAATTATAGTGGAAGAATTTAAACATAAAAATTAAACATTTATTTTAAAGGAAACATTGATTGGTTGCATACCTCATACATTCCATTGAACCATAGGCCATGCTACTCATAATCTCTCTGTAGTGGGTCACCTTCAAGTTAGGGCCTTAAATCCATAGGGTTAATGGAATAACAACAAACAAGTACATACCAGTACCATACATAAGTAGGCCAAGGTACCAAACCTAGTATCCTCCCCAACAATCTCACATCCTCCATCAACCTTGTAACTTAAATAGTGTACCCTCTTCAGTGTAGACACTATCCATCAAGTTGTTATACTACCCTTTGAGGTGTCCAATTTGGTTAGCTAGGGATGTTTCATAGCCATATGGTTTCCCTCTCACCTCACACTAGGGAAACCAATTCCATTTTCTGAAAATCCCCTTGGATTTTCCAAAGGTCCATCACGTTGCAAGGTCACTTCTACCACCTCTACTTGGAATCTACGCACCCCTAATCAATAAAAATAAGGTTATATCTATGTACAATAACAATAACCCCCTAAATTGTATGTGCATGTCCCCTTTTTGACACATGGAAGTCCCCAAAGTTGCTTTATGGACTTAGGATGAAACAAATGAAATTTTTAGTTGAGTTTATTTTAATAATATCTAAGCCAACTAATATCAAGTCCTTCATGACTTATCGTTTATCCCCCCATTTCTCATTTGTGGAATACTATCCCTCTATACTCTCTTGTTCGACTTGGTCTATAGTAGTGGTGTATTTTATTAATATGCATGTGACTTTATATTTACAAAACTAGGCTCTTTAGCCCCTAAACATATAAATATAAGCACACTAGACTAAAATACATATGTATATGGGAACATCAACCCCAACTTATTCCTAAGCTCACCATCATAAACATGATATGTAAATAACATACAGGGGTCATCCTAGGGGCGTTACAATCACTTTCCCTTATTTATGAACTTTCCTTAGTGCATTACACACACACACACACAAAGATATATATATACAAACAAAATTATTCAAAAATATGAGAGTAATATGGCCCCATAGAATATTAATGATCCCATGTGGCATCCATAGGACTAAAATATGTTTGTTGCAACTTCACCGAGGTGATTCCATGATTCTAAGAACCTTGAATTTCTTGTCCAAAATTCCCACTATTTAAACCTAAAAGTATCCCTTGGGATTCACTTGAATCATATACTAGTCAATTACATGGTTAGAATCAATAACATACCTTTTAAGGAATGAAATATGAAACACAATGTGAATATGCATGGGCGATGGAAATTTAATCCTATATGTAACTAGGAAATTTTAATCCTATATGTAACTAGGAAAGTTTAATCCTATATGTAAATGGCCCACAAAATATAACTACTAAATTTACACAACCACCCAATTTCAATGAAATTTTCTTTTTCATCAATCTCAAGAATACATCCTCACAAATAGTGAATTCCATGTTTAGCTTGTTTTTATATAGATATTTTTTCTAACATAAAAAACCTTTATATTTTATTTTATTTTTACTACTTGTTCTTCCATTTCTTTAAGCAATTTTTTCCAACAATGACTCTATCCACTAGGTTGTCCCAACTCATAGGTGTTGTAGGGATTAATTCTTGAACGATTGTAGATATAAAAACCCTCTCAGGTCTCCTGGGACCCAAGGTAGATGGAATTAGATGATCTTATACTACTCAAAGATACATGCATACATTCATGTTAATCTAGAATCAACAAAGTAAAATAGAAGAGTTACCTCTCAATCTCTAGTGTAGTTCTGCCAGAGATCTCAGTGTGACAAAGGGAGAAATGCTTCACCTGCTCCTAGAATAGTACCTTCATGTAGACAAGACAATAATTAACCTTCACAACATATAAAACTTGAAGATTAAAATCATTAGCACATAAGAGATTAATGTAAGACTAGCATGCATCTAAGATCAATCTCGAAATTGCATCAAAATATATAGAAAATAAGTCTCAACATCATCAAGTGGACAGAAAAGGAGCATATGTATATTATTTGATGAGATAATAATGATTACAACCATTTTTTTTGAAGCAATTCTTCCCTTAACTACTTGGCTCCTATTTCTCTTTCTCTCTCTCAACTCTTCGAGAGCATAAAAATACTAATCTTGATATTTTGATCCTTATTGCAATGACCAAGCCTATGATTTATAGATGAGGAAATGCTCTCCTTGCCAATTTCTCCATGAGTTCCACTGAGGAAAATTCTTGGATTGTTCCTCACTTTATTACTCTTTCCCTTCCCCTGAAGTTTTGTTAGGATTAGCAATTTCCATAGATAGGACTAAGGTGGATGTTTCCTACTTTTTGAGCTAACACTGGAGTGAAAAGTGGAATGTCAATCAATTAACTCATGCTTTGGCCTCTGGAATACCACAAATTTCTAGTAACACCACCCTTTAGGAAAAAAATAGTGTTAACCTAGGGAATAACACTTTATGTTGAGGCATGTGAAGTGTTATAATTCCCTTTGTTTTTTTCTGGGATGCATTACCCTGGAAAATGGGCTTGCAACTTATTTTTTTTCTTTCATTCAAAGTGTCCTTCTCCTCTGAGTTGATGAGGAGGCCATTTTTTGTATAACATATGCCCCATAAAGTATGAGGTCAAAGACAAAGACAATGGCCGAAATGATTTATATAAAGAGAGAGAGAGAGAGAGAGAGAGAGAGGATTGGATCTTTCAAACTGCAGGAGGCCTGAAAACAACAACATATGTCAAAAATATATAAATTGTCATGATTCAGGAATTCCCATGCTCAGTAGTTATATCAGAGTGATTCTTAGAAGAGGTTGTTTGTCACAACCCAACTTGGCCTAGATTTTGGATAATAACTCCACATTTTTAGGAGCGGAGCATGAAGTGGACCACGTAGAAAAACATTTTAAATATACCGCGTGGTTCCATAGGGGCTTCGGGGTGGGTCGAAGCCCCTCATTTTTGTAAAGTGCACTATTTTGTAATGGGTTTTGGGTCTAAACAGATAAAAAATAATAATACAAAGTATTCCTTCTATTGTGCCTTCATCCTCATTATATAGATTATGAACCTTCCATAACCTAGGCCCACCTCATAACTGCATTGCCTATGTGGCCACTAGCCTCCATGAAGATGTGATGTCTCTCCATGATCTCCATCATGTCTGAATTTAATTCCCACTCTCTCCATCATGTGTGCATTATATGCACCACTTCCTCCACTATCTCATCATAAGTGATTTATGATCTCACTTTGAATGCACTATGATCTTAGTTAACCTCCTCCAAGATCCTCATGATTTTACATTTAAGATCCATGATCTCCACTCTTCCTTCATTTAAGAAGTTGCTCCACTACTCCATAATGTAGATATAGATCTAAAATATCCACATAAACATATCAAAAGTGGATTTTATTCATCCATGGGGTTTGTGGGTCCCTCCACCTTCTTATTTACTTCATTAATCATGAAAATTAAGAACTCTAATATTCCAATTATCTTGTGGAAAATTTGGAATATTACAGTCCTCCCCGCCAAAATGTTTCTTATCCTCAAGTAACTGAAAAATTGGATGCTATAGAAAACATCCTCCCCACCAAATGGAATTCTCATATGGAAGGCTTCCCCATTTTTCACAATGTGGCATGCATGTCCAACTCCAAAGCTACCTCTCTAGAATGTCTAGAATGGCCTCCAACTGAAAATTTAGATACCCTTCCTCATCAATGAATCTCCAAGTGGCAACCATATGATGTCCAAATATCTCCTTTATACATGAGATACATGAAATAAAGTGGCTCCTCCCCAAAGTGGAAAGTCCCAACTCATGAACTATCTCTCCAACCCATGATACATAGAGTAGATTGCATCTATTAATGCTCTCAGCATTAGCCCTATTGGCCATGCAGGATCCAAGCATAACATTATCATAGTGAGAAACAAGAAGTAGATAAATATGGATAAACATGAACAATGTCAAACCATATTCTCCCAATAACAACCAATGCATCAAAGCCTTCTAAATCCATGCTATATCATCATGAAAACAAGTAAGAGAGCCATACTCTCTCAAAATAATCCGCCGCAGCAATGCTTCTTACCGCCATGCCAAATCTGCATCAATATAAATGTGAGAGCCACACTCTCTTAAAAGAATTCACCGTATAAATGCCTCTTGCTGCCATACCACATCATCATTTTACCAAATGTAGTGGCCATATTCTCTCAAGAGTAGCCATCGTAGTAAGGAATCGTGTTTCCCCATCACATCATCATCATACCAAGTACAATGACCATAATCCCCCAATAGAAGCCAACGTTGTAAGGCCTCTTGTTTCCATCCTCTATCAACATCATGCAATGTATGGGAAGAAATCAGCCCATACTCTCCCAATAGCAACCAAATAAGTACATGTAAATACATGAGACATATCCCAAACAAGAGAAAATACATGGATATAAGATACAACGTGAGGTGTCCAAACTCTCTCATTAACAACCAGTGAAACCATGCCTCCTAATGCTGCATGTCATCAGTGATATGTATGACATGAATGCTGCAAATGTGAGATTTTGCATAAAATCCATACTCACCTAATAGAAACTAGCGCATCCATGCTTCTTGCTACCCGATATCATAGATATGCAGGAAGGTAGGCAACCTCCTCCTCCTCATTCGGATCCATTCATCCCAGTGTGGATGATGAATCATGCCAAGATCAATCTTGGTACCCTCCCATTGTAGAATACCAACATCCTCCAACTAAATAGCTTTTCACTCCATGAAATGTTGAAGTGCACCTCCATTGAGGTCTCTCCATGAGATCCTCTCATCAAAGGACCATTGGAAATCATAAGGCTCCATACATGTTGTAGGTAGAGATTCCTCTTTGAGTTGTGAGATGCTCATCAAGGAAGCTTCATCTTGAAAATGGAAAGTGCTCTACATCACAAGATGTCTACCCTCTATCATTTGACCCTCCAGTGCTTCATGAGTGAAGATACCTTCATAATGCTCCAAGAATAATGGGGCCCTTTCATCATCACTGCTGCTAAGTGACAATGTTGTAGATCTACATGGTAATACATGTGATGTCTCATGGCCACATACAATGCTAAACTCGTAGTTTGGCACTGTAATGAATAGGATGGTGCTCCTCCCATCTTCTACAACTCCACACTTCAACACAAAGTGTTGGGTGTAGCTCAACCATGATAGACTAGGATAGCAATACATCTTCTCCTTGATCAAATTAAGGGTCCTATGTGCAGTGATACTTTTCTTCTCCAAATCAGAAAGATGCTCTAATCCTTGGTTATGAACTTTCCCTAATGGCATGGTCTCACATATCTCAATATGAGGTACTAAAATAATATGAGATGAAAGTATGTGCAAACCTTGGATAAGCTAAATCTCTGGAACATCTTGCACATCCACAAGAGTTCCTTCAACCGGTGCAATAGTCTCTCCAACTGCTGGTAATGATGATGGCTAGATCTCTTCAACTATATGAGAACTGGTATCTACCTCCTCCTCATGCATATCATGAATCATGCATGGGGCACCAAATTTCAAGAACTCAAGACCATATTGCAAAGATGCAAGTGATCCTCCTCCTGATGTAAGTACATCTGCATCTAATGGTGGTGGTAGAGGCTCCTCATCCTAAGTGATAATGAGGAAATATTCCTTGGGCTCTTCATGCACTATATCCTTAATGATAGGATATGTCACAATGTGAGATGTCTCTGGTTTCTTCTTACCGTACCTCTTCTTCAGTCTTTGCATAAAATATACATAAGCATACACTCTCATGTGTGACAAGTGACTGAACACCCAATCTCTTGCTTCACCTTCTAGGTGTGGTGCTGCAATCTCCACAACCTCTATTTCTACTACTGGATATAACTGAAAGAATGAAGCCAATCATTCCCTCCAAGCCCTCAATGTGCTTGTGGAAGATCCATCAAATGTAGACAAGAAGAATCTATTCCTTTTTCTTATATTGTTGATTCGAGATCTTCTTTCTTCTTTGAGTTTTAAGAACTGTTGGAGAGAGATATTCTCCTTCAAAGCTCTAGGTTGTTATTTGTACTCAGACAGATATTTACTTAGGGTCTCATGCCCCAAGTCTCCTTCATATTTAGACCAGTCCTCTCTCTTATCAAAGAAAGTGGATGTAGTAGAATAATGTGAAGCTATTTTCTTCTCTAGTTGCTTCTCATGCTGATAGGAAGTGTTGGGACCTTCCTCATCCAATATTATTCTTGGATCCTTCTTTTGCCTTTCTCTATTCATTTGATTGACCTCCTTGGAGATATCTTGTAGGGATCTAAAGAGAATATGGAAAAATTGCAATCCTCCTTCATGATATATCTCTACTATCTGCTTCTTATTTTGATGCAAAAGATTAAATGTCCACAAGATGAGCCAAAGATCATGCCCTGATACCACTATAATATCCCAAAAGGGAGAATGTAGTAATATAAAAACAAAATAGATGAAAAACAAAAAACTAAAAAATTAATATAAATACAACATCAAAGTGTACAGAATAGCTAAGCCATATTATTATATAGGAGGTGGATATCCAGTACAACAATGATCAAAATATGAGACACTAAAGCCAAAGAGATGGCCTAGAATGACCCTGAAATGATCCCATAAGAGGGACTGCGTAACTTCTAGACTACAGGAAGGAAAAATACGTTATCCTTGCTGCAACTGTTGGGACTACAACTGCCGGAAAAATACAAATTTAGATCTAGGAAGTTTTTGAGCTCCGATGATGCTGAAAATGTAGACCTGGGCTCTATGATGGATACCCAAGATAACCCAGAAAGGATTTTCCAAATCTATCAATCTAAGAAAATCACCCTCTTAGGGCTTAACTATACAACTGTTGGGTATGTAGATTTGAAGCATAATCTGATGAAATATGGCTGAAATATGATATACAATCAGTTCTATGCAAGAAGGGTTGATCCCTTCACTATATGATTGGGCTAAAAAGCTCAAGATCTAGCTCCTCCAACCTTCTCCACTAGATGAAGTTGTTGCTACACAATTGCTTGACAAAAATTGTGCTATCAAGGAGGGAGGCTCTCTAGTCTACTTCTGAATCTGTCAAATAAGCTCAAAAATGGTGGAAACAATGAATGAAAAGTGAGGAGATGGTCCCTCACAGGTTTTCCAGCTGAAATACTGAAAACTTCCTCCCTCCTTTAGATATAGAGGACTAGACTGTGTAATTCTTGATGGGACTACTGCTGTATGGAGGTAATATACAATGGCCTGAATTTTGGATATATATCTGTTGCTCCTAAAAGGCTGAACATGAAGAACAAGGTGAAAGTATGAATCCTCCACCAGTTTCTTAGCTGAAGTGCTAGAAACAACCACCACCTCTCAAACCCTTGAACATGAATTGCATTATTCCTGTAGCTAGAAGCACATATGAGTGTCGCTAAAGATGGCACCAATTATGGATGATGAATAAATCTCAATAAAAACCTTCCCAGAGTAGGCACTCGAAGTCCCCTGTGGGTAAGGGTAGGATTTCCGCTCGGAAACACCCTGTGCTAAACAACACTATAGACTTAGCTAAACAACATAAGCGTGCATAGAAATGTCACATGACAAATCTAGATCTAAATAGATAAAAAATAATAATACAAATTCTACCTTCTATTGTGACTTCATCTTCATTATATAGATTATGAGCCTTCCATAGCCTAGGCCCACCTCATAACTGCATTGCCTATGTGGGCACTAGCCTCCATGAAGACTGCGTTGTCTCTCCATGATCTACATCATGTCTACATTTAATTCTCGCTCTCTCCATCATGTGTGCATAGATGCACCACTTCCTCCACAATCTCATCATAAGTGCTTTATGATATTACTTTGAATGCATAATGATATTAGTTGACCTCCTCCAAGATCCTCATGATTTTACATTTAAGATCCATGATCTCCACTCTTCCTTCATTTAAGAAGCTGCTCCACTACTCCATAATATAGATCTAGAGCTAAGATATCCAAATACACATAGCAAAAGTGGATTTTATTCATCAATGGGGTTTGTGGGTCCCTCCACCCTCTTATTTACTTAATTAATAATGAAAATTAAGAACTATAATATTTCAATTATCTTGTGGAAAATTAGGAATATTATACAGTAATATCGAACATGGGTCAACCCAAATCAAACTAATAGAGGTATGACTTTCATGTCCACCAATAGCCACAATGTGGAAGTTGTATTGTAATATGATCAATCTAAAGAGATGCTTCCGAAAATAATATACACAACTTGGGAGAGGAAACAAGGCTAAGTGATGTAAGCCTCTACCCAAGGTCTTGAGTGATGACATATTTCTACACATGTGAATAAAGGAGTTGAAGTTGGACATATGAGAAATCATCTAATTACTAGTCAATTATGAAAATTGCTAACAGAGACAAGGATGGACACCGATAAGGATAATGGTCTCCAAGATGTCCAGTACAATCTAGCGAGTGTGAAAAGTTTTTTGTCATCTAACACTCGTAGAAGCGTTCAACTGGGAGCCAATAATTAAAACTCCCAATCAAATGCAAGGTAACCTGCCACTGAGGACTGCAAGTTCCACGGTACTGATATGTTTCTGGATCTTCTTCTGAGATAGTATGTTGAAGTCGTTAGCAAGATATCTATCAAAGGTAGGCAATAAGGTTTCCTACATCATTTTTCATGAAACAGGACAAGAATGATTGTTTTGGAGATAGATTTTGAGCAATGGGGAAAACTAACAAAGGTAAATTTCAGACATATGATGGTATGGTCGATACAAGAAGCAGAGAGTATATGAATCCCTTGAACAATACAAGGCATGACATCAACATTACCATGCAACTTAGACTCATGAAAAACAAAGAGTTTTAGGATATAGGGATGCAGGAACATCAAGGTATGAAGGCTAAACTCATAGGATTTTAGGGTTCGACGAGAAGCTGACAAAGAGGATTATTGAGGGGGAGTTATGTTCAAGGGAGTGACAAGGGTACTATTGTCAACATATTCTTCTAAATATAAATATTGATCCATTGTTTTGTCCAATTTTTCCCCATATGATTAAGTTTAAGGAGTCCATAAGGGTAAACTTGGTGGTATCTTCATATTTAGTGAGCCTGAAAAGATCATAAAGACAACTCCAAGGGGGAACTTTGTCATGGTTGATGACTGGGTGTAATAAAGGGTTATAGTATACTCGACATATTTCCTTTTTTGCAAGTTAGTTCATTGAATCTGGATAAAGTGAGAAACCTATGTTCAATAGACGTCTACCTAATTTTGTTACGAGCATAGGGAGACAAAGTAAACTCAATATTCTTTGTGAAATTTTAACGAGTCAAATGAAGAAAACTCGATATATCTTCATAAAATTTTAATGATTCAAATGAAACTAGGCACTCTCTTCAAAAATGACTTAAAGAGCATGGTGCCGATATTAAACATGAGTGATCTCATACCTCGGCCCTTGCTGATCACTCCTCAAAAACTAAACATCACTTGCATCTTGAGGATGCTAAAATCGTTGTGAGAGAGGAACACTATCGAAGATGAAATATTAGAGAAGCGCTTGAGTGATCAAGGTGGATATTGGTGGCCACCCTCCTATTCCACTTCGGATCCCACCATTTTCTCTTTCAATTTTTTAGTTTTGGCATAATTTACTATTTTTAGTAGTTTTTCGGGTCCTGAACTATCGGAGCCATTTTGAGGCCCTAAAACAAGTTTTTTGGGCATCGTTTTTCTGAAAAATATGATTCCATTCCGAAATTGATATTTGCACCAAAAATTGTAGTCCTCAGATATATCTTTCTACCAATGTATCATACACATTAGATAGAGATCGTATGCCGAAGTTACATCCCCGGGAAGTTTAAACACCAATTTACCCAAACGGGGCCCATAGTTTTGGCGTTTCATATCCTAGGGTTAGGTTTTTGGATGTTTAGAGTTCTCCACTATTTATAAATAATAAATAGGCCCTCGAGGTTCATTGTAACATAGTTTAGAGGTCGGTAGTCATCACATCTCTTCTCAGAGATTCGCTACTAGCACCCTAGCTAGTTTATTTCCATTTTGTATGTAAGCAAATTTCAGTTTTTTGATATTAATGAAACGAAGTGTTATTTCTGCTGCAAATTTGTATTTATGGTTATAGGTGTATTCTATTGCATTCCTGCATAAATCTGGATCAGTGGTATCAGAGGGGTCTTCTTTTTCTCGATCCTTCTTTGCATGTCCCCATCAAGGTCAGGGTACAAGGAGTTAGGGCTCGATCTGGTGGATCCTTTGCGAGATTAGCCTCACAAACCCCGATGGATGCCCATGGGGGACGAAAATAAAGATGAGGGAGCAGGAGATCCTATCAAAATATTGCTTAAGGGGGCCCTCGAAAAACAAAGGAACGCGATGATGGATAAATTTTCCCACATCCTTCAACAACTGCCCACCGACGACACATCTACATCCAGCAGCCACTCTAGAGGTGCGACTCCCTTTAAGGTACAAGTAAACTTTGATAGTCCCATATTTGAGGGTCAAATAGATGTAGATGCCATAGATAGATGGTTGAATCTATTAGAAGGATATTTCTTGGTTCATGACTTTTCCAACCGGGAGAAGATTATTTTTGCACTCGTCAAAGATACCCCACATGTCAAGGACTGGTGGGAAACCTACTGTGAGAAAAAGGACGAGACAGAACCCTCTTTGTTCTCAACCGTACCCACTTGGAATTCTTTCTGAGATGCCATCAAGGAACAATACTATTCCATGAGGAGCTATGAGGACAAGTACATACAATACACCACACTGAGGCAAAAAAGGGATCAAGATGTGCATGAGCTGATGAATCTGTTCCATAACCTGTGCACAAAGTTGGGTATCAAATATTCAGAGAAAAATTTGGTGCTAAAGTATCGCAGTTGTCTGCACAGATACATTCAGGAGGAAATGGAGTTCCTTGACATCTCCTCACTTGGTAGGGCATATTGGCATGTTGCCAAGATTGAGCATAAATTCAAACAGAAGAAGCAAGACTTTGGATCTGCGAATCAAAAGCAAGGGAAAGGTGCCCCAAAACCACAAACCAAAGGACAAATCCAAGGGATGGTGGCCCAAGACAACCTGCCAAAGCCACAAGCAAAGAACAACAGCATGAATCCAAATAAGGACATGGGAAAGTGGTGTGAGTTCCATAAGAGCTCCACTCACAACAAAAATGAGTGTCGGCCCAAGTAGTCACTAGTGGCTGAGATGATGGCTTCTGAATCAGATGCGTGCTCTAACTTTGAATCAGAACCTGACAAGGGGAATGACAAAGGGAAGCATATTATTTATGTTGAGCCCAACACCACTGTTACCACTACGAAGATCCAGAAGGAGGAACCAGAAGATCCAGAGGAGGCAGAGCATCTCTTCAACTCCCAGATGTGGGTAAAGGGTTCCTCGCTATAGTTCATTGTCGACAATGGGAGCCAAAAGAACCTCATTTCAGCAGATGTCGTGAAGCGGTTGGGCATGCTGACCATAGCACACCCACAACCATACACCATCGGGTGGCTTCACCAAGGATGGGATCTCTGCGTCAGCCAGCAATGCTGCCTTCCCTATAGCATCAAGCCCTTAATAGATGAGGTATTGTTTGACATTGCTCCTATTGATGTTTCTGATGTATTGTTAGGCCAACCATACCTGTGGAAGCGAAATACTGTGTATGAGTCCTAGGCTCGCGCTGTTATTGTTACTTTGGGAAATAAGTTGTACAGGATACCAGAGGTACCACCACCTCCCACTATCTATTTGGTTACTGCAAAACAATGCATTAAGCTCATTTCCCAAACCAAGAAATTTTTTTTCCTAATGATCCGCCCCCAGGGCAAGAAGAAGATTGTGGCCACAACCTCCAGACATGGCTCCTCTACATGAAAGAAACAAATGGACAAGGTTGTGGAGGAGTACATGGACATCTTCACCTCACCCACAGGGGTGCCTCTACACTGTCAGGTCAAGCACCCCATTGACCTGACCCCAGGCGCGCTGCTACCCAATGGACCAATCTATAGGCTCTCTGTTCTGGAGAATGATGAAATCAAGAGGTAGATTCAGGAGCTTCTACAGAAAGGTCACATCGAGCCAAGTTCATCGCCATGTGGGAGCCCGATCATGTTGGTACAGAAGAAGGATGGGACTTGGAGACTCTGTATTGACTATCCAACGCTGGACAAGATCACTATCTGGATTAGTTACCCGATCCCACAATTGATGACCTTCTGGACCAACTCAAAGGGGCAAAATATTTCAGCAAGATCGAATTGAAGTCTGGGTATCACCAGGTACCAATCAAACCATCTGATGTGTGGAAGGCTACCTTCAAAGCCAAGGAGGGCCTTTTCGAATGGCTCATCATGCTTTTCGGGTTGATGAATTCTCCCACAACATTTATGAGGCTGATGGATGACATCTAGCATCCATTCACCAACTCATTTGTAGTGGTGTACTTGGATGACATTCTAATATTCAGTCAGACTTGGGAAGAGCACCTCCACCATATTCGAGAAGTCCTCCAAACACTATGGAAACACAAGTTGTCTGCCAATTTGGAGAAGTACACTTTTGGCATGACCCAGGTTCAATATCTGGGATACATTATTGATGAAAGGGGGGTGCATGCAGATCTATCCAAGATCCAATTCATTCAGGATTGGCCACCCCCAACCACTCTAATAGAGCTTCGCAGCTTTCTAGGTCTTGCTAATTTCTACTACAAGTTTGTGTTAGGATTCTCTGATATCACTTTGCCCTTAAGTTAAGTCACCAAGGGAGCAGTGAAAGAAAAATTCTTTTGGTTGGAATCTCAAAATAATGCGTTTGTAGAATTGAAACATCACCTCTGTTTTGCCCCAGCGCTCACATTACTAGACTTGCAACAACCATTTGAGATCGAGACAGATGCCTCTGACTATGCTATTAGGGTAGTTCTTACTCAACAGGGGAATCTAGTGGCATATCATAGTGAGACATTTTCTGACACAGTTCACAAGTATCCCACTTATTACAAAGAAATGTATTCCATTGTGCAGGCTTGTTGACAATGGAAGCATTACATTTTGGGGAAGGAAACAATCATCCACACAGACCACTGACCCTTGGAATTCATACAGACACAAGGGAAGTTGCAAAATAATCACCATCAAAAGTGGTCCACATATCTGCAACAATTTCATTTGAACATCAAGTACAAGAAGGGTAGCACCAATAATGTTACCGAATGCCTCAGCCGACCACCGATCGTGGCCATAACCGCAGTTCTCAACTCTTGTGGGCACGAGACTTCTGATTGGCCGCTTCTCTACAAGATCAATCTAGAATTCAGCCACACATACAAGGCACTCTTGGGGAATATGCAAGTTCCAAACTTTCACCTCCAAGATGCACTATTATGTCACTTGGGACACATTTGTGTTCCTTCAAGTGAGCGTGCCAAGATGATATGGGAAGCGCACTACAGTTGATTCGCTGGGAATTTTGGGGTCGAGAAAACAGTGGAAGTATTGCAAAAGTATTTCTATTGGCCGAACCTTAGATATGATGTCGGGAAGTACATCAGATCCTGCATTGCTTGCGCCATTGCCATACCGACCATCAAGAAGCAAGGGCTCTATACTCTGCTACCTACCCCTAGTCGACCTTGGGAATCCATCTCCATGGATTACATGTCAGGCATTACTTCTACTAAGCATGGAAATGACTGTGTTTTCGTGGTCGTCAACAGATTCTCGAAGATGGCCATTATGGCGGACATGCACCAGCAGAAGCCACTGCTAAACTCTTCTTTGAACGAGTGCGGGTTCACTTTGGGATCCCACAGTCTATCATATCAGATCATGACAATAGGTTCCTCAACACATTTTGGTCCAGTATCTGGTCAATGTTGGACACCAAGCTCACCAAGTCCACAAATTTCCATCCCCAAACTGATGGCTAGAAAGAGGTCGTCAACAGGATGATTGTACACATTCTGTGCATGTACAATTTAAAGCATCCATGCACATGGGATGAGAGCCTCCCCTATGTACAAAAAATTTATAACCAGGCTCTCCACATCTCAACTGGCCACAGCCCCTTTCAGGTGGGATTGGGATTCTAGCCACTATGTCCCATTGATGTAGCCATGCCATTTGCAGCTACTTCGGCCGATTCGGCTCATGTCCAGTCTGAAGCTGACAAAGCGAACAACTTCATCGAGCGTATTCAACACATCTGCCAATAGGTTCATGAAATATTGGATAGAGACAATGCTAAGTACAAGAAATGAAACGATCAACATCGGGTGCCACATAACTTCTAGGTGGGCGACAAAGTGTGGCTACATTTGCAGAAGGAGCGCCTCACTAGACCCCACCGCAAGCTTCGCGTGCTCTGATATGGGCCGTACACCATCACTAAGGTTGTAGGGAAAAATTCATTCAAGCTCAGTATTCCACCATTCCTTGGTCTGCACCCAGTATTCAATGTAGACCACCTTTGTCCCTACTTCCCACCTCTATTGGACATCTCTGACATTGCAGAAGCACTCACACCAAAAGAGTTAAACCTAGATTGCATGGAACATGCCACCACAGATTGTATCATGGACATGCAAATCAAGAACACTCGCCAATGGAAGATCCAACTGTATCGGGTTGTCAAAGCTGGCCAACTCCTGCACCAAGGAAAGTGGTTCACCAGGGACCAAGTTCAGTAGAATTTTCCTCATCTCATGGAGGAACTCAACACAATGTGGACCATTGCTTCCTAAGAGGGGAGAAATGATCGAGTTGGATATTGGTGGCCACCGGCCTATTCCACTTGGGGCCCCACCATTTTCTCTTTTAGTTTTTCATTTTTGGCACAACTTACTATTTTTAGCAGTTTTTTGGGTCCTGAACTTCCAGAGCCATTTTGAGGACCTAAACGATGTTTTTTGGGCATCGTTTTTCGAGCGAATATGATTCTATTTCGAAATTGATATTCGCACCAAAAAGTGTAGTCCTTGGATAGATATTTATAACAGTGTATCATATGCGTCAAATGGAGATCGTATGCCGAAGTTACGTCCTCGGGAAGTTGAAACACCAATTTACCCAAACGGGGCCCATATTTTTAGTGCTTCGTCTCCTAGGGTTAGGTTTCTGGACGTTTAGAGTTCTCCACTATTTCTCAATAATAAATAGGCCCTTGAGCCTCAGTGTAACACAATTTAGAGGTTGGTAGCTGCAACATCTCTTCTCAGAAATTCGCTACCAGCACCCTAGCTAGTTTATTTCCATTCTGTATGTAAGCAAATTCCAGTTCTTTGATATTAATGAAATGAAGTGTTATTTCCACTGCATCTTTGTATTTATGGTTATATGTGTATTCTGTTGCGTTCCTGCATAAATCCGGATCATTGAGATTATAAAACACCCTCATAACATTAACAGGGATGGAGGATACGAGATTAGTAACAATTGGCAACCTCTAATTCAATAGATGTGCTCCTAAGTTTTGTCCTCATCCCATGTATGGTATCACAGGTTTGCCTCTTCTCCAAAATAGTTAAAAAAAATTAGGGTTTGGTCATTGCAAAACACTAATTGAATCATTCACTCATAATAATTATCCTTATTAATTAATTTTTATTATTTTTATATTAATAAAAATTAATTAATTAATAATTATTATTAGTAAATAAAAACAAAAATATAAATACAAATAAAAAAAATTATATTTAATAATGATAAAAATTCATTTTTATTATATTATTACATTAATTAGGATTGAATTAATAAATAATATAAAATCTCCTAATAAATGATATGATTAAACTGAATTAATAATGATTATTAGAATTAATAAATAATGATTATTAATAATAACTATTATCTATTCACATTTATTTAATTGTTTAAATGAAATTTATATTAATTAATTAACTATTATTTATTTATATTAATTATTAATTTTATTAGGAATAATTAAGAACTATTATTAGTACTATCTAGGGTTATATCATATTCTAAGGGATTATAGTTTAAATATTCTTCAATAAATTAACTCTTATACTATGATTAGATTTAAGACTTTTGTGATCCATGATGTAGATAAATGTCTTTCGAATTAATCACATCATTAGGATTAGGTCCATCGGAATAATCACATCATTAAGATTAGGTAAAATCCTAATAATGTGATTAATTCAATAGACATTTATCTACTTTATATTATTAATTTAATGAGACAATTTTAAGTTAGTATTTATTATATAAATAAAAAAATTTATAGAAATTTTTTTTTTTTTTAAATTAATAAAAATTTAGTAACATTCAAGTTTATCACTTAAAAATTAAAAATATTAATATAATTATTTATAGTATTTTTTAAAAATGAATCAATAATTTTTTTTATTAAAATGAATTAATAAGTATTATTATTAAATTAATAGATAGGTGATATTATATATATACTATTATAATTATTATAATTAATTTTTTTAAAAATGAATCAATAATTTTTTTATGAATTAATAAGTATTATTATTAATTTAATGAATAGGTGATATTATAAATATACTATTAAAATTTATTAAAATAAATTTATTAAAATGTATTAAAATAAATTTACTAAAATTTATTAAAATTTATTAGATTAAATAAATTAATAAGATATTAATCAATTCTTGTCAGCTCTTCTCATCTTTCACTATTTAAAACCTTGACCTTTGTGACCTTCTTTCAATATTCATTCACATATTGCCCTGAAGATGGATCCCCGTTGGGATTCAAAACATCGACCATTGTTTTATGATACTATGGATAATCCATAGATTTCTTCAATTAACGATAACCACAGAAGCTTGAAAACCATGATTCAAACGAAGAAAAATTGATAAATCTTCATCAAATTTTAACGAGTCAAATAAAGAAAACTCGATATATCTTCATAAAATTTTAACGATTCAAATGAAGAAAACTTGATAAATCTTCATCAAATTTTAACAAGTCAAATGAATAAAACTCGATATGTCTTTTTGAGTTTAAGGAGAGAGAAAAAGAAATCAAAATAATTTCTCAGTTCTTCTTCGTAGTAGTTTAACGAGCCCAAAGAAGGTAACTCGGGGGTTTTTCAGTTCAAGAGCGAGAAAAAGTCCCAAAAAAGAACATGCTCATTTGTAGTCAAAGATGGTGAACTCTGCGTAAAGACACTAAAATATCATCAGAGCATAAGTAAATTTTGGAAGAATAGTGAAATTGTGCATGTTTAAACAAAACAGGAATGAATAGATTCAATTTCATAGACTAGCTAAAGTGACTCATATCTCCAGAGTGACTATAAGAAGGGTGACATGCCCTCATTTTCACTGTTTGAAGTTTGTGAGAGTGCTCTGGAGAGAGAAAGGAGCAGAACTTTCTCGATTTATCATGAGAAATCCAGGCGACCATTCAATGTTCCATTTGTTCTAGGTGAGAGGCATGGTCCTTATCTTGCATTTGAATCCTTAATTTATGTTTTTTGTTGGTAAATTTAGTGTTTTTTAGGAAGCCCCAGTTGGCTTGGTCGGTAACATAGTCACCCAGGCCAAGGGGTGTATTAAATTTTTTTCCCTTGAAGAGAAAGTGTGTTAGCACTCTCTTTGATTAAAGGAGTGTCGCGTTAGCCAGACAAGCGCAGGAGGAGTTTGAATTTCTTGATTTCCGAGGGTTTTCTGCCAGTTAGAAACTGATATAAGGGGTTGTGTAATGTGGGGATCATGCTTAAAATATTAGTCTTTGGAGAGAAAGAGATAATGACAGAGAGGAACTACAAATTCTAAATTATTTGGCATGTTTGATGGCCCTCAAATGATGTGGGTTTCTAAAGTATTCTATACTTGACCTGATTCAGATTTGGGAGGATCTATTGAGTTGGATTATCCAACAATGGGATGAACAACTTGGATTTTTCAGGATTGAGGACCATGAGCTCTCAATCGAGAGAGACGATACATATTTCCTCACTGGTTTATTGTGCAGAGGTGCATAGTAAACTTGAAAGGAGGGAGAGCAGATCTGAGGGCTGTTATGGATTTGATCCTAACACATTTCACTGAAGGCAGTTTACCAGTGAGCAACAAGATTCCCATAGTGCTGATAGCAACAACAATGATAAGGTATATTCTGTAGATGATCATGTATTTAGCATGGGCTAAGAGTCAAAAGTGGCTACAAAATCCTAGGTGATATTGACATTGGATTTTTTGCAGCCGCAAGTGTTCAACTAGTGTGAGGGATTCCTCTGTTAGGTAAAATCAGATCTGACAACATGTAGGACCCGGGCCCAAAGAGATTTTGGGTATAGTACTTTTATCATATCCTTCATACTATAGAGAGTGCCCGTGATGAAGCCGTAAGTGAGTCTTGGTATAGCCGGTCCTAGGGAGCCTAGATAGGATCAGTGGGAAACCATAGCACCTCGCATAGGAGGGGCGACGATTAGACACTACTTTGAGGATGCCTTTTTTGAGTGGCTCAGAGGCTAGATCCCAATGATTGAGGACTATCTTTATGTGGGCATGAACTATACGAGGGATCGAGAACTGATATTTCCACCCAAAACTCAGTGGGGGACACTAGGTAAGAGGATATATCAAAGTGAAAAATATTTTATGTATTTTTAATTTTATGCATTTTTTTACTTATGGGTGAAAAAATTTGACATGAAGCTTTTTCTTGACATATATGTGGCACCAGTTCATCTTGTGGGTATGCCTCGCCATGCTAGGTGAGGAGATCAACTACTTGGGGCTGGAGCAGCAGTAGCCGCCGAAGAGGGAGATGACACACAGAGTCTATGCAAGGTTGCTAGGAACATTTAAGGGTTGAGCATGGGTGCACCTCCTCTTCCCATGAGAGGGATACCTAACAACATGCAGTGGCACACAATGGGTGTACTAGATAGTTTTTTGGTTCCTTTGAGGAGGTTAGCTAGAGCAGTGATTTGTTACCATGAGGAGCAGGCTCAACAAGAGTAGAGTATGGTCATCAGGTGTCAAAGCGAGGCTTAGTAGAGCCATATTTTATATTAAAACACCCATGTTTTTGGAATTTTTTATGTAAACATACTAGAAACACTATATATATATGTGTGTGTGTATGTGTTTTGTGTTTTTGTAAATTTTATAATGAAAATTTTACACTCATGCATCTAAATATAAAGAATGTGACATATGTCATCCAATACGTATTTTTCCAAATAATCAACTAATGCATTAGATTCTCTAGGAATGTGTTCTTCTATAATAAACTCAAATTGATGTTCTAAAATTTGTACCCTTAAAAATTAACGTAACAAGATTGTATTGTGAATGTGATACTGATTAATCAAGTGCATAACAACAAGCTGAGAGTATAACCTAACCACCAAATTGGAGATGTCATGAGATGTAGATTCAGTAAGGAATTTGATGACATACATGTACTCAGTAATATTATTGGTGGCAAAAGCAAGGAAACCCCCCCCTCCCCCCCGAAACTAAGTAGTTCCGACTTAGGTGTATAAAGAACCCAGACAGTTGATGCAATGTGTTGTGTGTGACGATTGTCACCATCCGCATATCTTATGTATGGTAAGTGTGATGAAGACAACTATGTATCTTTCACCTTTACTAGGGATTTATAATATTGTTGATTCGAATCTCGCACATTGTTGGAAATGTTGTCATTGATGGCAAAGGAGACGGAAAAGGAGTAGCACCTAAAACAGCAACAAGGAAAAAGAGAAGCAAGGAGAAACATCAGTCAAGGAGCAAAGGAAGCAAAGGTAGTGAATTGAAGCAGAGAGCTAGAGTTTTTTTCAGAGACAGAGAGTGAGAAAAAGGGCCATTTGATTTGAAGATATGGCCAGAACCGAGAGAGCTTCTGTGATTGATTTCCATTGTATATAGAGAGGATTTTGTCCCTAAATTCTATGTGAATATGTATATGTGTTCTTGATGAAGAATGTTTGAATTCCTGTGGCAAATATGAAACTCTGTGATAGGATTTGAGATCATGCTATGAATATAGTTGGTGAACTATTGAAATTAGTCTAGTACTGTGTTAAGGTTTGATATGTGGAATGTATGTGTAGTAATTGTTGTTCATTGAGAAATTGTATGTTAATATTTGAAATTAGGGTTTAAATCATAAGTCTACATATGATTGGGAAGGATCGATCACTGAAGGATCGATCCTACTGGAAGAAGTTAATTCAGTCCTTGAATTATAGACTTTGGTGGTATTGATGGTTATTTGGAGGTGCAGAAGGCCTGAATATTGATTAATATCTAACGCAAAAAGTATGTGGTATAGATGCAGTACCATGGACACAGAGTGATGAAATTAACCTTGTTGAGATTGAGCAATGTCGCTGTGTGGGTTGAATGGTCCCTTGGTTCTGTCGTAATGCATTGATGAGCGATTGGGGAAGGCTCATTAAAGCCTATCAGAAGATGGTAGCACCATGAAATAGAGCAGAGATGGCTTGACTGTAATGGCGCAGTGAGGGCTTGTGAAAGCTGTGAAGAGATGCCAGAATTTCGAGGTGCGTTGGAGCGTGAGGATTACAGTGGCGCCACAATAAAGAGTGAGAGTGAACTGTTGAACGAAACAGTGTAGTAGACAGGATTAAAGAGAAATCATAGTGGATATAACCCAATTTTATGAAACGGAGTTGAAAAGAATGGAGCCTTGACTCGATAGTGGAACCAGGAGCATGAACAATAAACGTGGGTTCAAGCCACAAAACCGACAGTATCGCGCTTTGTAAAAGTGGTAAAGCATTTTTGTGAAAAAAACGTGATTCCATTAGTTGTTGGACACGTGTCCATAAGTGGTTTGGAAAAACCATTTATATCGTGTGATTTTTGAGGATTAACTACTGTGCATCTAATTTGCGCAATATTGTGCGATTGCTGTCGGATTGAGGTTTGGGGCGTGATAAGTTATGCGCCGTCAGATGCAAGAGGTACGTTAACTGCTGGGGCCCAAAGCATTTAATTAAGTAACTCATTCATATTCAAAGGTTGAATGGGGCGGAATTATATAAATGAAGATTTGTGAGTTGGCTTATTAACGTGTTACAACGATTGAATTAGGGAGTAGATATATATGTTAATACATATGGTGTATTGGATGTGAGGGTTTAAAGCCGCGATCGTGATTATATTGGGGTTAAACAAAAGTTAGGGCTTCGTTATAATATATGTCAATATATTATCATTGATATGAAGTATCATAAAGGGTGCACGTTTAAAGTTTGTATCTATGGGTATGGAGCTGCTGTGGGCCTGGAGAATTCAATTTAATTATAAGTGCTGGTGATTGCGGAATCAAAGGCTGTAATAAGGGTTCTTAACATTGAATGGGGGATATAATATATTGGACACGAGACAATAGAACCGTGAACATATGTTTGGATGGATGTGAACATATGGTGGAATTATAAACCACTGACACACAGGTATTATTGTGAGTGAGACCGAAGTTATTACCATGGGTTAAGTTGGAATATTCGAATGCTAATTCGAATATTATAAGATGGGGTTTTCATAAGGATGATAAGCTTCCGCATAAGATGTGGTCTAGGATGCAGGTTTTTATACCTAGAGTTTAATGAGTAAATAGTGATCCCAGAACTTCAATATGATTGACGTTGGCCTTAATCCAAAGATTGAAAACTTCTAATAAATGGATACACATTGACCACTTACGAACCGCATCAACATTGATATATTATGCTTGGTAGGTGAATGGCAAGATGTGGGCCCCGAGGGCACTTATATACTTATATATGGTATCACTTTAAGACTTAACTCCAAGCTCGAAGGTCTAGTGCCGTAGTTAATTGAATAAGAAAGCATATAAAAAAGAACCTTTAATATATGCTGGTGTTTGGTCTTTAATAAAAGTCCGAAGTTTGTATGAAATATGATGTGACCTGTTGACCATTAGGTTCAAGTTATAAAACCAAGTATATGCCGAGACTTATATATAATGGTTTGGCCGGAATATTCAAATATTAATTCGACATATTATAAGTTGAGTTTCAATTATGGTTTTAACCATAAGTTTGAAGCTGAGAAGTAGAGCCTTCGCATAAAGACAAATAATTTGGGTTGTATTGCAGGGTTTCTATGTTGGCCGAAGATTTACGTTGAAGATTATGCCAAAGCAAATATTGATTGGGCGCTTCCATAAAATGAACTCTTGATACAGGATTTTAACATAGTGATGGAAAAAGAAAGCTTCAGTATTGATACAGCTGCCAGAGTTAGAACATAATTCAAAAATGAATTTTTATATACAAAGTGAACTTGGAGAATGTGGGTCTGACAGGTGCACATGCACAGAAAGCATGAGAGTGTGCAAAAACTGAAAAAGGCAATGAACAACAGAGGTATGTAGAACAGTTACATGACAACAACAGAAAAGACTAAACCAACAAACCAAGGGCCAGAAAAAGGGCTGAGTAAAATTTATATATGTAACTGAAAATGTGAATGTACATGTTTTAATTGATTTCATATTGTTTGTGATGCATTGGAAAGTCTCCGGTAGGAAAACAAAACTCCACTATCAAACAGAAATTTGTATAAATTGCTATATCTTTCTGAATGAGCTAGACAAAGAAATGAGAAGGCAGAAGGCAAAGAGTCAAGGCTATTCACTTTGAATTCCCTGTGGAATAAAAACAGTCATGAGGTGAACTCTATAAATGATATCACATTGATATGCATAGAGTGGTCATATAATGCAGAAATGAAGCAGTGAGGCAGAGAAGAAGGAGGAGCTGATAGAGAATCTGATAAAATGCAGAGATGATGCAGGGTAGATATCAAGGCTGGTGCACAACAGTGAAGATGGTACAGAATAGAGTTGATATCCAGGTAAATCAACAAGTGTTTTTTTTTTAAAGAGTGAGGAATTTGGAGCTTCCCTATCAAGTTGTAGCTTGATAGATGTCAGTTGTAGCTGACTGAGGTAGGAGCCTCCTGTAGGTTGTAGCCTGTAGAAAATAGAGTAAGTTGGTGCTTCCATATCAAGTTGTAGCTTGATAGAAGTCAGTTGTAGCTGGCTGAGGTTGGAGCCTCATGTAGGTTGGTGCCTGCAGAAAATTGATGGGAGTTGGAGCTTCCTTGCAAGTTGTAGCTTGTAGAATTGAGGTAGGAGCCTCCTGTGGGTTGGAGCCTACAAAAAATCAGTGGTGAGAGGTAGTTGGAGCTTGCCTTTGCATCACAACAATAATAAGATGTGGTTTTCTCCCTTTATGGGTTTCCACTTATATTTGGTGTCTCTGTGCATGATGTTTATGTGTTGATATGGTTTATCTAATCTGCTTAATACTTGATACTCTCATATTAAGTCTGTTGTTACATTATCTTAATACTTGCTACTCACATTCTAAGATTACTCGCATATTAATTTGAACATGAAATGAAGGTGTAAATAAGTTTTAATGGAAAAGTTTTAAAAGTCCATGAATGTGTTAAACTGATTCACCCCCCCTCTCAGTTTAACTGAGGGTTCAACAATTGGTATCAGAGCTGGCTCCTTTGGTGTTAGCTTAATAGCTTGAAGGAGATCTGGTTGAGTCATGGAATATCAAAATGTACCTGTGATAAATACAATAAACTTCCCTGAATGGAGAGATAAGGTTAAAAAAGAGTTATTGGCTTATGAACCTGAGGTATGGAAACTTGTATGTGATGGTTACTACATAGACTCTCCCTCTTTGCAAGAACAACAACGGCATGCCAAGGCAAAGTGTGTGATATATAACAATCTTCATAATAAGGATCTTGGTTTAATAATGGATCTAAACTCTGCAAAAGAAATCTGGGATAGATTACATTTCATGCATGGAGTAGACACTAAGGACTGCATTGTCAATAAGGAGAAGAGAATTAAGAAGGAGAAAACTTCATGTCAATAGGAAAATGTTCAATCAAATGAGGTACCTGCTAGTGTGAATGGAAGTAAGAACCATGAAGAAATTGCAGCTAAGGAAAAAGCCAAACTTGACACTGCCTTGACTGAAATAGAAAGATTGAATAATGAAAACAAATACCTGAAGAAATTGGTGCAAATATGTGATGAGAAAGAATATGAAGATAAGAAAGAGATTGTTGGCCTGAAGACACAACTTGAAGAAGCAAGGAAAGTAGAAGACACTCTGCTACAACAAATGAGAGAGAAAAGTCTGGAATGTGAGAAATTGGAAGAAGAAGTAGTGTGCCTTAGAAAGAAATTAGAAAAAGCCCAAACAGAATTATTAATGAATACTCCTCAAATGAAAGGTTCTGGACAGTTGGACCAAATTCTAAATGCTCAAAGGTCTCCTCTCATAAAGACTGGGATAGGCTATGAAGGAGAAAAAAGTAAGTCCAAGGTAGAAGATAACAGGAATATCATCTTTGTAAAAGCTGTAAAGAATAATGAAGCAGCTCAGAAGATTTTTGCAGGAGCAGAAGCCAGCAAGAACAGGATTTTTGAAAAAACAAACAAAAACAAGTAGCAACATGACAGGACAGATAATTAAAAGATGAAACAGTCAGCTGAAAAAGGCTCATACACTTTTGATTATGAAGTGAATAAATTTGGAAGATGTCAAAGGATGTTCTTTCCTCCTATGAAAAATATCACATGTTTTTCTTGTCATAAACCATGACATATTGCAGCACAATGTAGGACAAGGCCTATCAACTTCAACCAGGAAAAGATGCAGCAAATGAGAAGATTACCTCAAGAAAGCAAATGGAAAAGACAATCTTTCACCAGGTACACAAATCATTTCCATGGCTACTGTTATGCTTGCAATATTTTTGGACATAAATCTGTTGAATGTAAATTATGTTCAAAAAGAGGAACAAAATATTATACATCAGCTCAAATGTACCTTGGAAAAATAATATGTTATGTATGCCTCAAGCTTGGCCACAAAGCAAAGGACTGTAATCTTCCATATACATTAAAGAAATCTAGACAGATGATGGAATCAAAGCAAATCAAACAAAAATATGAATCCAAAAGAAGTGCAGACATTATGAAGAACCCCAATAAATTATGGAAGGAAAAGAGAAAGGGGGAGCCTATTACCTCATTAACATAATGAATCTATCACAGTCTCAGGGGGATCTGCTCTAGGAAGAAAAGCAAAAATCCATCCAGTGATAAATATGAAGCAACATCCAAGGGGGAGAGTAGTTCATAAATAGTCCCCATGAAATTAGTCTAAGAAGAGCTCCTTGGAATGAGAACAGCTATGATATCATGAAGGGAAAGGAAATTCCTCTAACAGAGAACTATATAGGAAGAATATTATCCGAAGTATTAAATAGCCGATAGAGTGATGGAAGAAGAGAAGGCTGCAAGAAGCCTTGGTAGTAGAGATAACATCAACGATGAACATCTAAGAAGACATCAACACATTAAGTGATGATCACACTGTGCATCATACTGCTAGAATTAACAATGAATCACATTAAGAAGGATTAGCAAGAGAAGTGCCTATCATTATTATGTCATGACTTCGTTCATCTATGAAAATTCCTCTTGGATGAATACAGTTAAGTGAGTGATAATTCTCTGAGTGATCTTCCCATGAAGTGTCCAAGAAAAGAAATTGAAGATGTCTTCTCGAAGATCATTATGTTAGAACAATTGATTTGTATATAAATTAGCAATGAATCTGGAGCAGTTCTAGAAAGGAAAATGCAGTGACATCCCTTTGAATAGAATGATAGAATAAGAAAATATTTAATGATGACAAGATCAGATTCAGTATATTGATGACTGTGGGTGTGAACAGTGGAAAGCTCAATAATATGAAATTATGAAGGTGGTCTTATCTATGGGTTCATGTGTGAGCTGAAGTGAAAGTAGTATCAATGGGTATTTGGTACAAGTAGCATGTCTATTAGTAGAATTTCAAGTGTTATCAGTGGAGAAGTGGTCTGGTACAGGTCCTCAGGATCAAGGGATTATGGAAAAAGTACATCAAGGTAGTATCCCAATGTTATCTTCATTTTAAAGCATAAAAGGGTCAATGAAAAGACAAAATGATCATTATCTTATTTATACTTGAAGTAGTATATTGAGCATTGAAGCAGTATTTATTTCTATATATAATTGCATGCCTTCCTAAAGTCAGGACATATATCTTCAAGGCCTCTTTCTCAAGATCATACATAACACCATGTGAAGTCTGTTTGCTAAGATATCAATTAAACATCTTGAATATGTTTTTGTGGAAGATCATCATGATAGAACAGTTAAAGTATTGGAAGTATGAAGGACTAGCTATGTTAAATTTACAGTTGAAAGCTCAAAAGTCTGTTTTTGATTCATCAAAAACATAATTCAGCATAAAGGATTTGCTGGTAACTCACCTTTAAAGAGAGAGTGATCATTGACATACATACCCCCTTATGTCATAAATAAATTGCATGGTTGATAAGTGAGACTGACCAATACATTGAATGTATCTAGCCTCAAGGGTTTGTTTTGAAAGTACATTGTGAAAGCAGTAAAGTCATTTGATCTGTTAGATTAAATTCTGGTTGATTCATTGATCACATCAGTAACAAGGACCTTTAGCTATTAAGTGCAATATCATTATCAGCATCCTAGCTCATATCATCACCAACAGGTAGGAAAGGTGAACCACAGCTATAAAAGATATATTGGCATCATCATCATAATTGAATAGGTGTTGTACTATAGATGTGTATTGAAAAAGAAGACATATTCCATATACAATATTCCTCAACAGATATGGATTTCTGATGAAGATAATATTAGAGACTAAAGTATATTTGAAGCCTTCTCAGTATTTTATTTTTGATCCAATCATGCATCTCTAATTAGATAAGGCTAGTACAATGTGTTCTATGAAGTGTCATTATCTTCATTTCAGCGTTATACAAGTGAAAGAAGTCTGTGCTTTGGGATTGTATTAACTTACAGTGTATATTCAAGTTCAATAATCCTCAAAAGTGTTCTCTCAACAACTCTTGTACACCAGTTTGGAGAAGTAGGGTACAAAGTCAGAAGAAGAAGGCCTAAACACATCTCAGAGAGAGGAAATGAAGAGATAGAAAGCACACTAGGATATGTGCAACCCTTTTCCATTGATGTCAAAGGGGGAGGAAAAGCAAGCAATAGAAGAAAGGGTCTTCTAAAAGGTAAGCAAAGGAAGTGTATTGCCATCAATGCAAAAGGGGGAGACTGTTGGAAATGTTGTCATTGATGGCAAAGGGGATGGAAAATGAGTAGCACCTGAAACAGCAACAAGGCAAAAGAGAAGCAAGGAGCAGCGTCATTCAAGGAGCAGAGGAAGCAAAGGTAGTGAATTGAAGCAGAGAGCTAGATTTTTGTTCAGAGACAGAGAGTGAGAAAAAGGGCCATTTGATTTGAAGATCTGGCCAGAACCGAGAGAGCTTCTGTGATTGATTTACATTGTATATAGAGAGGAGTTTGTCCCTAAATTTTGTGTGAATATGTATATGTGTTCTTGATGAAGAATGTTTGAATTCCTGTGGAAAATATGAAACTCTGCGATAGGATTTGAGATCATGATATGCACATAGTTGGTGAAACTATTGAAATTAGTCTAGTACTGTGTTAAGGTTTGATATGTGTAATGCATGCATAGTAATTGTTGTTCATTGAGCAACTGTATGTTAAGCTCTGAAATTAGGGTTTAAAGCATAAGTCTACATATGATTGGGAAGGATTGATCCTATTGGAGGAAGTTAATTCAGTCCTTGAATTATAGACTTTGGTGGTATTGATGGTTATTTGGAGGCGCAGAAGGCTTGAAGATTGATTAATAGCTAACCCAGAAAGTACGTGGTATAGACGTAGTACCATGGACGCAGAGTGATGAAATTAACCCTATTGAGATTGAGTGATGTCGTTGTGTGGGTTGAATGGTCCCTTGGTTCTGTAGTAACGCATTGATGAGCGATTGGGGAAGGCTCGTTAAAGCCTGTCAAAAGACGGTAGCACTAGAAATAGAGCAGAGATGGCTTGACTATAATGGCACAGTGAGGGCTTGTGCAAGTTGTGAAGAGATGCCAGAATGTCGAGGCGTATTGGAGTGTGAGGATTACAATGGCGCCACAATAAAGAGTGAGAGCGAACTGTGGAACGAAACAGTGTAGTAGATAGGATTAAAGAGAAAGCACAGTGGATATAACCCAATTTTATGAAATGGAGTTGAAAGGAACGGAACCTTGACTCGATAGAGGAATCGAGAGCATGAACAGTAAACATGGGTTCAAGCCACAAAACCGGCAGTATCGCGCTTTGTAAAAGTGGTAAAGAGTTTTTGTGTAAAAAACATGATTCCATTAGTTGTTGGACGCGTGTCCATAAGTGGTTTGGAAAAACCATTTATATCGCACGATTTTGGAGGATTAACTGTCATGCTTCTAATTTGCGCGATATTGCGCGATTGCCGTCGAATTGAGGTTTGGGGCGCGATAAGTTATGCGTCGTCAGATGCGAGCGGTACATTAACTGCTGGGGTCCGAAGCATTTAATTAAGTAACTCATTCACATTCAAAGGTTGAATGGGGCAGAATTATATAAATGAAGATTTGTTAGTTGGCTTATTAACGTGTTACAACAATTGAATTGGGGAGTAGATATATATGTTAATACATATGGTGTATTGGATGTGAGGGTTTAAAGCTGCGACCATGATTATATTGGGGTTAAACAAAAGTTAGGGCTTCATTATAATATATGTCAATATATTATCGTTGAGATGAAGTATCATAAAGGGTGTGCGTTTAAAGTTTGTATATGTAGGTATGGCGCTGCTGTGGGCCTGGAGAATTCAATTTAATTATAAGTGCTGGTGAGTGCGGAATCAAAGGCTGTAATAAGGGCTCTTAAAATTTAATGGGGGATATAATATATTGGACACGATACAATAGAACCGTGAACATATGTTTGGATGGATGTGAACATATGGTGGAATTATAAACCACTGACACACAGGTATTATTGTGAGTGAGACCGAAGTTATTACCGTGGGTTAAGTTGGAATATTCAAATGCCAATTCAAATATTATAAGATGGGGTTTTCATAAGGATGATAAGCTTCCGCATAAGAATGTGGTCTAGGATGCAGGTTTTTATACCTAGAGTTTAATTAGTACAAACAGTGATCCCAGAACTTCAATATGATTGACGTTGGCCTTAATCCAAAGATTGAAAACTTCTAATAATTGGATACGCATTGACCACTTATGAACAGCATCAGCATTGATATATTATGCTTGGTAGGTGAATGGAAAGATGTGGGCCCTGAGGGCACTTATATACTTATATATGGTATCACTTGAAGATTTAACTCCAAGCTTGAAGGTCTAGTGCCGTAGTTAATTGAATAAGCAAGCATATAAAAAAAACCTTTAATATATGTTGGTGTTTGGTCTTTAATAAAAGTCCGAAGTTTGTATGAAATATGATGTGACCTGTTGACCATTGGGTTCAAGTTATAAAACCAAGTATATGCCGAGACTTATATATAATGGTTTGGCCGGAATATTCGAATATTAATTCGAAATATTATAAGTTGGGTTTTGATTATGGTTTTCAATACTAGCCATTTCAATACTAACAGGTGTACATGCACAGAAAGCAGGAGAGTGTGTAGAAACTGAAAAAGGCAGTGAACAGTAGAGGTATGCAGAATAGTTACATGACATTAGCAGAAAAGACAAAACCAACAAGCCAAGGGCCAGAAAAAGGGCTAAGTAAAATTTATATATGTAATTGAAAATGTGAATGTACATGTTTTAATTGATTTTATATTGTTTGTGATGCATTGGCAAGTCTCCGATAGGAAAACAAAACTCCACTGTAAAACAGAAATTTGTATAAATTGCTATATTTTTCTGAATGAGCTAGACAAAGAAATGAGAAGGCAGAAGGAAAAGAGTCAGGGCTATTCGCTTTGAATTCCCTGTGGAATAAAAATAGTCATGAGGCAAACTCTATAAATGATATGACATTGATATGCATAGAGAGGTTAGAGAATGCATAAATGAACTAGTGAGGCAGAGAAGAAGGAGGAGTTGATAGAGAATCTGAGAAAATGCAAAGATGATGCAGGGCAGATATGAAGGCTGGTGCACATTAGTGAAGATGGTACAAAATAGAGCTGATATCCAGGTAAATTAGCAATTGTTTTTTTTTTGAAAGAGTGAGGAAGTTGGAGCTTCCCTATCAAGTTGTAGCTTGATAGATGTCAGTTGTAGCTGACTGAGGTAGGAGCCTCCTGTAGGTTATAGCCTGCAGAAAATAGAGGAAGTTGGTGCTTCCATATCAAGTTTTAGCTTGATAGAAGTTAGTTGTAGTTGGCTGAGGTTGGAGCCTCTTGTATATTGGTGCCTACAGAAAATTGATGGGAGTTGCAGCTTCCTTGCAAGTTGTAGCTTACAAAATTGAGGTAGGATCCTCTTGTGGGTTGGAGCCTATAGAAAATCAGTGGTGAGAGGGAGTTGGAGCTTTCTGTTGCATCACAACAATAATAAGATGTGGTTTTTTCCCTTTATGGGTTTCCACTTATATCTGGTGTCTCTTTGCATGATGTTTATGTGTTGATATGGTTGATCTAATCTACTTAATACTTGCTGCTCTCATATTAAGTTTGCTATTACATTATCTTAATACTTGCTTCTCACATTCTAAGATTATTCACATATTAAGTTGAACATGAAATGAAGGTGTAAATAAGTTTTAATGGAAAATTTTTAAAATTCCATGAATGTGTTAAACTGATTCACCCCCCCCTCTCAGTTTAACTAAGGGTTCAACAATAAGCTCCCAGCCTTGGGAAATGGTCAGTATCATGTTGGCTAGCTACATGATAATCAGCGCACCATAGGATGGGGTTGCTAACCCCCCCAACCTCCCTAGGGCGCAACGGATTTGGTCCTCTGGCCCGTAGGCAATATGTAAACACAGGTAACTGATCTTTGGTATGGCTCGCTCCTTTGTAATGAATACACTAGACATATGCACTAGCTTCTTTACCCTGGTCTCTTCATAAATTCTGAATTTCTAAGTGCATCGCCTGTAATTGGATCTAGATCTATAGTTCCCCAATTTGGGTATCATCCCTCAGCACAACCTCTAGCTTCATAGAAATTTCCAGGGCTTCTTCCTATGAATCAATCTTCGATTGACCCATAGGTCTACGTAGATGCGATAATAGCATGGTGATGAACCATTCCTTATGCTTCTTTTCATTGTAAGCAAATCCCCCATCACTGATGACTTTCTTCAGCCACAAGTCAGCCTCCCAGATGAACTTTGAGGGTCCTTTCTTAATGTACTTGATCTCTCCTACACATTGAGAGTAAGACTTATGTTTTCGGAACTGATATTTCAGGGCATCCTTGATGTCTTGTACTATAGGGTTTGTGTGTTGAGTAATATATCCCATGAACCAATCCAGAGCCTGTCCCTCAAAATCTATTGCTAGTTGTGGTCTTTTCACCGCTTCATTATTGACATTCTTCGCAGCCCACATCGCATTGCCACGAACCAAAACCGGTCCATATTCTCATCCCCTGCACCCTTAAATGTAGGTAACTTCATCTGTGTAGCCATATCATCCGCAGGTGGAGGTGGGGGCAGGGTAGGAGGATTTTTACCCTTACGTGAGTTTGATGGTGGCATACCCGGGGGACTGGTCTCTCCACCTTTGTTTAGATCAGGTGAATTCCTCAGAGGATTATATACTGATTCACCCCCTTCTTAATTGACCTGGTCGTATTTTCCACTTCGTTTCATGCTTCTCCTCTGATTGGAGGTCATTCACTTAGTATGGCTACACAAAACACCTTTTTCACACAATAGCATCTTAATCAACAAGGCAATGTTCACAAGAATTTATCTCTCAAACCCTTGAAAAATATTCTCTCAGCTTCAGAGTATGACAAAAACTAAACTACCACAAATTATGTTACAAATACACCCAAGATATTATCAACCTAGTGATCTACGGTCCCGGTGATTTTGTTATCAGTTCTCTCCAACTGTTGGATTAATTCAGGAGTCCACTGTGTAACCCTATCGTTCTTTCAATGGGTCTGGAACTCCTCCAATCTCAACAACCACTCCTATAAATCATGTGCAAAGGTTATGAAGAATATCTCATGTACCTATGTGAAGATATGCTTATTCTTTCATTTTTAAATAGACAACTTCTTACTCCTCTTTTCTTTTAGGGAAAACTTCTGAATCTGTTTTTTGAACCACTCTTCAATTTCATATTTTTCTGGATGCCACAAACCCTAAATCATCACCTGGTTTCTCTCTCAAAATTCTCCCTATCCCAACAATGGAACCATTTTTTGGTTTGAGGGGTCTTGACCCAGGTTTAGATTTGAGGTTAACCAACAAACCCCTGTACTACTGGCCCTTTCGCCACTGGCCTACTTGTGCAGGTCAAGGTCTCACCTGAAGTAGTACGGGAGGATGTTGGAACCAGGTTTCTGCACTCTAAGAGAGAGATATTTAATGAATTTTCCACCTTTAGATCTAATTAGGCTTGCGCTAAGAAAGCCCTAACCAGAAACCCCTTGCAATATACATAACATAATAACTTGCGCGCAACCCGTAAATTTTAATGTAATCAATTAACATGAGAAATATGAATAAGCATCACTAGATCTATGAATTCATTGTTCTTCTAATCATATATTATAGGTATGCACTTAATATATTAAAATAAATTAATATCGCAGAGATAATATAGAAATAATAAGGAATTAACATGCAGTGAAACCCATAACAGACCACAGAAACATTCAAATATCAACAAAGCATCTTCTCATTCATCAATAATTTATATTCTTCTTACAGAATATTCCACATACCTACACACACAACCAATAGGGTCCGTACATATCAGGACTGAGGGTCTCCGCGCACACAACCAGTAGGAGCCCTTACCTAAACAAGTTCGCACAAAAATCCTTAGAATAGATCTATCATTAACAATATTACCAAAATCTTTCCAAAAACTACTTTCTTCGACTCATCCTAGACCCTTATTTATACTTTTAGCTTGTGATATACTACGGTCCTCAAACCATGGTTTGCAATCCCTAGATCTACGCTTTTTTCCCATTACAACGCATGAGGGAATTTGACCTGCCCCAAAGTCCCTTAACTTGTGCTTCACACAACTAAAATCCTCAAAATATTACAAAATTATATTCAAAATTGCATTCAGGGGCTCCACTCCAACAGTTAGATAAAATTTCAAGAAAATGTGTTGTGCTACATTTTTTGAGGTAGCGCGATGTTTCTGGAAAGCAGCACCATGTTTCTGGAGGAAGTGTGATGTTTCTGGCAAGCAACACTACGATTTTGGGTTTCATCCTCCAAGTGAGATTTTCAAGGTTCAAAACAAGGGTACAAATCTTATTGGAATATTCATCAGTAAATGGACACTCTCAAAACATTTTTCAAGTCAATTCATTAATGTATGAGTGATATCTCTCCCTAGGGTTTTTCTCCACTATGTTTTAGGGTTTCCCTTTCTTGCTAGGTTTTATCCATTAAAGAGCCTTTTCCCACCATCTGAAACCTTCACTTATCCTCCACAGACCCTAACCTAACAACCATTATTACTCACAATCCCCTTTACCATTATTTCCATCAAAACCCTAAATTCCCACTACATTTCCACAAGAAAACCAAAAAATCCATGTGTTTCCACATTTTGGTCCACCTCCCCATACCTATTTCAAGAAATTTCACTTGTAACCTCAAGCTAACACATCACCCTACCTCCTCAATTTTTTCGGGAATTTTCCTTAACCTCCTTATACCTCATCACAAACCCTAAATTCACCCTATCCCTATCCCCTGTTTTCAAAAATTCATTGTCCCTACCCACTCATTTCATCTAGGAGGGTTTCATCCTATTCACAAGTAGTGTGGAGGGTGAAAACAAGGTTCAGAAGCAATCCCACCATTCCAGGTTTGAGCCATCCACATTGCAAGAACTCAATCCCTCCCATTATGCCAGGAAATTTTTTTATATAACTGGATGTTTGAGGTTTCGTGAGAGAATCATGGAGGTAGGCTATCATGCTCAATTGACTAGCCTTTTTTCCACTAACTTCACCAAAGACAAGTCCATCATAGGAGGCACTGAATTCACCCTATTAGTAGATGCCATCACTTCAGCAATAGGTATTCCAAATAAAGGATAAGTTTGGTTCAATGGCTTAGAATTAGACTTTGAGAATTACCCAATCTTCCTAAAACCTCATTGCAGAGATGAACCTGCACATGTTTTCCCTTTCAAACATTTACTTGATAAGTATGCCGCATTAATGAAAATAATCATGAAATATTTTACATGCGAAGGGAGATTTTCAAGACTATACCAATACCATTTCAAGTTACTAATGCACTTCACAACCACCAGATCACTGAATTTTTCCAAGTACTTATTCAGGATTTTGGTCAAGATGGAAAAAAAGGTACAGAGAAAAGGTAAAATTAATCATCCTAGTCTATTCCACCATGGTTTGGTCAAGTTGATTGTTTTTCAACAAATATCAGCAAACAATATCACTTGGGAAGATTTCATGGATAAAGTAGCATCAATGCCTCCTACTATTCCACCTATTGTTCGTAGCACAACATCAGCACAACCAAAGGAGGTTGGATCTTCAAGTAGGAAGACAAAGATTTCAAAAGAACCAAGGGTTGAGATAACTCAAACATATGAGAAGGGTAAGAGGATGGTTTTTTCTCCTAATACCATCATAGGTGTACTTGCACCTAGAAATACACCTGAGCGAAGACAAATAGTAGATAAGCCACCTAGTCATGATAGTGAGTCACCATTGCAGCACCATGATGAACAATAACCCCTAGAAGTTGACATCGCAGAGCATGTGAAGGAAAATTCAGTTGAGGAAATAATAAAGGAGAAATATGAAGAGATATCAGAGTTGAGGGAGGTTTTCTCAATGGAAAATTCTCAAATCACATTCCTATGACAAGAGAATTTTTAGTTAAAAGTGAAATTACTCTTCCAAGACAAGCCAAAGGTGCATATTGAAGTAGATAAAGGAAAATTCAAAGAACTGGTAGATGATGATTAATTGGAGGATAAAAAAGTTGAAACAAAAGAAAGGAGACCAAGGACAAGAGGTCTAAAGAGGGAACCTCAGAAAGAACGAGAATTAGCTCCTAAATCAAGTTGGAAAACTTTTGATGAGTTAATTATTGATGAAATCAATCAAGATAGATGATTTATAAATGAACCTAAATTTTTTTCCCTTTTAGGTATTTACTTGATAAGTATGCTCCTTTAATGAAACTAATCATGAAATATTTTACATCCGAAGCGAGACTTTCAAGACTATACCAATACCATGTCAGGTTGCTAATGCACTTCACAACCACCAAACCATTCAATTTGTCCAACTATTTATTCAGAAGTTTGGTCAAGATGGCGGAAAAGGTATAGAGAAAAGGTAAAAATAATCATCCTAGTCTATTCCACTATGGTTTGATCATGTTGATTTTTTTGCACCAACTCTCAGCAAACAATATGACTTGGGAAGCTTTCATGGAGAAAGTAGCATCAACGCCTACCACCAGTCCACCTATTGTTCATAGCACAGCATTAGCACAATCAAAGGAGGTTGGCTCCTCAAGAAGGCAAACAAAGATTTAAAAAGCACCTAGATTTTAGACCACTCAAACCTATGATAAGGGTAAGAGGATGGTTTTTTCTCCTAAGACCATCAAAGGTGTACTTGCACCTGAAACTACACCTAAAGAAAGACAAACAGTAGAGCAACCACCTAGTCATGATGGTGAGTTACCATTGTAGCACCATGATGAACAAGAACACCTAGAATTTGACATGGCAGAGCATGTGAAGGATAAGTCAATTCAGGAAATCATAAAGGAGAAATATGAAGAGATAGCAAAGTTTAAGGAGGTTTTATTAATGGAAAATTCTGAGATCACATTCCTACAGCAAGAGAAATTTTAGTTAAAAGTAAAACTACTCTTGCAAGACAAGCCAAAGGAGAATATTGAGGTAGATAAAGGAAAAGGAAAAGAACTGGTAGATGATGATCAGTTGGAGGATACATAAGTTTAAACAAAATCAAGGAGACCAAGTACAATAGGTCTCAAGAGGGCACTTCAGAAAGAAAGAGAATTAGCTCTTAAATCAAGTTGGAAAACTTTTGATGAGTTAATTATTCATGAAATCAATCAAGATAGAGAGTATTGAATTGACAGGGTGAAATGAAACCTTGAGAAGTTTATGAAGAAATCCAAAAATAAAAATGACCTCCAGAGACATATGGAAAATCACTATTGTGCCAGAAACAAAATTTCCCAAATCAGGCTCAAACAAATGAAGAAAAAGCTTAAGGAAGCCCAAATGAAGCTCAAGGAGAAGGATAAATTAGACCTACTTTCTGATGCATACTTGGTTGTTTATCCTATCATCCACAAGTGTCAAAAAACACATTTTGACAGATTTTGAGCATTTTTGACATTTTTAGTGATTTTTATAAAATTCAAGAAAATTGGTCTCCATAGAAGCGTCACGCAGCGGCACAATGCTTTCCTTTAGGGAACTCAAATGAAGATTGGATTACATGGTTTGATGCAATTTCACCTTAAAATTTCAGATCATGTCTTGTTTATCATGACACCCTTTGGTTGTGGATAAAAAGCCAAAAATATGCCTTTTTTTCATGCTTCTGCCAATGTTTTTTTACCAAGCGCAACACTTCTGGAGTGAGGTTGGGAAAATCATATTTTAGACGTCTTACTCTGGTTTTTTTCTAAAATTTCAAGGTGCATTGGAAATTGTACACATAGGGCCACTCCTCCCAACCTTCATAATTTCAATTGGATTCTTTTAAGAGGTTCAAAATCACCTTTTAACAGGCATGACGCTTCAACCAAACAAGCGCGACACTTCTGCTAAAAGCACCATGTTTATGCATTTGATTCCCTTCAGATAGCTGTCAAGCCAGGAAAACTTCAGAATTAATTGCTAATTTTTCCCATGAGGTTTAATTGAGTGTTTGAGTTTTATTTTTGCCTCTTGTGATGATGAAACATGTAATTTAATGAAGGAGACACACACTCCTAGCCTTTAGCTCAATTTTAGGGAATAGTTTCTAACTTCCATAGATTCTAGGAAGTGACTCATATGATGTAATTATCATGCTTTTTGGATATTATTTCGACCCTATGAGGTGTCATGAAGTCTATTTTATATAATTAGTCCACCTCAAAACATTTTAGAGGTTGGATAATTGTTATTTGCAATGGAGCTATTGTACAAGTTTTTTTTGAATAAACTCAAAGACAGTGTTGCAGACATAGTGTTGAGACTCCAGCGATATGCCTTTGAGAATTTTTTTTTCTCTATAAACTTATCAGGTTGAATGTTATGTTATCCATATTTAATATATATTATTATTTATGTTAAGTCTTATCATTTTATAGACACGAATCATGATTTCCATGATATGTTTTTTATAATATTTACATGAACATGTCCCTGCTCTTTTGATGAATGAATTAATTTTAATGCTCATTCTGACCCTCTCTTTGTTCACCCTATATACATTGAAAAGTTAAGCATTCTTATAATCTTACCTAGCTAGCTTCATCCTTACCTCTGTAATCTAGCCTTTGAAATCTCACCTAAAAGCTAGACCTAGTTCCCTAAATGTCATTCCTCTCTAGCAAAACTTCAAACAAACAAAAACCCTAAAATAATGGGCATCATAATTAGCCTAAATAATTATATCCAGTAATCTCTTTGGCTATAAAGTGACATTTAGAGAGTCCTCTCTAGTCTTGGTAGGGCTAGCTACCTAACCTAAAGGTTGGTTTGTGGTTACCTTCCTTCATCTCCATTCTCAAGCTTGGGAAGTAGGGGGGAGTGATAACATTTTTGGTGCCACTGTCAGGGACCAAATGTAAAATATTTCTCGAGAAATAATGAAAAATATTAGCTCTGATTGCTAATGGTGAACAGTGGTTAGGAAAAATAAGGCTATGCATATTTCACCTAGTGACTCCAGTATCGAAGAATCCAAAGGTTCAGAGTTTTCATGGCGATTCCACTGTTCAAAAAATGGTCGCTTGAATAAATACTTGCTGACTTCACTGATTTCAAGATGGATTCAACTGCTAGAAGGTATGATCCTATGCATCGAGACCATATTCCAATATTTATAAATCACATGCCTAAGGTATATTTTCAAACATACTTGCCAAAATTCAGAGATAAAAAAGGTGATGATGCTACACTTCATTTAATAAGATTTCATATGCATGTGCATAAGCTGAAGATTATATTTCATGAATATTTTTTAATGAATATTTTTATGATCAAATTAGAAGAAAAATCATGTTTTTGGTATGAAATCTTGCATCCTACTGGTATTTATTCTTTGAAGGATTTTCACTCAATATTTTTTGAGAAGTATAGAGAAACATATCCTTCTTTTCCTTTGATTAAGGATTTTTGTGATCACTTTGAGAATTTTATTCAAGAGCTAGAAAGTGCTTATGGTGATGAAAATTTTATGGATTATGAAATCCTGGATGCTTTGAATGAAAACCCTTTTCACCACCATGAGAAGGTCATGGATTCTACCCTAGATGACAGGGAACTTGAGCAAAATTATTCAAAGGATAACATTGATCTTCCATCTTTTGAAGTTGATGATACTTTGCAACATTCTTGCCAATATTCAAGCGATGAAGATATTTTGTCAAACTACCCTTCATCCATTTCCTCTTCTGAGTTTTTAATTCAGGAAGAAATATGTGCAGATCAAAATTTTGAGTTTCCATGTAGAGAAACTCTATAGAGTCATGATTTATCCATTGAGGTCAAAAACAATGTACAACAGGTTTTTTGTCTTGAGTTTGATGAACATGTTCAGTAGCCTTAAAATGATAAAGATATAGAGTTTTTTCAAAGCCAAGACAATTCTCTTTCTAATATACATGAAAAGCCACATTTAGATATTTGTGTTGATGCTGATTTGGCTACCTAAATTGAATATCTGCAAGAACATACAAATATTGTCTCTAATCTTGATGATATGGAAGATAACATTGCTGCATTTTTATATAAGAAGGATCAACCAAATGAAGAAGAACAACCATTCATTATATCTGAAGGCATCTCCCTTCTATTTATTGATAAAAAAGAGGTAATGTTTCATGATTTTCAAGACCCCTTGGGCAGTCTTTTGCAAGCATCATCTAGGTAGTCATTTAATTGATTGGTTACATTGGATCTTCGACTTCACTTAATCAAGTGATTTATGGATTAGTTAGAATAGGTAAGTTGTGATGAATAAGCTCAACATTCTGAGCATATTTTCAGTGTCAGTTTCCATTAGAGTTTGCAGTTGATTATGTACAATTCAATTTTTAGATTGATTTGATTCAATTTGAGGATTGTAGCTGCAGTGACTCAATTTTCCAATGGATGAGGCTACTTGGTCTATGGTGTTATTGACACCTCCTGAAGGAGCTACCATCCCTAGCTGGAGCCAATGTTAGTGTCCAATATTCAGTGATAAAATGTACTATTTCAAATTTTTTTAGTAGTGGTCCTCGGTCAAAATTATATATTTCCAAGTTAGTTTTCAATTAATTTTTTTTTCGTTGGATATGTCTAGGTATTAAAAATCTCTTCCTCCAGTCTAATCATGGTTATTGTCATTTCATGATTCATGTCCTCCATTATCATCTAGAGTCTTAGGTCTGTCACCGGGCTTTCACCTAGGTCAATGTCTAAGTGTCGTTCATTTAACCACCATAAATGTCCAAATTATGTCATAGAGAAGGTGAAAAAAGGGCTAGTTCCATCATAGAAGTTATCTTAAAAGGGAGTTATCTAAGCCTAGGAAGATAAACAAAGACAAATTGTCTTCTGACAAAACCTTGTTACATTGTCAAATTTTTCAAAGAAGAAAAGTGTTTCTCAAAATATCATGATTTCACTAAAGGACAAAAAGGATGTTTTATTGAAGTTATAAAAGGGAAAAGGCACTTCCTCAATTTATTTCATCCTCTTTTGTTTGATAAATTTCATCTCTCACTTTCAAAATACTCTACCATTGCGAAAGGTGGAAGAAAACTAGATAAAACTGCAATAAAATTCACTTTGATACATTTCTAGAGGAAGCACGACATTTCTAGGAAGTAGTGCGACCTTTCTGGAGGCAGTGTGATGTTTATGGGTGTCGGTGCTACACTTTGTCCAAAGTGATATGTTTTTGTCTTTCAGCCTCTAACTCAGCTTTTCAAGGTTCAAAGCAAGTTTCAAAATATTCTGTGGCCTCCAAAATAAGTAAGTGGGCACTTCGAATGCCTTTTTCAAGTCAATTCATCAGTCTATGAGTTATATCTCTCCTTAGGGTTTTTCTTCACTACATTTTAGGGTTTCTCTTTCTTGATTGGTTTTATCCATTAAATACCCTTTTCCCACCATCTAAAACCTTCATTTATCGTCCACATACCCTACCTTAACAACCCCTATTACTCACAGTCCCCTTTACCATTGTTCCATCAAAACCCTAAATTCCCACTACATTTCCACAAGAAAATTAGAAAATTACTGTGTTTTCCCATGTTGATCCATATCACCATACCTATTTCAAAACATTTCACTTATAGCTTCAAGCTAACACATCACCCTACCTCCTCAATATTCCGGGGAAGTTTCCATAACCTCCTTATACCTCATCACAACCCCTAAAGTCACCTTATCCCTATCCCTTGTTTTCCCAAATTCACTATCCCTACCCACTCATTTCATCTAGGAGGGTTTCATCCTATTCACAAGTAGTATGGAAGATGAAAAGAAGGCTCACAAGGGAGGCCATCATTCCAAGTTTGAGCCATCCACATTGCAAGAACTCAATTTCTCCCCTTATGCCAAGAGATTTTTTGAAAACACTGGATGTTTGAGGTTTTGTGAGAGAATCATGGAGGTAGGTTGTCATGCTTAATTGAATAGCCTTTTTTCCACTAAATTCAACATATAAAAAGCCATTATAGTAGGCATTGAGTTCACTCTATGAATAGATTCCATCACTTCAGCAACATGTATTCCAAATGAAGGAGAAGTTTGGTTCAAGGGCATGGAATTGGACATTGAAAACTACCCAATGTTGCTAAATCCTCATTGCAGAGATGACCCTCAGCATGTTTTCCTTTACAAGAATTTACTTGATAAGTATGCCCCATTAATGAAGTTAATCATGAAATATTTTACATGCGAGGGAATATTGTCAAGACTGTATCAATACCATGTTAGGTTACTAATGCACTTCACAACCACCAAATCACTAAATTTTTCTAACTATCTATTCAGGAGTTTGATCAAGATGGCGGAAAATGTACAGAGAAAAGGAAAAAATCATCATTCTAGTCTATTCCACCATGGTTTGGTCAAGATTTTTTTTTTTCACCAACTCTCAGCAAACAATATGACTTGGAAATCTTTCATGGAGAAAGTAGCATCAACGCTTGCTATTGTTCCACCCATTCTTCATAACACAACATCAGTACAGCCAAAGGAGGTTAGCTCTTCAAGAAGATAGGAAAAGATTTCAAAATCACCTAGGGTTGAGATCACTCAAACATATGAGAAGGGTAAGAGGATGGTTTTTTCTCCTAAGACTATCAGAGGTGTACTGGCACCTGAAACTACACTTGCGCAAAGACAAACAATGGATTAGCCACCTAGTCATGATGGTGAGTCACCATTGTAGAAAAATGATGAACAAGAAACCTTAGAGGTTGACAAGGCAAAGCAGGTGAAGGATAAGTAAGTTTAGGAAATCATAAAGGAGAAATATGAAGAGATATTAGAGTTGAAGGAGGTTTTCTCAATGGAAAATTCTTAGATCACATTCCTACAACAAGAGAATCTTCAGTTAAAAGTGAAACTACTCCTCCAAGACAAGCCAAAGGTACATGTTGAGATAGATAAAGGAAAAGGAAAAGAAATAGTAAATTATTATCAGTTGGAGGATTCAAAATTTGAAACAAAATCAAGAAGAGAAAGGACAAGATGCCTTAAGAGGGTGCTTCAGAAAGAAAAAGAATCAGCTCCAAATCAGGTTGGAAAACTTTTGATGAAATAATTATTGATGAAATAAATAAAGATAGAGAGTCTTAGCTTGATAGGGTGAATGGACATCTAGAGAATATTGTGAATAAATCCAAAAATAACAATAACCTCCAGATACATATGGAAAATCATTATTGCACCATAAACAAAATCTCAAAAATCAGGCTCAAACAAATGAAGAAAAAGCTTAAGGAAGCTCAAAGGGAAGCATAATTTAGAACTCCTTACTGAGGCATCCTTGGATGTTTAGCCTATCATCCATAGGTGTCACAAAACAAATTTTGATAAATTTTGACATTTTTTGGTGATATTTTGAAAATTCAAGAAAATTATCTCCACAAAAGCTCACAAAAGCGTTGCATAGCGGTGCAACGCTTTCTCTCAGGGCACTCAAATGTAGATTGTATTACATGATTTACATGGCTGGATGCCATTTCACCTGGCACATTTCATATCAAGTATTAGTTTTTTATGAAACCGTTGGTTGTGGATAAAATGCCAAAAATGCCTAGTTTCTCCATGCTTCTCGCCATTTTTTTACCAGGCACAAATATTCTAGAGTGAGGTTGGGAAAATCTAGTTTTTGACATATTCCTATCCATGTTTTATCAGCCTCTAAGTTGCATTGTAAAGTAGACACATAGGGCTACTCAACCCAACCTTTAGACTTTCAATTGCGTGCTTTTAAAAGGGTCAAAATCACCTTTGAACAGGTGATTCTTCATGACAGGTGCAACGCTTATGTTAAAGGCATTGCGTTTCCTATTTTTTCTTCCCGTGGAGCGATAAAAAGGTGTCTTTTTAACTCCTAATTACCTTCACATTAATTGTCAACCCAGGGACGACTTTTTATTTCAAGAGTGTACTCAGTCTGAGGCGGCTATTTACTCAAGAGTAATGTTTGTGAAGATGTAGTATAGAAATACAAATGCAGAAATAATAAATGCTTGAAAAGAAATCTGCTTGAAAAGAAATCTAATTACAAATGACAGAAATGTAAAGACTACACTACAGCAACCTTGCTAGACATCGATTAGGGATGCAGTAGTAATAACTCTTTCCCTAGAAATCGATGTGAGATGACCAAATCTGGGGACCTGGAATGATTAGCTCTGCCCTCTACAGTTTAGAGATCTCAAAGCAAGTGAAAACAACTCAAAGGAAATGAAATCTAAAACGCAAACTGGAAAGGAACAACAATCTAAAAGCAATGAACATGAATTGAATAGCAGCGTAAAATAAACAGTGAATTCAATTCATAACCAAGCAAACTAGATTTCTACTCTCTAATCCTGTCGACAGCCACGCAACAATCAACTATCGTAATTCATAAACAAAAGGAATAACAACTGGAATTAGATACAGAAAAACAACATTTTATAACAATTGAATCATGAATCATGCTTCTTGTAAAGAATGGAATAACAATGACTCTGTATTTGATCCAATTAGCAACAACTCAATTATTTAATTGTAATAAACGAACTTCACACAACAGAAATAAACTAATAGAAATACAAACAGCAGATCGCTCCACCAGGGCCGGGCCCTCAACCACCGGTGAAGCGTTGCTGTGCTTTACTCCAGCGCTTAAGAAATGGAACAACAGTGAACTCCTTTATTAATCAGGCATTAATAATGTTTACAAACAGCTCACACTCTCTTAAGAAGAGCCGATGCACAATTCTGCAAATTACAATAAGAAAAGTCTCTCCATCCCCCATACACAATACATGCTTCTCCTTTTATAATCAGAAGGAGGAGAAATTAAATAGCAAATAGGATCTCTAATAATAATATTGAATTTCTTCCAACCAATTGATCAACAATAAAATAGATTTACATCCATCTTTCAACAACAGCAAGTCGAATTTGGCTTTGTAGCCGAGATTTGGAGGACGGCCGCAACCACAGATCTGAGAAAATCGTGCTCAAAGAACCCTGCGTTTCTCTCAGTACAAGCCGAATTTGGGCAAAACATTCTTTCGAAAAGTTAATTGGGTCCGTTCTGAACAAAACCCATGTTCCGGATTTTCCAGATTCGTCTTCATTTGCTCAGAATCTCAACCGCAAAACTGTCACTCCTTATTCCAACGCATTTCTGAGTTGGCACTTTTAATGATCAAATCTTCAATCTGGAAATTATCTTGGAGGCTAAAAATGGTGAATAATGTTATAACCAACTTATTAAAACCATCATTGGTAAAATAATTCATAATCATCAATTTATTAGAAATAAAGGAAGATAAATAATATTCATCCATAAGAGCATAAATCATTTATAAAATGGATTTAAATAATAAATTATAATAAATGACGTGATGAAGAATGGTAGAAATGGGTGGAATAAGCGTCCACAAGTGATAATAATAATGGCATATTAATGGCCCAACATACCCCCACACTCAATATGTTGCATGTCCTCATGCAACCCAAACCTGAATATATTGCATGTCCTCATGCAACCCAAAGACAAAAACCCATGTGTTAACCAAGCAATAAAAAATATGTTCATCTCAGCTCATGAAATGGATAGAACAAATGAATTTTTCCTTAATTAATGAATATTCACTTTTAGTAATCTTGATGAAGGCATAACAATTTTTATATTGACATTCAACTATATGTATATATGAAGTTGCAACAAAATATGATATAAGTAACAACAAACTTCATTAACCATTTTCTCAAAAACTACAAACCAGCTTTTGTTGAAATTTGGCAAGTAAATTTATAATATATGAATGCCTTTATGATCCAAAAATCAGATCGTTTTGATACACGGATCATGAGATATAAACAAAATGGCTGTAGGTGAGAGTGCATGATTTCCGAAATTTTATGAACCAATTTATCTTGAAATTATCTGGGTTTGTATTAATGATACGTCTGTGTTTTCCAAAAATCACAAGAATTGAGTTCATGGTTTTTTAAAAATATTATGGAAATCAATTTCTGCATTGTGTAAAAATGAAATTGTATGCCTTAAATGAGAAAGAAATTTGAAAACATCCATCATGCGTAGCAATTCCTCCCCCTCTCTGAAAAATTAGCATGCCCTCATGCGATGCTAGAAAAAAATTGAGGTGGTTGCTACCAGCTGTTGAATTCTATGCTTGGTGTAAAACAACATGGAATAAGGGAGGTGTTGAGAGTGAATAAGAATAACAATGGATGATAAAGAAGATGAATAACATGGTCATAAGAAAGAAATGAATGAAAGGAACACTCCCCCATACTCGAAAATGATATGCTGCTGAAAAAGGGAAAGTGGTAAAGATGTGGAATGAAGGATGATAAATAATGCTCAAAATGGATTTTCATGAAATTCTCCTAAATTCGTAATAAATAAGAAAATTATGCTATTTTACCTCAAGTTTTACCTCCAAAAATGTGGAATGACATATATGGACTGGCAGTTGTTGAAGCTGATGTAGGCAGAGTTGGTGCTGAAAGTGATGCAAAAGGTGGAATCCAGGTAAGCACATCATGTCTCAAGAATTGTTCACGTTCGCGAGTTGCTCGAGCCTCTTCTGTTAAGTGCAATAGTGTGGTCATGCTATGAATAGAATTCTGCCCATACTTGTTGTTTTCCTGCAAACAAAGCACTATTTGGCATACAATGTTCTTGAATCCATAGTGTTAGGTTTGAATAGCAACAGATAAGATGCATGCAAAACTTTCAATCAGAAAAACTTATGTATACATGAAATACTAATATTTTGGCAAATCAACAAGTGATGGCAGAGTGCAGTAATCATATCGCATGCAATCCCATAATGCATACATTCTCCCCTCCAATTGGAAAAGGAATGCCATAACCATAAAGCGTATGAGAGGGGTTATGCTGACGGCAAGGCACGGGAATGAACAATATATCAGTAAATGAAGCAGAGTACACATATCAATGATAGGACAACGAGAGTTATGATTATAATGAGAGCAGAGTGTGTAAATATAGTTATGAATAAGAGATAGGACGCTTTGGATTGATGATAGTTTATGCAAAACGAAAAAGGACAACAATATGCTAAAAAGATGCTTAACTGACAGCATTCTAGCTGAAAATGATGCGATTGATCATAAAACAATTTCTCATGCATAAAGGTTCAAAACAGGGAAAATTAAGGAAATAACTTCTCTGATAAAAAGAAAAAAAAATAAGAAAAGGGTATTATAGTAATAATTGACGATAAGATATAACTTCAATACCATAAGCAGAGCCTCTGCTGCCAGCAGGTGTCCATAGCCTCGGCAGGGTTGCTTTTTAACCCATATGAGCCAGAATCCTCAATTTATAACTAGAGAGTTACATTGTTGTTCTACAAAAGAGATCAGTGTGCTGGCGTGGTAATCGGATAACCACACTGCCATTCACTGGGATGTAGCAAAAGTGATCAGGCCGGCTCGTGATGAGACCTCCTGTTCCAAGGATAATTGGGCTATCCAATGGATCATAACCCTGGTGTGGTGACCATAATGGGAATGTCACTTTGTTACAGCCTTATGAACATGGTAGGCTGGCTCGTACTGAGACCCCCTATCCTCCATCCGCGAACAAAATTTTGTTATTATTACACAATTTTATGATAAAAAGAGGGAGGCTTAGTACTCCTTAAGAGCACGGATGGTGGAAGAAGTTGAACATGTCAATAGAAAAAAAATATACCCATAATCTCATTTATTACAGACAGAGAAGATTATAATCCAGAAGGGTGGAACCAGCATGGTATTAAGATGATCAATCAATATCATGTTCAACAGAAAACAATGCAGTAAAGTAGTATATAAATAATTGTGTCCCTTTTGAAAAGAATCTATCATCAAGGAGTTGTCCTATTAAAGATCATAACGTGAATGATATTAACTTGCTTCAAAAGAATCCATAATTCTTGTCCTCATAAAAGTAGTGTACTTCATGCCATAAAAGGGAATCAATAAAATGTGGTTGAGATGAACTAGGAATAATCCCACAAAAGGAAGGAAGGGTTGCTCCCAAAGTGTTGCTTCTTTGAAGGAACAGCAAAAACACTCAAAAAAAGTGTTGTTCCTTGTAGGGAACAACAAAG
>CM076573.1:768355034-768564609 GCA_034641835.2 Pinus albicaulis
GCTGATAAAATTAGGAAAGTTTACTTTTTGCCTAGTATGCGGAAAAACATTGTTAAATACTTGACTATATGTCTGGAATGCCAAGAGGTCAAGGTGGAGCATGAAGATCCAGTAGGATTGTTGCAGCTTATACCTATACCAGAATGGAAATGGGAGGTCATATCATTGGATTTTATTACTAGTCTACCAAGATCGAAGAAACATAATGACTATATAATGGTGGTCATAGATAGGGTGATCAAATAATCTCACTTTATTCCAATACAGTCGAATTACAAAATTGTGCACATTGCAGACATTTTCATGAGGGAAGTGTTTAGGTTGCATGTTATTCCAAAATGAGTCATCTCACATCAATATGTAAAGTTTACCTTGGCCTTTTGGAAGGAAATATTCACCAGTTTTGGTACACAGATCAAATTTAGAGAAGCATATCATCCACAAATGGATGGACAAACTGAGTGGGTGAATGAAATATTAGAATACATTTTTCGCATGTACGCAATGCAACAAACAATGAAGTGGGAAGAATATTTACATCTAGTATAATTCGCATACAATAATGGATATCATGAGTCTCTAAAGATGAGCCCCTTTGAGGCCTTATATGGCATACAATGTCAAAAACCCAAATTTAACTAGAGCAGTCTAGAAAAAAAAATAATGCATGGTTCGAAAATGTTGGCTGAAATGGAACATGAAGTATGGAAGATTCGACCTAATCTAAAAGCTTCCAAAGACCGGTAGAATATTTATGCAAACCGAAAGAGAAAATTTAAGGAGTTTGAAGTGGGTGGTCATGTGTATGTGAGAATTAGGCTGCAGAAAAGAAACTTAAGGTGTGCTTCATGTGCTAATCTAGCTCCCTAGTTCTGTGGAACTTTCCAGATCTTGGAAAGAGTAGGACCAGTGACTTATCGAGTGGCATTACCATGTCACATATGGGTGCACAATTTATTTCATCTACAGTATTTAAACAATATGCGCATGATCTCAAGCATGTAATACATTGGAAAAATATTTAGGTAGGAATAAAATTGAGTACTAGACCTCCAAATGAGGTAAATATTATATTAACTAACTTAAGACTTTGCGGGTTGTAGGTCAACCCAGAAGACAAAATCTTGGTAGAACCTGAACGTAGAGACACATAATGCTCTGGAGGTGAGCCATCACCCATTTTAAAGTGCAATGGAAGAAATTTGGCTTGGAGGAGGATACATGGGAAGATGAAGGATTTGTGCGTGAGGCATGCCGAGAACTATTTGCTGATATGGAATAGAACACTGAGGAGGGTTTTTAATTCTAGTGGGGGAAGATGTAACACCTGGATTTAATCCTTTAAATATTTGAAAAAATATTATGCATTTAATTTTTAAATGGTATTAACAAGTAAAGTTAATCTAGTAATGAATACTATTTTTTTTTTTTTCAATAAATAATTATTTATGGAATGCTTTTCATAAAATTGATGGTAAATTATTCCAATATTCTAATACATGAAATACATGCAAGAGAAACCCCAACAAAAAAATGATAAAATTAAGGGTATATGAAATACATGAAAGAGAAACCACAACAAACAAAAGATAACTCCAAATTATTATGTTATCAAGAAAGAACTCATAAGTAGTCAATTAAATTGATGGATAAATATAAGAACAACATCCATGTATACAAATATATCTAAACATGTGAACAAATAAACATAGAAAACCAGAATTTAATGTTTACTGCCATATGAGCATGAAGTATTCAATTAATTCGACACTATGGAAATAACAACGAAGGATTCTCTGAATGAAACAATTAATAACCATCTTTTACAACAAGATTTAAAATAAACATTAATAACTCCATGCTTGAATCCTCGTACATTTCTATTATTAAAATTAAAACAAATATCAACAAAGTTGAGGAAACCTCTCAAAATACAAAATCTGTAAAGATTTCAAGTGAGCAAGACAATATATTACTGCATGGTAGGTCAAATACTCTTCATTTATAAAGACTATGATACATAAAGCCAGCACGAGGTTGGAAAATATCTAAGTGGTAAACAAAAACTGTAATAGAGCTTTAGGGGCTTCAGAAAATATTTACAAGGTAATCCATAAATTTATTTCCCTATATCTATTTAGGTTTTTAACCCAGAAGACTAAGGGGAATCTTCAATACATAACCTTCCTAGCAGACTAGTGATACCTCAAAAGGGAGGCGAGAAAAGTTGTCAAATGAGAGGCGGATTAGTCATGGAGAAAGGCGTCACATTTCCCTAAGGCACAATAATTATCTTTACCTAAAAACAAAGAAAATTGTGTCAGGGTTTGCAGAGTAATTCTGAAACGATAAACAGTGACAAAAAGGGTTAAGAATGTTATAATGAATTTGACAAGACAAACATGAGAACTTACCTTAGGTTAGAGGAAGGGATCGATGCTGAAAACCTGGAAACAAAGATAAATTAATTGATCAGTAAATGTAGTAAATTTCCAAATTACGCCAATACTATACATACGCTTATTGTGGAGAAGAGCTAATTGTTTTTTCTTGCCTGAATAGACCATGCCGGAGGAAGACTTCTAGATTCCTCTATAGAAGTAAGTTGGAACCTCATGTGAAGCATGCAGACCCTTAAGATTGAAGAAACCACCAAGCATTATGCCCTATATAAGAACCAATACACATTGAAAATGTAACAACACCACTTAACACATTTTTTTTTTCTAATGATAACATAGATATTAAAATTATCATCCATGACTTTCAATTAGTTCATCACTATTTGAAAAAACTCTGTCACTATAATTTTTGTTATTATCCTTTCATTCATAATTCATGAACTCAGGTATAACATTTTTTTTCTTTTTACTATACTTGTCTTACCTATCTAATTCTTCATTAATCTCCTTTTGTGGTTACACTTATGAATTTATGTCATCATCTTATTCCATTATAACTGTATTTATACTGCTTTTATTAAATCTATGATAACATTTTCAAGTTATACTTTACCTTCTAATTTAATCTTTTTATGGTCTTCTCGACCTATTTATTTTAATTTCTAACTTATATAGTATATTTTATCCTATGTAAATCTTTAATATTCATATGATAGGTTATCAACATTACTTATGTGATATGTATACCTTCTTTTTTAAAGTCAAAAAATATGTATATCAAATCCATTCCAACAGATTGGATATTTTATATAAGGCATTGTATCACCTTAAGGCCAAGTTCATTTTATAACTAGAAACTCAGAAGGACTATTCCATCCCTCATAAATACTTTTAAAATCAAATTTGATTTTTTTTAATCATATTTGGTGTAAGAGTATAATTATGAAATCATAATAATTATTTCTGAACAGTAAATCTACATCAAAATAAAATTTGATTATAATTATCATATAAAAAAAAAATTCATCTTTCAACAAAAAAAAAATACGCAAATTTAATATCTAACTTGAAAATAAAAAATAAAATACACAAATTCAGTATGTAATTTTAAAATGATTTTAAAATAAAATTATTATTATTATTATTATTTGAATATAATTAAATTATATTACTTAATTTTTTTTAAATTATTTACCAATTTTCAAATTATATATATTCAAGAAAAAAAGAAAAACTACAATTTTATTATAAAAAAATGTTTTCATTTAAATAGCTAAATAAATATGTATCAGTTGCAGAGAAAATTGGTTATTGAAAATTAAAATTTCAAAATCCCAAAATCCTCAGAGCCCTTTGATTCATAAACTTAGCAATGAAGCTCAACCATTACCTGAAATTCATACTGAAAATGAAGAAATCGTAACCCTCTACGTCATGGGCTCGGCTCTGCATTATGAGTTTAACCTAAATATCTTCGAAGCAGAGTGGTTGCAGCAGAACCAGAGCTGAATTCCAAATGACGATGTCAAATAAGAAGGAAAAAAACAAAAGTATGACTGAGGATGAATAACCCTAATCACGGATATGAGGAAACCTCAACTGACCACTTGGAATACATCAAACGACGGAGATTAACTCATTAGACAAGAGGTTAAATCGATAGGCCAGATCCATGTGATGACTTTAATGGACAAGGTACAAAAAATAAATGCCAGAAGTCCTGAGGAGATAATAACAATCCAAACGTTGGACTTTAAACGATACGGATAAGGATGTCAATCTTAAATTCATAAATTCATAATTTGTATGGTTATGTACCAGTTTGATAAGTCACGTAAGAGGATTGCGTGGTAACCCTATGAAGAGCCTACAAACTTACGTTAACCCCAAAGGAACTGATACATAACTTGACTCCATAGCATGATGTCGGTCCACGTAGGACTAAAGAAGTGAACGTGTAAGATTAAAACTCAATTAAAGTATTCTCATACAAAGAGTTTGAAAATCAAAGAAAATAGTCATACGTAAAGTATGTTGAAGGATGGCTTTAGTTAGATATGGTTTAACATATAAATTAAATATGTATATTAGATATGTAAAAAGGTCATAATTAGTTTAATTGATAAATGAAGCACTTATGGCCAGAATGTGGGTAAGTGAATAAATTCAAAAATAAATCATATAGGGTGAAGGTTAAGACTATAACCTTAATCAAATATTTAATTATCAATTGAGGGAGGTTGATAATATAAATGCATGTAATTGAAATATAAAGGGATAAGGTATATAGAGACCAACCGAGATATATCTTTTACTATTATGATAAAAAGGGAATTCCAATGGTTAGAGCATAATATAAAGATATTATTATGCTTAAAAATGTGTAAGAAGCCTAGGTCATATTATAGTGACATAAGGGGTAAAGAAATGTCGCTAATATTAAACTTCTAGTAAAGTTGATTGATGAAAATTTTTGACTTAAACTCGACAATAATTAGACAAGAGTAAAGAAAAGATAAAGCTACTAGACAATTTCTTCGAAAAGCGACGAAACACATTAATTCAGTTGTATGTAGTTACTATTTAGACTATAAAAACAAAAAAGAAAAAATTTGTGGTAGCGGAGTTGTTACATAAAGGTGTCACATTTCCGTAAGGCACAGGAATTACGTTTACTTGAAAACACATAATATTGGGTCAGGGTTTGCAGATTAATTCTGAAATAATAAATAGTGACAAAGAGGGTTAAGAATGTTACAATGAATTCGACAAGACAAACATGAGAACTTACCTTAGGCTGGAGGTAGGGTTCGTTGCCGAGAACCTAGAAACAAGGAAAAAGTACTTGTTCAGAAAACGAAATAAATTTTAAAATTACGCCAATACTGTACATACCCTTACTGTGCAGAAGAGCTAATTTTTTCTACTTGACTAAATAGACCACGCTAGTGGAAAACTTCTGGGTTCCATTTTAGAAGTAAGTTGAAACCTCACATCAAGCCTACAGACCTTGAAGATTGAAGAAACCACTAAGCATTCTGCCTTGTATAAGAACCAATACACATTTAAAATGTAAAAACTCCACTTTTTTCTAATGATAGCATAACTATTAAAATTATCATGCATGATATTCAATTAGTTAGTAACTATTTGACAAAAATTTGTCACTATAATTTTTGTTGATGTTCTTTTATTCATAATTGATGAACTCAGGTATAGCATTTTTTTCTATTTACTCTACTTGTCTTACCTATCGACTTCCTCATTATTTTTCCTTTACGATTACACTTGAAGAATTTGCGTCATCATCTTGTTCCATTATAATTGTCGTTATAATGTTTTTATTAAATCTAGAACAAGATTTTCAAGTTATACCTTACCTTCTAATTTAATCTTTTATGGTCTTCTCGACCTATTTATTTCAATTTCTAACTTATCTAGTATATGTTATCCTATGTCAATATTTAATATTCCAAGGATAGGCTATCAACATTCCTTATGTGATACATATACCTTCTTTTATAAAGTCATAGTGTACATATATGATATCCATTGCAACGGATTGGATGATTTATATAAGGCATTGTATCACCTTAATGCCAAGTTCATTTTATAACTAGAAGGTCGGAAGGACTATTCCATCCCTCATAAATACACATTGACTTTATAATAAAAATCACCATATATACTTGTTATAAGCTTTTCCCTTTCATTTTTTATACGAGTTGATACCTAGCATTTATATCATTGTTTGGAAATAATTTGTAATAATTCGTAGGTATACATTACAATCTCTAATAATGTATTTCTCTTATAGTGTGTTCTTACCACATAATATGTATAGTAATTAATCATGGCACCTATGTATACACCCATCCTTCTTAATTGTGACATTGATTTGGTGATTCGGAGTAAAGTCCGTAGATTTTATAGATCCGTGGGTTAAATACAATAACGTTTTCGAGATGTTTGTACTAAGGCGATAAATGGAAATCACATGGCCTCGAAGGTTTTTCTAGCGACTGTGTCTTAGATTAAAGCCACATGGATGGTCTAGATTATGTCGTATCTTTATAGTGTTATTGTTATGAAAACCTAACCCTATCTGAAATTTTCATTTTTCGTTTTGGCTTCCTCTGCTCTCAGCTATGGTTTTCAACCTCTGGTTGGCTTACCACGTAGCCATGGTTTTTGGGAACATTTTTCTCTACGTCCACCCAAGTGAAAGTTCTTGTCACACGTTCTAATTTATATCTTAACACATATGCGTAACCTTCTGAGGGCATCAAATCTTTAGGTAAAACACTTTAGTGATACAATCGTTAGATTTTTCATGCCTATGAACATTTGGTTTTTCAATTTTATTTTTAGTCTTTTCATTGTTATATGCTCTTAAATTACTAATTTTCATTTTTTGATTTCAGGGTTTTTATTATTCCTTGAGACTGTGAAGTTACTCGACCTCAATGTTTTCGAACATGGAGGTAAATTTCCTCTGCAAATAAGAGGAATGGAAATTCTTTCTTAATGCCAGTATGATAGCTGAGGGAGCTTCGTATTGTTTCGAATATCATTCCTGAAATTATGTTATCTTTGTACTATGGTTTCATCATTTTTAAGTATTCGGTGAAACTAATATATATCTATGAAATTTTTTGTTTTATTCATAATTCTATATCTCTGAGTTAATATATTTATATAGCTGTGACTTAATTTCGACATATTGGTCTCTGTAATTCATCTTTGGAATATTTGTCTCTGTAACTTACTTCTAGTTCTATTTTCTTCTTATAGCTTATTTATGCATGTAACAATGAAGGTTTCATTCCTTCATCGAATATCTATTTCCATCGGAATTCTTTTTATATTGTTTCCCTTACTGCGTTTTATCTTTTTATGAATTGGGTATTTTCATTTTCCTCATTGAATATAACTTTTGTACATTCACTTCGAATTTACCACAGTTAAATTTAGGAACTTGTTGCTCGATTACATGTTCAGTGATTACGTCTTACTATTCCATAGTAAATGTATTTAGTTTATCTACTCATTTAGGTCATCTCTGTTTTCAATTTTCTATTCAGGGCATTGGTTGTATTTCACACCATTTCAACTTTCTCATTACATAGAATAATTCTGCAGTTTCCTTTATTACTATTTTCATAATAATAATTAGAACACTTTGGTATATATTCTCTCACTCTATTTTGGTATATTCCAGTTGAATTTTTATTGAAGTTTAGATTGTGTTCTTGATTAACATCATACCCACAGTTTTCATCAAACCCTTATATCAATACAATGTATATATATCTGAGATAATTTCGATTTTTGAATTTAATTCAGAACCCTCATTCACATATACGAATACTCTATTTTTAATAATATTCCTAACATTCTGTTGTTCAGGAAATTATCCCTTTTGTTGAGGTATTTTATATTCTTATTTTACAGATTCATTTTTTTAATGAAGTTCTCATATTATAATTTTATATGAGATTAACATAATATGCATTTATTTTAGAATTTTAATAATTTCCTCAATTAATAAAATCCGAATTTGTATAGGAATAAATAATTGATATATACCATATTTTTAGAGTTCTTCATATGCACTCTCTTAACAAGATGAAAGGTACTTCGACTTTCTATCTTGTCAATTTAATTTTCCTCTTTCTCTTTTTTTTTCATCAAATCCATGCACTAATTATCTTCAACCTTTTTATATTCAGGTTTCATACCACTGTTTATTTAAGAACAATAAGGTAATAATTCCATATTAAATTTCTATTTTCCTTGATTTAGGTATTTATGTCTTTACTTACATTTGAAGACGATTGTACACATTTTAACTCACATATATTTTTGTATGTACAGGTACTCCATATTATTCCATGCACATACTTACAGTGTAATTGATCCTCTATAAATTTATGAGCACTTCAGTAACTCATTCATTGAAAATATATTATGGTTTCTTCTATACACGTTGGTCCATATCCCTTTGAAGAATTCAGCCTATAGAATTATGAACTGTATTCAAATTTATAATCCTATTGTACTATTTAGTTGGGATCACGAACTCTGTCTATAATTTATGACAGAATTTAAATTGTAATTTATGTAAAGCACAATATAATGACTTGAAATATTACAGTATCATAGTGAATAATCATTCTAAAAAATTTAACTTATATTTACTTTCTTGTATGTATTTTATTTAGTTTGATTTTTTATGACATTTCTAAGGTAATGCAATAATTTTCCTGTATATCCAAATTTCTTTTACAGTAACAAATATTTTTTGGAATTAACATATTCATGTGATTATTACCTCACTCATAAATAGACTAAGTTCAGTTTCTTTCTAATGTATTCATCTATGTTTTATGTATTTACAGTAATGAGATTTACAACCTAACCTCATATTTAAACCTATTAATGGGGTTTAGACATTCTGAGAGTTGGTTTATAAGTTTCTAAGTGTCTATGTTACCATACAGATCAATTATAATTTCTATAGTTGTTACCTGTTAAACACATGAGACTGTCTAATAATTTTTTATCCAAAATTTACTCATGCATAAATTTAAATCTCTTACACACTTCCACCTACTATAAAAACCTCATAATTCCATACCAATATGAAATACTAAAATTTATAATACATAATTGAATTACTTGTGCATACCTGTTAAGATGCTTTTAATTTGCCACCGAACATGTGAGCATTCTCCCACGACCCCCGATCAGAACCAATTCCTCCAAGGTGTAGACAACTGTAACATACCTCAAAAGCCCAAAAAAAAAAAAAAAAATCGTTGTTTAGTGACGATCATACTTCATAAAATATTCTAATTCATAGTTACTCTTTTCTATTGAACTAATTTCCCCTTTTATAAAATTTGAGTAAAGGTTTTCCCATAGTGATTAAATCTATTTATAATAGAATCTCTACATTAACTTTATCCTAATTTTCCACAAGTCTATAATCTTTATACATTAAGTATCGTTACTCTAAACTCTATCCCTTTCTTACTTTCCTAACTTAAGAATTGTGAAAAAACATTATTATTGAATTATGGCTATGTCAAAGCGTTCATTTATTTATTCATTTACTATGGAATAGATACATAATCCTATCGTTGTATTTATATAGGCCTTGCCCATAAAATTTACATCATGGATAGTATATTTATCCACTATATGAGTTGTTATTTTCGATATCTAGTATAAGCATTGGGATTTATGATACGATATTCAAACTGTTAATAAAGTTTATGATATTGTCATCGGATGGATTCAACTCAAGCTTACCTATGTATCCATATTGCTTACACCCTCTTTAATATCCATTGTTTATATGTCTTAATGTCATTTCATACACTGGGGATTTGATACATTTGTACCTTAGCTGGAGACTTGACATGGTTGTACCGTCGACTTGACTATTGCCATTAATATCCTTACAGTCGGGTGTTATTAACATGTAGCTTGCATGCAACGTTTCTTAATGCTCCCTTTCTCAAGTTTTCCAGCGTACTGATCAAGTAGATTTTTGGGATTTCATTCTTATAATTGTATTAAATGTAGATGTATGAATTCTCTACCCACACTCCTCCGCATTTACTTATATTGATTTCACCATAGTAAGTCATACAACTTCATCAGAATGCGACACTTGTAGGGTTTGATGATGTTAGGGTTTTAGAGTTACGTTAGATATTTAACGTGAGATACCAAAATAGTGAGATATTATTTGCCTCCATTCTCCATTCGTTGGTTCCGCTTTTCCCTTCTGTTGCCTCACCTCTGCGCTGCGACTAAGAATTCTTGGCAATGGTTCATCCACAAATTTCTTTGGACGAAACTCTTCTAATCGGTAAGAATGTTATTGTCACTTAACCTTTTAACTTCAATCCTCTCTTCCTCCTTATATTTTGTATGGTATTCATTTGTTTCAGTATTGTTTTTAAGAAGAGCCTTTGTTCAAGATATACGATGTATACAAATTTCTTTTCATTAGTAACTCTGTTGTATTTTCATACAGTCGTTATGGTAGATGTTTTCCTTGAGCGTACTAGGGCTGATGCTATCCACGATAATGGTATCTATGGTTCCAAGAACCCCAACATCAAGAATTCCCCAAATTTTGTTTTGGTAATTTATATATCGTCCTGTATTGGTTTAGAGTTGAAACTCACAGATGGTATTATGGATTCGCTCATCCGAGTTTATCGTTTTTCACTTTTTTTTTTGGTAATCTAAACTTCGTTCTTTATGTATGACCAATGTCATGGTGCAGATGGTTTGAAATATTTTTCCCTCGCTACCTTAAACGAATTTGACTCAGTTTTCTGAGGTGAAGATATGAATCCGAGCTTCCATTTATTTCGATTTACCCATATAAATAATATTCCACTTTATTTTATTGTGTAATGTGTTTTGGTTACTTTCGTTTGGTTGTATTTGTCCTAACTTAATATTATTTGAATATTTACAAGTAGACGCTAAGTCCTTTCCTTTCTTCATCAATGTAGGAGTTTTACGTTGGTAATTTGGGCTTTTTCACTTCATAAAAACAAACTCAATCTCTCTCTATATAGGTCGGTTTTTCTTTTGTATGCTCCTCACCGATTATGATTTCTCAGTTTATAGCGGAGCTATTATTATGTTCTTCTAATTTGTAAATTTAAACACATACAGTACCCTTGACATATTAATTTCTCAAAGGCAGATACTATGGGTCTCTATCATATTTTTCTTCAGTTCCATAATATACCTATGATTGAAAAATTTCTTGTATAATTATAGACCCTTTTTCCTGGCTTATAGTTTGTCACTAACCTTATGAATTGATACGGGTTATAACACCATTCTTCGTAATTTTCTAGAATCTCATCCACTTATAAGATATTAAATTTGTTGTTTATGTATATATATATATATATATATATATATATATATATATATATATATATATATATATATATATATATATATATATATATATATATATATATATAGAGATGATAACTTTTCATACATATGTATGTATCAGTACTGTGAATTTTCCTGGGTTCATTGAATTCTCATATTAAATGCCAGTGAATATAATTTCTACAATAGAACTTAGGAAGTACAGTCTATATGTGTATCTCTTGATATTAATACTTGTCTATTCAAAATTTTATTTAGATATGAAAAATATTTATGTCCACTATAATAACTTCCTACAACATTTCCATATTTCTCTAAACAGAGTTTACTTAAGAGTTATGTTCATATTTATGTACTACAATAGACAAGAATATTTTATTGTTAATTTCTGTATCTGAATTAACAATTACAGTCTATAATGTAACCCTTCATTACCTTCAGTTACCTCACTGTAAATTTTATTTTATTTTATTTTATTTCAGTAGTTATGATACATAACCATACTCAAAATATTATATGCACTGCAATTCGGGTTTAATTCTTCTATGCTGTAGAACTTTACGGTCTTATAATTTTATTTTATGCACATAAAAGTATTTATTTCTCCTCTCAGGCTCACGTTTAGGTAGGAGGTTCAATTTATGTGGATGCACTCCAACAATTTTACTTTGTAGTAACTGTACAGAATTTAATATTTATCTATCTTTCTAAATTCATAGTTGGTTTATCATGTTTCTAAATCTATTTTTTCTTAGTCTATGCATCGGCATATCTGTACATTTACAGAAGCAAATCAAAGTTACACTTTAATGATTTATGGGAGTAGTATATATCTCCAGATTTAAACCATTAGCAGGTTTAGAGATTCTGGTTGATATTCCCCATAAATCCTATTCCTACAACTATACAAAATTTAGAGGATTAATTTCTTCTAAAAAATTATGTTAAATTTAAGGAATAACAATTCTCAAAAAAATAACTTAATTCAAATAACATCTGGAGCATTTACCAATATTGTATAACACCTCTTTTATCCATTCATAAAATTTATGTGCATACCACTTCTTCTTATGACCAGTCCTCCCAACCTTAGAGTTCCTCTATCTCTAGAACTCACCCTCGAGCTGAGATCCTCTCCCAGAATAGACCAACCTCAATCTGTTCTGGAGTAGCTCATTTAAGCTTATGCTCTCCCCAAAGCCTGTTTCTAATTCTGTGTCCAGAATTATAGGATTCTTTTATTCCTATTTGCTTAGGCTTCCCTCATTTAGGGACTTTAAAGCTGCTTTCTAGTTTTCCAGATTTTTACCTCTTCCCAACTACTTTCGTCATCATTGGGGAAATTTTTATATTTTTCCTAAAAAATTTAAATTAGAATTAAATTATTTCAAGGCTTTTTGAAATATTTTGGGAGAAAGTCTTAGCCTCTTTCCATACCTCATGGATTAGGCAAGTGATCTCAAAAATATCATTTGGTCATAATGCACACAAATTTTTTTATTTATTTTTCATAAATAATTAATTAACATCCACACAATAATTTTCCATTGGGGTCCACTCGCCTTTTGGACTTAAGTTCAAATGTCTAACTTGAAAAACATAAAACTAGGGGTGTTACATATTCCCTCTCTGAAAACAAATACCATCCTCGGTGTTAACAGCTAAATACTAGAGTTTATTTTGAAAATAAATATAGACATTTTTCCATCATTTCAGCTTCTCTTTCCCACATAGCTTCTTCGGTAGTAAAGTGCTTCCACTACACCTTTACTCTGGCTACTGTTCGATTTCTCAATTCAATTTCTTCCTGCTCTAATATTTGAAGTGGTTCTGGAAGGAACTCCCCTTCTGGTTCTACCTGTATCACATTCTAATCAACAATGTGAGAAGCACCATGTACATATCCTTTTAGTAATGAAACATGAAACACATCATGAAATTTAACATGGGGCAGTAAGGCCAGCTTATAAGCCACTGGTCCAACCCTTTCTAACACCTCAAAAGGCCCACAATATCTAGGAGACAATTTTGCACAACTTCCAACATAAAATGTGCTCTTTTTGGGTTTAATACACATGATCACCCACTTTGAACTCTCGGTGCACTCTCTTCTTATCGGCATAACTTTTCTGTCAGTCTTATGTTGTCTTGATGTTTGTCTGTATTTGTTTGACAATCCTTTCCATTTCCTGTAGAGTATCTGGCCCAAGTACTAACTTATCTTCAGGTTGGCTCCAACTTAAAGGAGTATGACACTTTCTTCCATAGAGTGCTTCAAATGGACTCATTTTGATGGAGGATTGATAGCTGTTGTTGTAAGAAAATTTGACTAAATGTAAGTAGTCTTCCAATTTAGATGGCCTATCCATCACATACATTCTCAGCATATCCTCTAAAATCTGATTTGCTCTCTCTATTTGACCATCTTTCTGAGGGTGATAAGCAGTACTAAAATTCAATTTAGTGCCCATGCCCCCAAACAAACCTTTCCAGAAGGCGGTTGTAAACTTAGCGTCTCTATCCGAAATAATCATCTTTGGGAGCCTGTGTAGCCTTACTATTTCTTTTAGGAACACATTTTGATGCAGGGGCATTAGACACTAGCCAGCAATGTAGGAAGTTTTGTCCACATGTTGTGGCCAGGAGGGTTCAATATCATTTGAATTTGTAACAGCAAGGTGTCAATACCTTAGCTATTTGTTGCATTAGATCAGTTAGAGTCAGTAGAAGTTGAATAGTTTATTTCATTCCATCTGTCATGTTCAGTTATTCAAATAGTATGATTAAGTTTTGTTAGAAGATAAATGGTCCTCGCCGAGGAACCGAAGGGACACATTGTAATGCATATAAATTGTATTCCCCGGATTTATTGAGGGGAGGATATTTCTGCAATAAAATTTGTGTGTTAAGAAATTTCTTTCAGTTGAATAAATTTCAGTGCTCGTTGATTATAAAATTTTCTTGAATTGATATTTGTGAGGGAATTTGTTTAATTGTGAGGCGATTGAACATTGTTCCGTATATAATTGTTGAATTGAGTTGTTGTATAATATCTGCATCTCTCTTTCCGTTGTTTTCTATTGAATTGTCTGAACCTTTTAAAACCCCACTCGTAGTAGAGGCATGTGTATGATCGTGGCCATCAAACTCTGTTCAGTGGTAGTGAAACCCTCGCTTACACAGAAATAGTTCGGTTGGTTGTGAACTGAGGAAGTTGTCTCGAGAGTTGAACCTAAGTTAGTGAATGGGAGAACATAGAAAGGAAGGCATTAAACCACGGTCAATCACCGTTCAAAGGATGGAAGCGGTTTTGATTGCACTGCCTTTGTGGGATGGGCGGTATTCAAGAATTTGTTGCGATTCCATAAACTGGAGTACACGTGGCATAAGGTGGGTTTCTAAAACTACCCTCATCGCGCGTTAACTGTTGACATCAGAGTCAGCGCGATATTGATATATACTGTCTGATTCGCAGACTGACCATTGATCGGCGATCGCACTCAGAGATGCTCGAAGGTTAACCTAACGTATGGCGTGTATAATTAATTTAAAATCTGCACTGTGTAGGTGTGAGAACAGGGACTAAAGTTTCTATTTAAAAAAACGTTGGGTTATTAATATGAGATACTGAAGGGTGATAACCTTAGTATAAAGTTCGACGAAAGAATTAAAGTTCGGGATATATTTAAATTTCCAAAGTTTGCTGAGTATATTTATTTTTCAATTTCTTCGAAATTAATAAATAAAATTACCAGAAAGTTGTGGAAGACCACGTGGAGATGATCTGAGTTAATTAAGTGAAATGGTGACAGAGCTACAATAGTAGACCAGCTCTCCATAGGGGCCCGAACACAATTTTGTTGCTATCACATTTGCTACTTGGGCTGTCCCAAAAGTAGATTTTACAGGTATGAAATGTGCAGCCTTTTTTAAAGTGTCTACCACTACCATCACTAACTCATGTTGATACTTTGTTCTGGGTAACCCCGTTATAAAATCTATAGAAACAGTGTCCCATTTCCATTTTTCAATTGGCAAGGGATTTAAAAGACCAGCTGGATGCTGATGTTCAACTTTAACTAGTTGACATTCCATGCATCTAGCTAAATAGTTTGCTACATCCGTTTTCATTCCTGGCCAAAACAATTTCTTTTTCAAAGTTGTTAGCATTTTCTGATATCCAGGATGTCCTGAATATCGATGTTTATGATATTCATCTAGGATTTCTTTTTTCAAAGAATCCACATTGGGGATGTACAATCTGTTTCTGTAGCAGATCAATCCTTTCTAGTTTTGGGTGTATTCAGCCATTTATTTTTTCAGCATTTTCACTTGTACACTCTCATAGTTTGGATCTTGATCTGCTACCTTTTTAACTAATTCTTCTAAGTCAAAAATAGCACTACTCCCAATGTTTCTTATGTTTTGGCAAGAATTTCTGCTTAGAGCATCAGTAATTTTGTTTTCTTTCCCTTTGATATGTTTTATGTCCATATCAAATTCACTCAGAAAAGACAGCCATCTGGCTTGTCGAGCATTCAAATCTGTTTGAGAAAAGAAATACTTGAGACTAATATGATCTGTCAACAATGTAATTTTTTTTCCAATAAGATAGTGTCGCCACATATTCAAGGCGTGAATTACAACATCCAATTCCAGATCATATACACTGTAATTCAGTTCATGTTTCTTAAGTTTTCTAGATTCATATGCAATAACGGAATTTTCTTGCAATAGAACTCCTCCCAATCCCTCTCTACATGCATCGGTACACACAAAAAACTCTTTGTGAGGATCTGCAATCTTCATTATAGGGGCTGTAGTAATTTTTAATTTTAGTTGTTCAAAGTTGTTTTGGCATTTTTCAGTCGACTCAAATTTGGTGCCTTTTATCTATAGTGAAGTTATGGGATATGCTATTGCAGAAAATATTTCCAAAAACCTTCGATAATAACCTGCAATCCCCATAAATGACCTTACTGTTGATACATCAGTATGCACAGGCCATTCTCTTATGGATTTTATCTTTTCGGGATCAACAGACAATCCTTGTTCAGAAATAATATGGCCCAAATATTGAATTTTATCCTTATAAAATTCACATTTTCTAAACTTGGCATATAACTGATTCTCCTTAAGAGTCTGTAACACAATTCTAAGGTGTTCCTTATGTTCTTCCTCACTCTTTTAATAAACTAGAATATCGTCTATAAACACTAGTACAAATTTATCTAGGTACTTGTTCAAAACGCTATTCATTAAGCACATAAAAGTGGCAGGGGAATTTGTCAAACCAAAAGGTAGGACTACAAATTCGTAGTGACCATACCTGGTTCGAAAATTTATTTTACTTATATCTTCCTCCTTAATTCCGAGTTGGTGATAACTAGTTCTCAGATCAATCTTAGAAAATATTGAAGCCCCTCTCACCTAATCAAATAGGTCATCTATTTTGGGCAATGGGTACCTATTTTTGATTGTCAAAGTATTCAGTTGACGGTAGTCAATGCACATTTTGAAGGTTCCATCCTTATTTTTCACGAACAACACCGGTGCTCCCCAAGGAGATACACTCGGTCTGATGTAACCTTTATCTAGCAATTCTTGTAATTGCACTTTTAACTCCATGAGTTCAGGGATCTCATCTAGTAAGGGGCTCTGGAAACGGGTGTTGCTCCTGGCACCACATCAATTGAAAAATATATCTCTCTTTTGGGGGGAATATGAGGAATCTCGTCTGGAAAAACTTCCTTAAATTCTCTTACCACTGGTAAAGTGTCTAGTAGGTTTTCTGCAGATTGATGTCCTAATTCTTCAAGATGTATAGCATATACTTGATATCCTTTCCTAGCTATTATTTTTAATTGCAAAGCTGATATTTGTCTTACAGAGATTGGTTTTGGTTTCCCTTTTAATATGAATGATTTTCCTTCATCATCTATACAGTGCAAAGTTTTGTCCCAAAAATTCAGCATGGTATTTTTCTTTTCTAGCCAATCCATTCCTATCAATAAATCATAAGAACCTAATGGAAGAATGTTTAAATAAAATTTTGTTTGATACTCATTCAATTTAATAGATGTTTTAGGTAGCTTATGAGTTACTTTGCGTTTGGTTCCAGTAACTAGTTGTACCAACCAAGGCTGTTGAAACTTTTTTGTTTTGAGATTGCATTTCTCTACAACCTGTGGACTAATGTAACTCAAAGAAGCACCCAGATCAATTAAAACTGTAACAGATTGGTCAGAAATTTTACCTTCCATCTCGACCATAGTAGATTGATATCCTGCTTGTCGGTTCTCCAAGGCTACACTGATAGTAGGTATGTTCCCTGCTATATCATTCACGGTGGTAGCTTCTCTATCTCTCAGAAACATCTGAATATTTTTGTGTGGATAGTCTCTCAACAGATGAGGTTCTCCGCAACCCTGACATTTCAGAGGCTCCCTCATTTTAACTGTTCCTTCCTTCTTATTATCCCCATCTATTTGCTTTGAACCAACTTGGAACTGAGCAGTTTGACTTTCCTTTGGTTTGTTAAACTTCTTCCACTGATGATCCCTACCAAAGTTCTTCGAGTAAGCTGCTTTTTGTTTCCTTCCTTTGAATTCACCCTTGTTTATCCAGCTTTTCCCATGCTCACTCTTTCCTTTAAACTGTTGGTAGCATAATCTAGCTTTCCTCACCACATCGTCCATAGTTTTTGGATTATCGAACTCTATCTTCTCCTTGTACACAGTAGGCAAACAGTTCAAAAACCATTGTACCTTTGCTTTCTCTTCATGAATATAAGGGACATACCTTAAAAAATATGTAAACTTGGTGACAAAATCATCTATAGTGAGTTGTCCCAATATGAGTTTGTGAAACTCCTTTGCTTTATCATCATAATAGCGTTCGTTCAAATAACGGTTTTTAAACTTGACTTGGAAATCTTCCCAAGTCATTATTTTTTCATCAATGGCATGAACTATTTTTTTGTCCTCCCACCACAAGGTAGCCTTACCTTGCAACTGGTAGATAGCTAATATGGCCTTTAGGTTGCTTTCATATTCGTAGACCTGAAAATACTTAATCATATTCAGCATCCATGCCTCAGCATCTTCCTCCTTCTCTCCATCATAGGAGGGAGGTTTAATTTTTCGGAACTACCCCTGCAATTCCTACTTCTGTTTAGACTGATGTCTAGTAGTGTAATCTTCCTCAGAATCATCTGAGAACTTTCCTTTCCTTCTCCTTCCGGAACCTTCACCTTCTTTTCTGTTCCGCGAAGCCAATTCTCTTATCAGCTTTTCTTGCTCCTCACTAGATAATGATAGCCTGTCATTCTGGCTTCTTAGCTCGGCCATATTCCATTGCAACCTATGCAACATAGCCATCAAAGGAGCATTGGGATCTGGCGTGTTATCTCCACCACCCAGATCAACAGAAACTTCATCTCCTTCAGCCATTGACTTTTCAGTTTCAGTGCCTTTGTACACTAAAACAAAAAAACATTAGTAATTTTTTTTTCCAAAAATTATAATTTATACAGTGAGCACAACAACAGCGCAGTTTTTCTAACATGAGCTCTGATACCATTTGTAACATACCTGAAAACCCCAGAAAAAAAAAAAAAAAATCATTGTTTAGTGACGATCATACTTCATAAAATATTCTAATTCATAGTTACTCTTGTCTATTGAACTAATTTCCCCTTTTATTTAATTTGAGTAAAGGTTTTCCCACAGTGATTAAATCTATTTATAATAGAATCTCTATATTAACTTCATCCTAATTTTCCATAAGTCTATAATGTTTATACATTAAGTAACGATACTCTAAACTCTATCCCTTCTTACTTTCCTAACTTAAGAATTGTGAAAAACATTATTATGGAATTATGGCTATGTCAAAGGGTTCATTTATTTATTCATTTACTATGGAATAGACACATAATCCTATCATTGGATTTATACAGGCCTTGCCCATAAAATCTACATCATGGATAGTATATTTATCCACTATATGAGTTGTTATTTTCGATATCTAGTATAAGCATTGGGATTTATGATACAATATTCAAACTGTTAATAAAATTTATGATATTGTCATCGGATGGATTCAACTCAAGCTTACCTATGTATCCATATTTCTTACACCCTCTTTAATCTCCATTGTTTATATGTCTTAATGTCATTTCATGCACTGGAGATTTGATACGTTTGTACCTTACCTAGAGACTTGACATGGTTGTACCGTCGACTTGACTATTGCCATTAATATCCTTACAATCGGGTGTTATTAGCATGTAGCTTGCACGCAACGTTTCTTATTGCTCCCTTTCTCGAGTTTTCCAGCGTACCGATCAAGTAGATTTTTGGGATTTCATTCGTATAATTGTATTAAATGTAGATGTATGAAATCTCTACCCACAGTCCTCTGCATCAACTTATATTGATTTCACCATAGTAAGTCATATAACTTCATCAGAATGCGACACTTGTAGGGTTATATGATGTTAGGGTTTTAGAGTTACGTTGGATATTTAATGTGAGATACCAGAATAGTGAGATCTTATTTGCCTCCATTCTCCATTCGTTGGTTCCACTTTTCCCTTTCGTCGCCTCACCTCTGCGCTACGACTAAGAATTCTTGGCAATGGTTCATCCACGAATTTCTTTGGATGGAACTATTCCAATCGGTAAGAATATTATTGTCACTTAACTTTTTAACTTCAACCCTCTCTTCCTCCTTATATTCTGTATGGTATTCATTTGTTTCAGTATTTATTTTAAGAAGAGCCTTTGTTCAAGATATACGATGTATAAAAATTTATTTTCATTAGTAACTCTATTGTATTTTCATACAGTCATTATGGTAGATGTTTTCCTTGAGCGTACTTGGGCCGACGTTATCCACGATAAGGGTATCTAAGGTTCCGAGAACCCCAGCATCAAGAATTACCCAAATTTTGTTTTCATAATTTATATATCGTTCCGTATTGGTTTAGAGTTCAAACTCACAGATGATATTATGGATTCGCTCTTCTGAGTTTATTGTTTTTCCCTTTTTATTTGGTAATCTAAACTTCGTTCTTTATATATGACCAATTTCATGGTGCAAATGGTTTGAAATCTTTTTCCCTCGCTACCTTAAACAAATTTGACTCAGTTTTCTGAGGTGAAGATATGAATCCGAGCTTCCATTTATTTCCATTTACCCAGGGAAATAATATTCCACTTTAGTTTATTGTGTAACGAGTTTTGGTTACTTTTTTTTGGTTGTATTTGTCCTAACTTAATGTTATTTTAATATTTACAGGTAGACGCTAAGTCCTTTCCTTTCTTCATCAATGTAGGAGTTATATGCTGGTAATTTGGGCTTTTTCACTTCATAAAAACTAACTCAATATCTCTCTATAGAGGTCATTTTTTCTTTTGTATGCTCCTCACCGAGTATGATTTCTCAATTTATAGCGGAGCTATCATTATGTTCTTCTAATTTGTAAATTTAAAAAATTACAATACTCTTGACATATTAATTGCTCAAAGGCAGATACTATGGGTCTCTGTCATATTTTTCTTCAGTTCCATAATATACCTATGACTTAAAATTTTTTTGTATAATGATAGACCCTTTTTCCTGGCTTACAGTTTGTCACTAACCTTATGAATTGATACGGGTTATAACACCATTCTTCATAATTTTCTAGAATCTCATCCACTTATAAGATATTAAATTTGTTGTTTATATATATATATATATATATATATATATATAGGAGTAGTACTTTTTATACATATGTATGTATCAGTATTGTGGATTTTCCTGGGTTCATTGAATTCTCACATTAAATGCCAGTGAATATAATTTCTGCAATAGAACTTAGGAAGTACAATGTATATGTGTATCTCTTGATATTAATACTTGTCTATTCAAAATTTTATTTAGATATGAAAAATATTTATGTCCACAATAATAACTTCCTACAGCATTTCCATATTTCTCTAAATAGAGTTTACTGAAGAGTTCTGTTCCGATTTATGTACTGCAATAGACAAGAATATTTTATTGTTAATTTCTGTATCTGAATTAACAATTATAGTCTATAATGTAACCCTTCGTTACCTTCAGTTGTAAATTTTCTTTTTCTTTTTTATTTCATTTCAGTAGTTATGATACATAACCATACTGAAAAGATTATCTGCACTTCAATTTGGGTTAAATTCTTCTATGATGTATAACTTTACTGTCTTATAATTTTATTTTATGCACATAAAAGTATTTATTTCTCCTCTCAGGTTCACCTTTAGGTAGGAGGTTCAATTTACGTGCATGCACTCCAACAATTTTACTTTACAGTAATTGTACGAAATTTAATATTTATCTATCTTTCTAAATTCATAGTTGGTTTATCATGTTTATAAATCTAATTTTCTTAGTCTATGCATAGGCATATCTGTACATTTACAGAAGTAGATCAAAGTTACACTTTAATAATGTATGGGAGTATTATATATCTCCAGAAATAAACCATTAGCAGGTTTAGAGATTCCGGTTGATATTCTCCATAAATCCTATTCCTACTACTCTACAGAATTTAGAGGATAAATTTCTTCTAAACAATTATGTTAAATGTAAGGAACAACAATTCTCAAAAAACTAAATTAATTCAAATAACATCTGCAGCATTTAGCAATATTGTATAACAACACCTCTTTTATCCATTCATAACATTTATGTGCATATAACTTCTTCTGATGACCAGTCCTCCCAACCTTAGCGTTCCTCTGTCTCCAAAACTCACCCTCGAGCTGAGATCCTCTCCTAGAACAGACCAACCTCAATCTGTTCTAGAGTAGCTCATTTAAACTTATGCTCTCCCCAAAGCCCGTTTCTAATTATGCATCCAAAATTACAGGATGCTTTTATTCCTGTTTGCCTAGGCTTCTCTTATTTAGGGACTTTAAAGCTGTTTTCTTCTTTTCTAGCTTTTTACCTCTTCCCAACTACTTTCCTCATCATTGGGGAAATTTTTAGATTTTTCCTCAAAAATCTAAATTAGAATTAAACTATTTCGAGGATTTTTGAAAGATTTTTGGGGAAAGTCTTAGCCTCTTTCCATACCTCATGGATTAGGAAAGTGATCTCAAAAATCTCATTTGGTCATAATGCACATAAAACATTTTATTTATTTTTCATAAATAATTAATTAACATCCACACAATAATTTTCCATTTGGGTCCACTCCCCTTTTGGACTTAAGTTCAAATGTCTAACTTGAAAAACATAGAACTAGGGGTGTTACAACAACCTCTTGTCTACCGAGGAATGACTTATTTAATCTTGATTTCCCTTCATCATGTTTCCATAATCGCGTCTAGTTAACCAGGATGTTGTTTTCCTTTTGGCCTAGGGTTTCCTTTTTTTTTTCCACAAAAGTACCTTAAAAATAGTTTTTTCCTCTTTCTATTTTTATTTCACTTCTTCTCAGTAACTTTCCACTTTACTGAGGTATATTTTGAGATTTTTATCTCTGATATAATATTTAAATTTAATTTATTTTTAGCAAGGACTTCTGGAGAATCTGGGAAAGTCTTTGGAATCTTATCCATCCTCATGGATGTGAAATTCTAGTCTCCATTTTTACTCTTGTCTTTACACAGTAGTTGAAATTCCACATTTATTAAATTTAAAAGAAAAATATATCCACAATAATTGTTTTCCTTTAGGTCCACTCAACCTTTAGGATTGTTCAACTCTCTAATAAAAGCAGTAAAAATAGGGATATTACATAAAACCTTTCAGTCATAACCTAGTTACATTTTAAAACCTAACTTTGAGGTAAAATATTTCAAACAAGAAGCCTGCAAAAAAATCTCCCTGTAGTGAGATGGGGGCAATAGGACGTAGGATGAACCTTGTATTCATATTTTTCTGGCACCGAATGAAGAATGGAGGTAGCACATGAGCTACAAACTTGCATATCTTGAAGCGTTCTCGCACAGACTTGCATATTCTTTTCATTGTTATATGCTCTACAATTACTATTTTCTTTTTTTCGATTGCAGGGTTTTTATTATTCTCTGAGACTTTGAAGTTACTCAACCTCAACATTTTCGAACATGGAGGTAAATTTCCTCTACAAACAAGAGGTATGGAAATTCTTTCTTAATGCCAGTATGATAGCTAAGGTAGCTTTATATTGTTTCGAATATCATTCCTAAAATTCCATTATCTTTATACTATGGTTTCATCCTTTTGAAGTATTTGGTGAAAGTAGTATATCTATGAAATTTTAGGTTTTATGCATAATGCATTATCGCTTTGTTAATAAATTTATATAGCCATGACTTAATTCTGACATATTGGTCTCTGTAATTCGTCTTTGGAATATTTTTCTCTATAACTTACATCCAGTTCGGTTTTCTTCTTATAACTTATTTATGCACATAACTGTGAAGGTGATTCCCTCATCGAATAGCTATTTCCATCCGAATTCTTTCAATATTGTTTCCCTTACTGTGTTTTATCTTTTTATGAATTGGTATTTTCGTTTTCCTCATTGAATATAATTTTCGTAGATTCACTTCGAATTTACCACAATTAGATTCAACTACTTCTTTCTCCATTACATGTTCAGTGATTACGTCTTAATATTCCAGTAAACGTATTTAGTTTATCTACTTATTTTGGTCATATCCGATTTCAATTTTTTGTTTAGGGAATTGGTTGTATTTCACACCATTTCAACCTTCTCATTCTAGATAATACCTCCGTAAATTCCTTTATTACTATTTTCGTAATAAGAATGAGAACAATTTGGTATATATTCTCTGGCACTGTTTTGGTACGTTCAAATTGAATTTTTATTTAATTTTACATAGTGTTCTTGATTAACACCGTACCCACAGTTTTCATCAAACCCTTATGTCAATAAATTGTTATATGTATCTGAGATAAATTCGATTTTTGAATTTAATTCAGACCCTCATTCACATATAAAAATATTCTATTTTTAATAATATTCCTAACATGCTATTGTTCATGAATTTATAATTTCTGTTGAGGTATTTTATATTCTTTTTTTACAGATACATTTTCTTGTATTGACATAATATGCATTTATTTTAGAATTTTATTAATTTCCTCAATTAATAAAATCCTAATTTGTACAGGAATAAATAACTCATATATCCCATATTTTCAGAGTTCTTCATATGCACTCTGTGAACGAGATGAAAGGTACTTCAACTTTCTATCTTGTCAATGTAATTTTCCTCTTTCTCCTCTATTTTCGTCAAATCCATGAATTAATTATATTCAACCTTTTTATATTCAGGTTTACTACCATTGTTTATATAAGAACAGTAAGGTAATAATTCCATATTAAATTTCTATTTTCCTTGATTTAGATATTTATGTCTTTAGTGGCTTTTGAAGACCATTGTACACATTTTAACTCACATATATTTTTGTATGTACAGGTACCCCATATTATTCTATGCACATACTTATAGTTTAATTGATCCTCTGAAAATTTATAAGCTCTTCAGTAACTCATTCATTGAAAATAGATTATGCTTTCTTCTAGACAAGTTGGTCCATATCACTTTGAAGAATTCAACCTATAGAAATATGAACTGTCTTCAAATTTATAACCCTATTGTACTATTTAGTTGGGATCATGATTTATGTCTATAATTTATGACCGAATTTAAATTGTAATTTATGTAAAGCACAATATCATGACTTGGATTATTGCACTATCATAGTGAATACTCATTCTCAAAAATTTAACTTATATTTACTTTCCTGTATGTATTTTATTTAGTTTGGTCTTTTATGAAATTTCTAAGATAATGCAATAATTTGTTTCTATATCCAAATTTATTTTATAGTAACAAATATTTTTCGGAATTAACATATTCATGTTATTATTACCTCACTGATAAATACACTAATTTCAATTTATTTCTAATGTATTTATATATGTTTTATGTAATTACAGTAATGATATTTACAACCTAACCTCATATTTAAACTTGTTAATGGGGTTTATAAATTTTGAGAGTTGGTTTATAACTTTCTAATTGTCTATGTAACCATACATATCAACTATAATTTCTATTGTTGTTATCTGTTAAATACATCAAACTATCTACTAATTTTTTATCCAAAATTTACTCATGCATAAATTTAAATCTCTTACACACTTCCACCTACTATAAAAACCTCATAAATCCATACCAATATGAAATATTAAAATTTATAATATAGAATTGAATTACTTTTGCATGCCAATTTTGGCAAGACTAATTGCCACCCAACCTTGAGCTTTATCTCCATAGCTCCCCGTAAACAGAGACCAATTCCTCTAAGGTGTAGACAACCTCTTTTCTACCCCGGAATGGCTTAATTAATCTTCATTTCCCTTCAGCATGTTTCCATAACTACGTCCAGTCAGTCAGGATGTTGTTTTCCTTTTGGCCTAGGCTTTCCTTTTGTTTTTTCCGCAAAAGTACTTTAATACTAGCTTTTTCCTCTTCTACTTTTATTTCACTTCTTCTCAGTAACTTTCCACTTTACTGAGGTATCTTTTTAGATTTTTATCTCCAATATAATATTTAAATTTAACTTATTTTCTCCAAGGAATTTTGGATAATCTAGGAAAGTCTTTGGAATCTTATCAATCATCATGGACGTGAAATATTGGTCTTCATTTTTACTCTTGTCTTTGCACAATAATTCAAATTCCACATTTATTAAATTTAAATGTAAAATATGTCCATAATAATTGTTTTCCTTTAGGTCCACTCAAACTTTAGGATTGTTCAAATGTCTAATAAAAGCAGTAAAAATAGGGATATTACATAAAACCTTCCAGCCATAACATAGTTACATTTTAAAACCATAAGTATGAGGTAAAAGTTTTCAAATGAGAATCCAGAAAACAATCTCCCTATAGTGAGATGGGGGTTGAGGGGAAAACACCTATTTTTACCTGAAATGGTTTTGAATGTCGAATGGAGGTGGGAGGATGAACCTTGTATTCATATTTGTCGGGCACGGAATGAAGAGTGGAGGCGAAACATGAGCTACAGACTTGCATACCTTGAAGCGCTCTCGGACAAACGAAAAACATGAATGGAAGATGGTTAGGGTTGATGTGGTAGGTCAATATCCTAACTCACGATTGCCAAGGACCAAGGAAAATCCGAGCGAGGATAAGGTGGGGTTACCATATGGTGTTCAAATATTCAATTATGAGCCATGAATTAGTATAATATAACAATTAATTATTCTAGATTTCGATCAAAGCAAAATCACCATTGAAATTACCATGTGGAGGTACCCCGTGAGAATCCATTAATTCAAGGTAGAGTCAGGGTAGGTTTATGGTACCAAGGTGGGTCTGGATTTATTTCACGGGAAAACATTTGAACTATGATGCTATAGACAGTAATAAACTAAAAGTAGTATGTATTAGAGTTAAAAGCAAGGGTTAAGGGTTTAACCCACTGATTTTAACATGTTTTACAAATATTTATTACCATCAAGATTACTATGGTGTTAAATAAATTAACATGTAGTATTAAAGGTAATAAGATAGTAAAGTAAAAATGTGTGAATGAATGTGAATGAATTGATGAATGTCACAAAGTTTGTCTATATTTTTAGCATGGTTGCATGGTAGGTTAATGGGTGTACTTAATGGCTATTGTGACGTGACATATGTAGGTAGTGGTCGTTGTTTCCATTGTGGCATGAGAGATGTACTTAATGACAAGGTCATGTCTTCTCAAGTTTCATGGAATCACCAACTAAACCAAATACCCCACAAACTTGTGTTCGCTCACAACACTACTCAAATCCTTTAAACCAATTTGTTACGGCTTTTATGAAATTAGCAGCTCAATACGAATACTTGCTAAAAAAATAGTTAAATCCTAAGGAAATGACAAATTTAATTAATTGGTATTTTTATTCCTAAAATTAATATGTATATTTCATTAGAAGTAGTCTAATTAATAGAGGAAATGAGTTATTAATTTGAACAAGGGAATATGATTTCTTGTGAGATTGTGATTTGTTGTTATTTACAATATAATTTAGAATGCACAAAAAGATTTAGCACCCTAAAAAATTCCAAAACCCAAAAAATTAAGTCTCTTCACAAATTAATCAATATAAATTTATGAATTAATTATAAAATCTATATTGAATTTTGAACAAAATTAGCCTAATCAAATAGTCCAAAAAAAACCTTAGTCCTTCTACTAATTAGACTACCCATTTAAATAGTACTAAAAAATTATGTTTAAGGTCTAAAGTCAAATCAATAAAATTAAATAATTTATAAATTATTATTATTATTAACACATTCAACTACATCATAGTGTTAATTTTAATATAAACAAATAGTAATGAGTATTATTATATTAAAAATATTGCATAATAGTAAACTTTTAAAATTAAATTTGATATTTTTGAATCATATTTGGAGTAGTAGTATAATTATGAAATCATAATAATGCTTTCTGACCACTAAAACTACATCAAAACAAAATTTAATTATAATTATCATATAAAAAGTTTTTTCATCTTTCAACAAATAAAAAATAAAATACTCATATTTAATACCTTACTCTAAAATAAAAAAATAAAATACACAAATTCAATACCTAATTTTAAAATGATTTAAAAATATTATTATTATTATTATTATTATTATTTAAAATAGGTAATAAAAATTATTTACCAATTTTAAAATTATATATATTCAAGAAAAAAAGAAAAACAAGCTTTTCATTATAAAAAACGTTTTCATTTACATGGTTTAGTTTATATTAAATTATGCCAAGCCAGCACATAATTAAAGTTTTCATTTACGTAGTTTATATTAAATTGTGCCAACCCGGCACATAATTCTTCTGATTAAGTCCTTCGTTGTCGATAAAATATAAAATGGCTATTTTTAAAATATCCATTATGATACAAAACATGCGAAATTTAAAAAATAATAAATTGCTGCTGGATAATTTATTATTATAAACAAATAATGTGAAGTATAAGAAGGGTGACAATATTGTGTAAGAGCAATGTTTGCGGCTACTCAAATTCAGATGTGATAATTGCAGTTAGCAGCGACTTCCTTTGTTACACGAGAGCGCGCCTGCGTTCCTGGTGAGTTGTTCCACAAGGGCTGAACTCTTTGGTGTGGCACTGTATGCTGTTGCATAGGTGGAAAACACCCGCGATCCTGCTGGCGGGAAATATGCACCATTTAGAAGCACATCATCTTCTGATCTCCAGTTCCACTTTTTCCATTCACTTTCTGTGGCGTTTTGCCTCTTGGTTACTTCTTTGGCAAAGGGGTTTGCAGATGCCATAAATCTATTTCCTTGACTCAGTATGGTGGGGTTTGAACTTCCGCCGATGGCATACATTTCCCAGTCAGTGTAATCATTGTTAAACACATGGAAGTATCCAAATCGGCACCTACGTCCATTTAATGCATAATTTAATATCTAAATAATATAATAAGTACTATTTCATACTTTTTCTTCACAGCAAAATGCAAAATAAGACGGGAAATGAATGAAATAACAATTAATTACTCACCCAAGACGGGAAATGAATGAAATAACAATTAATTACTCACAGGAGACCTTCGCCAAAATGGTTTAGTGCAACCGTTGCCTGCATAACTCTATCATGATGTTGGTCGTCACTGTGACCCAATAGCATCACCTACCATGGGAGAAAAGCAGCAGACCATTGTCAAGCTAGAAGACAAGGAATAAAATAGAATAGAGTGGATTGCAATTAATGAATGAATGAGTATGTGAGGTCGCTAATTACCTTGTTGTGCTGAGTGAAATAATTGTTGGAAATGGTGATATAGGTGGATGACTTGACTGCGAGCAATGGTCCACCCATATGTGTGCCTCCCTGTCGAGATGGAAATCCCATCTCCATGATTTATTTTTCTATCCACAGGAAAGGTGTTAACCATAGCCTTAGCCTTTTGTAGAGGCTTACAGTCATGAATGTGGATGCCATGAATGATGACGTTTGTCACATTGTTGAGGGTGATACATGGCCCCACCTTACCAATGTGGACGTTGGCGCCTCGTCCATCTATTGTTTTGAAACTTTTCATAACCAGCTCTTCATTGTGTACATGCTTTGATCCAAATGGCCTGTGCGCCCCGCCATGAACGCAGCGGAGTATTCCAATCAAGAGCATGCAACACAAAATACTAATTTGATTGCTCATTTTCACAGCCACGACTCAACCTTGTTTTCTCAAGTAAACAACGACACCCTTGTGTTGGTTGCCTATGCTCTGATTCCGTCTTGCAAATACCAGGGGGGCTTTCTTATAGCATGCACCATTTTGTCGTTACTGTCATTTTATCACACTATGATTTTCCTTTCCCCATGTTTTTATCATGACTTAAGGAATGTAGAGTCGTGCATTAACTGGAGGGAGATGGCAAACGCAAGCTGCGAATTTTAAAAACAGGACAGAATTTTGAAATTTGATGTTATGAGAAACTAGCATGCTAAAAACCCACCGTCCACGATATATTTTTATGTTCTTGTGGGACTTAACCGTCAGAAATCTATCAAAGTTTCAACGAGCGGCATTCTGAAGTCTTATTGAACGCGGTGAAGGCTCTCTCACACGCTAATTTGTTATAGTTTTAAAACTAGTATTTGTCAAATGTTTGGATAGAAGAAACTGAACTCCAAAGAAAATGGTGAACCCCTACCAACTGAACCTGCAGTACCGCTCATAAATGGTGAAGGGAAATTCTTCACAAAATAGCGAATATTCTGAACTTTTGACCATTGGCTTTCCCAATCACTCTCAAATCTCTACAACAGTATTTTCACATGTCATAAGTTGCAACGCACGTTTAATATGAATTTAAGATAAAGCTTAACATGGAGTAAAAATTACGTAGATATCTTATCTTTTCGTTTAATATGAAATCAAGATCAAGATTAACATTTAGATTTTACTTAAATATCTAATCGTCAAAGAAATTATGTTTAACATGTAAATGTTAGGAAGATGTCTAATCAATAATGAGTTTAATATCTAAGTTTAAATTCAGCCAAGTCATATAAAAAAACATTTATTAATTTGATGAATTTAATCAAAATAGAAGTGTTTGTTATATATAAATAAAATATATTAATATCAGTTATTTAAATGGGTGTTTAGCCACTATTCATTATACACAATTTATGATTGAAAATTTACAAGTTTAAATTTATTTATGAGGTTTATTTTTTTTTATATTTATAAAATTTACATTATTAATTTTTATAGTTAAAACATTGTCAAAATTAATATTTTTATAAATAAATAAATAAATAAAAATATTATATACAATTTGTTTTACATTAATATATTACTTTTTAAAATTTAATTTATATTATATTAATATATATTTACTTTATTAACTTTTGAACTTTCATTATAATAATAGTAATATTTCTTTCAAACATTATTCATATATATATTTTTTATATTATGTATTTTAAATTTTTAGTTGACAAGGTATATATTATAATACACTACAGTCATTGTTCATTCATATTTACTAAGTTATTTTATAGTTCATCATGCATCACATTCTTTAAGTAAACATTCCTCCTTTACATAGAGAAATAACAAATTGCAAAAAATCCTAAACTCATATATTTATAAATATGTCATTATTTATATAGCATATTATATTTTCAACATTAAATATATATAAATATTTTATTAAACACCAACATTACATTGCAATTTTCTAGAATTTGAGCACTCACTACAAATTATAACATTTTATGGAGATAGTTTTCCCTCCACAAAGATAAATATAACTAGCAATAAATAATTGTAGTTATTGTTGCAAGACTTTATTTGAACAATATCTATGAAGTGTTGATCCAATTATATTATCATTTTAACAACATATGTTTTATAATAAACGTAATAACTTCTTTTTAAGTTGTATTTAATTATAACTATAAAAAAATTATAATACTTTTTTTTTTTTGTCTAGTTGTGATAAAATATGTGATTTTATAATAAGTGCTAAATATTTTGATTTAATGACATTGTCTTTACTTCATCCTTTATATATTGATCGTTTAAATATATGTTTTATGTTAACATTTAATGTATTCTTTGCATATCATATGCATATTATAATTGATTTCATGTTCATTTTTTTTATTTGTATTTTTATTCTTATCCATATTCATATTCATATGAATGAGTAGACATGTCTTATTTTGTATAAATAATAAAATAAGAGTGGGAGAAGCCTATATAAAAAATCTAATTTTTTTTAGAATTTTTTTAAAATTAAATTTTAAATAACTTTCTCCTTGTTATATTATTAAATCTTGATTAAGTTCTATTTTGAAATAAATATTGCATATCTCTTTTATAACTACAAAATTTATTATTGAAACACTCTAGTCATTTAATTATTATTATTAATCTGTACATACCTTTTTTACTTCAAACAAATAACTTCATTCCATCTTCCATTCACAAAGTTAAAAAATATAAAAAAATTAAACCACAAACATCCTTCTTCAATTTAAATAAATAAATAAAATTCTACCACAACAAAATTAAAAATAATACATATCAATTTAATATGCATAAAGTCATTTTAATATCTTTTAAATAATATATTTTAAAGCTTTATGTTTACTTATTGCTAACTCATATAACCTTTGTACTAGTTCACTCCTTGTTATTGTATCCGGATGTTAACTTTAACTATTACACGAGAAAAGCTTGGAAAGCCAAGGAAACCTTAAAAGTTTTCAATATCCAATAATCTTTTGAAAAAAATTGGGAAATGTTGTTGGAGGTCGAAAAGTCAAAAGATCGAAGTTTGTTATATTCAGATGCAAATTTCAATGACATGTGGAAAGCCTTGCGACTAAACCATCAAATGATCTATCAAGTAACGTATCTTTAATGATGGAATGCTGTGATATTAGAAATGCTTGAAAAGTTTATTTTTTGAATTATTCTTTATTTAATGAAATGGGACATATATTATCTATCATTCAATTTAAATTAATTTAAATCTAAAAATAGACAATATATCTCATTAAATGGCTAATAACCCAAGAAATAAAACACACCGAGATGTTTGGATTTGAAAAACCCTCATGTCAGTGTGAAAACGTGCGCCTACATCCGTATTTCCTTTACTACGTCCAATAGTTTCGATTGCATTAGCCGCTTGTTTTTCGCGCTGATCAGAGTTTTTCATGAACTTTAACTTTTCGTGATCAGAGTTATTCTAGTTGAAACTCTTAACTCTATAATTAATATGTATATAAAACAACGTTAATACAATAATATAATGTAAGTATACTTAAATGATCTCAGATAACTATGTTTTGGTAAACAATTAGTTTTCTTAAATATTTCAGAATCAAACGCATGTTTTAAGTGGCCTATTTATACCTTTTAAGAAATAGTTATATCGAGTTAAAATAATCTTAATAATTAGATATATGATATGGTATGATTATAATTTATGATAATAGGGTTAATTTTTTAATATACATTTTATAATTATTTATATAAATTTGTCTTTAAAATAGTTAAATTATATAGATATATAATTATTTTTTACAAAATTTAATGAATAAGCAAGTGCTACATAATAACTAATAAGAAAAAGAACAGAATTAGATGAGGAGCTTGATGTCCAAATCACATGAGCGAACATAAATTCGAAAATATATTCACGCGTGGACGACCTCGACACATGAGCGAACATAAATTCGATGACACATGAGTGACCATAAATTCGAAAATATATTCGCGCGTGGTCGACCTCGATTCCTCTCCATCAGGATACATTCGTGTTCTCTAATGGAATCGTCGACACAACATGTATGGTTTAACACTACTAGAAAAATACTTAGCAACGGGAACTCAACCAACTCAGCTATCTCTTCATGTTGTTTATAAATTTAATTATTATTAATGTAATGATGATTTAAATATTAGTTTTATATACAATTTAAATATTATTAATAAGATGATGGTTGTGAATAATTATGTTAGAAGCTTTATTTAAAATTTTAAAATTTATAAAAAAATTATAAAAAAATATTATTATTTTTCTCAATTCCTAAAAGTTATTGGTGCTCCTTAAGTATGAGGGAAACAAGTAGTCTTTAAGTGCAATTTTGAAATTTTTGCGATTTAGTTTCTGATCTAATTTGTCTAGAATTAGAGAGAACTCTTCACAATTGAAGTGTGAGAAAAAAACTAGTTTAATAAATACACTTGTTTAAACAACATAAATCAAGATTTGACCAATATTGTTTTTGTCCAATTTCGACTAGAAATCCTGTAGAAACTACAAAAAGTCACACTTAAATATTACTACTGAGATATATGTATAATTCCTTCAGTGCTCAGCCTCCAATGTGCTCATTTTAAAATAAAAATATAGAAAAATAAAGAAAGAAGTATATATTCTTAAACATACATTGTATGTGGACAACATATGTGAAAGATAATCGTGTGTTTTCTTTATTATTCACATGATGTATATTTATAATACATTTTAGTTTACAATTGGATTCCATATTACAAGGTCTCTTGAACTCCTTTTGACCGCTCACATTTCACACCAAAATTTACAGGATTAGTTGTTCAACATTCCTCCCCCGCTTTAATCTGAGGGGGTATGCATGGAAGCACTAGGCTGAATGTGCTCTCTAAAATGTTGGCATAAGGTGGTGGTTTAAGGATGACCACCAACATTGTAAGGCTTAGTGGAGCTCCCGGAACTCATTCAAATATGGGAAGAAGGTGAAGTCTTCTGCTAGAAGAAGTGATCATAATTCTTTGAAGAGGGTGACCTTCAACCTGGGAAAGGGAGGTATGCAGCCTATGTAAAAAAGGGAGAACCTCAACCTGGAAAGGGATGTCTCATCCTGTGGTGGTTTAAGAATGACCACCAACTTTGGAATGATTAATGCAATTCTAGGAACTCTTCCAAAAGTCAAAAGAAGTGAAGTCTTCTGCTAGAGGAAGTGTCTGTGATTGTTTGAAGAGGGAGAAGCTCAACCTGAAAAGGGAGGTCTTAACCCCACAAAGAGGGTTTAAGGCTAACCACCAACCAAAGGCATGCAAAGGGGAATATTTTTCTTTGGCTGACTCTAAATCATTTATGGAAGGTTCTGGTTTAGGCTTGCTTGAACTTATGTGTCTCTCGCTACAAATTTGAATTATGCAACAGGTTTAGGTTGTGGCTCAGGATTGTTTGATGTGGATTTGAAGCTTGTATATGACCACCACTTCCCCTCTTGTCAGATACAAGGTGGAAAGATGAAGAAAATTAACAGCAAGACTTTTTAATATTAGAGAAGAAATTATGTGATATGAGTGAAATATCTACTTGGTTGTTGAAGCCCATTGGCAAGAAACGATCCATCCAAGGTGAATCTTTGTTCTTGCAACAGGTTTGTTTTTTAAACATCGGTTTGAAGAATGAGTGTTTTTATGATAGTGCTCACATGGATGAATATCAAAACAATGTTCTTTCATATGGCCAACTCGATCACAATGCTGGCATATAACATTATGTTGTTGTTTTTGTGGAAGATGAGCATAATCTGCAACATCTAAAGGCAAACTTTCATGAAGGAATCTAGTACTCTGAAACTGGGTGGGCTTTGAGTGATCTGGAATATGAAAGGACACATCCTTATCATATCCAAAACCAATTCTGCTTCTATTATTGACAATCTCTTCCCAAGGTCTGATGATTTCCTTGGGAAGTGCAGTTTAAATTTCTACCTTTACATGCAAATCTACTCTTGTACTAAGCACTGAATGCGAAACAACCTCAACCTTACTGATTTCATCACTTGCTGGTTATTGATGGGTTTTATTTTTAACCATGAAGAAATTATTGTTTTGACCATAAAATAATTTAGAATGCTAAATCTGTTGAAGCTCATCTCGTTGGAACTGAGATTTGCAAAAAATCAATCTTTTTTTGTGCATTATGTAGGTAGGTGTGAATGCCAAAGAGAGTGTCTTTGTTGATGTTTACGATCACATCAACAATGAAAACTGTAAAAGAAATTATCAACTATAATGTATGATCAAGTCTTACCATTTTCTTAGTAAAAATAAATGGTCAAAAATAAAGTGATTCAATTCAAACATAAATGCACTTGCTTACAATGTAAAAGCACCTTCATATAAGAATTAGGGACAAATACAACCTGTAATTGCACCCTCTAAACTGAGGAGTATCTTCCCACAATTATTTTCCTCATGATTTCGTTCAACAACTATTGGGGACTAAACACCCTCAATTTACCTTCCAATAGCACTTTCCATAATGAAATTCAACCCTTGTTTCACCACATGACAACAACTCTATTTTATACTCAAAGACGTCTCCATAAACAGCACATCTTCAATGGGCATGACTCACTATTTTAACAAATTCACTACTCAAATTATGTTTGGTAGGCAGAGGATTCAATCACGGAAATTACACAAGTATTTCACACACAAAATAATGAGTTGTGGCTCTTCAATTAATCTCAATCACTCTGAATCACAAACTCAATACAATGAACCCGGTGAAGGGTATTTAACCTAAATTGACATGCACACACTCTCACATAACTGAATTTGATCAACTCGCTTAACTCACTCTCTAACTCACTCACCAAATCTATCTATAAGTCGACTCAACTAATTCACTTAACTGTTTGTCTAACTATGCATGAGGGAAGTAATTATATATTTTAACACTACCCCCTTAATTACGACCGCTAAAGGAAAACATAACTCATGACAACTCAAACATGCCTGCTGGTCTATGTCTCAGCTAGGCTTACAACACCCAAGTTTCTTTTGTGAAACTCAAACAAATCTATTTTTAATGGATTTGTAAAGATATCAACCAATTGATCACTCGTTGTACAAGGCTTCAAGTGAACTTCTCCATTGCTCACAAGTTCTCGAATAAAGTGATATCTTGTATCAATATGCTTGCTCTTTTGATGAAACACGCTATTATTGGATAGTGCAATCGCTAATATGTTGTCACAATATATTGCTGTTGATTCTTGCTATTTCTACTTGAGTCCATCCAATACTCTTCTTAACCATACTTCTTGACATGTTGCTGAAGTCACTGGTACATATTCTAATTTTGTTGATGATAATGTCACAATAGGCTGCTTCTTAGATTCCCATGCTATCACTCCTAGACCGAGATGAAAAACATAACCAGATGTGCTCTTCTGATCATCCAAACTTCCTGCAAAATCACTATCTGTATATCTAATCAATTATTTCTTTTTTCTTCTTGCATACATTATGCCATAATCTCTCGTTCCTGCTATGTATCTCATAATTCTTTTTCCAACACTCCAATGTGTGTCTTTTGGAGTCTCCATGAATCTAGAAATCAAACTCACTCCCTGCATAATATCTGGTCTTGTCACTGTGAGATACATGAAGCTGCCAACTACTATTTTGAATAGAGTTGGATTGACATCTGCTCCTTCATCATCATTACTTAACTTTGTGCCTGTTGCAACTGGTGTAGGTACAGGTTTGCAATTTTCCATCCTGAATCATTTCAGCAAATCTCTAGCATACTTATTTTGGCAAATAAAAATTCCTTGTTCATATTGCTCAACTTCAATGCCAAGAAAATATTTCATGAGACCTAGATATGTCATCTAAAATTATTTTATCATGGCTTCTTTAAATTCATCTATCTCAAGGTCACCTGTAAAAATAATATCATCAACATATAAGCAAACTATCAAAATTTGTGCATGCTCATTTACCTTTGTGTATAAGGTAGGCTCAATGTTGCTTCTGCAAAATCCATTCTTGATCATGTCGTTGTCAATTCTGCTATACCATGCTCTAGGTTCTTGCTTCAGTCCATAGAGCGCTTTCTTCAATTTGTAAACCTTAGCCTCTTTACCTTCAACTTCATATCATGGAGGCTGATGTACATAAATTTATTCTTCAAGAATTCCATTCAAGAAGGCTTATTTGACATCCATCTGATATACTTTCCACTTGTTCTGAGCTTCTGTCGCTAGAACTTCTCTTATAGTATCCAATCTAGCTATCGGAGAAAATGTTTCCCCAAAGTTTATTCCTGGTTGCCGCGAGAATCCTTTTGCTACAAGTCTTGCTTTAAATCTGCCAATCTCGCCTTTCTCATTCACTTTAGTCTTGTACACCCACTTCAGACCAATGAGATTTTTATCATTTGGTAAATGAACCAAATCCCATGTATGATTATTTTCAATTGAATTCATCTCTTCATCCATGGCTTGCACCCAATTGTCATCTCTTATTGCTTCTTCAAACGACGAAGGTTGGAATTCCAACAATGCAAAATTTGAACTAACATCCAAATAATCATAAATATATTTCAGGCTTCTCATATTTTTCTTACCATTACTTGATTCATTACCTGATTCGTTTCTTAGAGAATTCTGGTCTGTTGATTTGCTTGAAGATCCATGCTGCTCTGAAAACCTTGGAATCCTTGTTGGTGTGACTCTGTTTGGTGTCTGTTCTCTTGGTTCGTGCTTCTCCTCTTCTTCTACATCATCCTCTTCCATAAATGGTGTTTGTTCATTGGTTAGTGTGTCTATAGTCATATTCCATGACTCTTGTTCTTTGAACAAAACATCTCTGCTAATGATTGTCTTCTTGGTGATAGGGTTATACAATTTGTAAGCTTTTAATTGCTCACTATAACCAGTAAATATACATTTTTCACTTTGACCATCTAATTTTTCTCTTATTTTCTTAGACACATGTGCATAGGCTACACATCCAAAAACTCTGAAATGAGATACACTGCATGACATACCTGACCATGCTTCTTCTGGAACTTCGTTGATCACACTCTTTGTAGGAGATCTGTTTATCACATAAACAGCACATGCAACTGCTTCTGCCCAATACTCATTAGACAAGTGTCTTGCTTTCAACATGCTCCTTGTCATGTTCATGATTGTTCGGTTCTTCCTCTCTGCTACACCATTCTACTGTGGTGTGTATCTGGTTGTAATCTCTCTTCTGATTCCATGTTGTTTGCAGTACTCATGGAATGCCTTCGAATCGTATTCTCCACCATGATCCAATCTCAACACCTTGATCTGTCGATCACTTTGGTTCTCCACTAAGGCTTTGAACTCTTTTAACCTTGCAAATTTTTCAAAATTATTCTTAAAAAATTAAGCCCAAGTCTTCCCACTATAGTCATCAATAAAATTGAGGAAGTAACAGCTTCCACCAATCGGCTATGTCCTCATAGGTCCACACAGGTCGGTATGCGCCAACTCAAGTGGTTTCTTTGCTCTATAAGAAACTCCTTTCGGAAAAATTTTAGGGTGTTGCTTTGCCAAGATGCAACACTCACAAGTGCTTGCAGGTTCTTTGATGGGAGGTAAACCTCTGACCATATGTTTATGCTACAACAATATTAAACCAGAAAAATGCAAGTGTCCAAACTAAAAGTGCCATAACTAGTAATCATCAAAACATGAAGTTGTAAAATAAATAACCTGATCATTGTAATTCATAATTAGAGGAAAGAGTTTGTTCCTCGTCATCTGCACCTTTGTAATCAGCTGCTTGCTTGGGGATTTGTTGTAAATAACACATTGTTTCCCCGGAAAGATAACTTTGTATCCTTTCTACGTCAATTTACCAACACTAATAAAATTGTGTTTGAGTCTAGGGACATAATATACCTATGATATGGTCTTCGGCTCCCCTTGCTTGGTTACAATGTTAACCACTCCTTTTCCATCTACATCCACAGTCTTGTGAATCCCCAACTTTACCTGTCTTCACTAAGGCATCCAAATTGGCGACCAAATTCTTGATGTCTATCATGTGGTTACTGCAACCACTGTCTAATAGCCAGAACTTATTAGATGGTGCATGCATGGTGTTGCATGCTAGAAACATGGAGTCAGTATTCTCTGTACTAACATTAGCTCTTTGATTTCCTTGATCAGTTATCTCCTTCCTACAATCATGAGCATAATGACCAAATCTATTGCAGTAATAACACTTCACCTTTGATTTGTCAAACCTTTGATTGTTGTGAAAGCTTCTGCTTCTGGTTCTTCCACTTTGATGGTCATGCTCTTCTCGCCCATCTCTGTCACCACCATAGCTTCCACCTTGTCCTCTGCCTCTTGATCGATCTCTGCCTCGAGCTATTGAAATATAAACTTGACTTTTGAAGACAATTTCTAAAGTGGAACCCTTATTTATGTCTATCCTTACCTCATGCGATAGAAGAGATCCCATAAAATCATCAACTGTTAGTTTTTCCAAGTCCTTTGCTTCTTCTATGGCTGCTACCACAACATCAAAACTTTGTAGACAAAGTTCGAAGAACCTTCTCAATCACTGTTCGATCTTTAACATCTTCACCATATATTTTTAACTGATTGATGAAAAACATGACCCTACTCATGAAGGAATCAATGTCCTCTATCTCCTTCATCTGTAGACTTTCAAAGTCTCTCCTAGTATTCTGTAATTTGAAAATATTAACTTTAGCCATACCTTGATATCTTGTTGCCAAAGTCTCCCATGCTCCCTTTGCTGAAGAAGTTATCATGATCTTCTGGAACACTTCCCGGTCCACTCCTTGCCAGATAAGAAGCAATGCTTGTGCATTCTTCCACTTGTCTTTCTTCCATTGTTCCCTCTTTTCATTACTGAGGGCTTGTTCCATTGCATCATCTTGAGGTTCTGCAAACCCAAACTTGACATGATCCCATACATCATGTGTTTTTAGCATAGTCTCCATTTTAATATCCCACACATCGTAATCTTTCCCAGTGAAAGATGGAAGTTATGGCTGAAAACTTGACGTGGCCATCTTACCTAAAAAAAAAATCAATCTTCTTCTCTGATAAAATTCCTAAATTTCTTTTTTTGTTTTTTTATGAGAGCTTCACAAAACTCCTTAAAAAAAACCCTTGTATTTTTCTTTATATAATAAATACTTCTTTTTATAAAAAATTTATATATATATATATATATAAACTTTTATAATACCCTTCTCCCTTTTAAAAAAATATTTTAAAACCCTTTGAAAATTACTTCTATATAAAAGCTCTTTTATAAAACCTTTTAAAAATGCTCCTCTTTTCAAGCTTTTAAAAGGATTCGTATATCCAAAACACCCTTTTATAAACGCTCTTTTTGTAAAGCCCCCCTTTTTTATTTTTAAAAATATTATACTACCCACATGACTTTCAAACTCAAGTAAAGCGTGTACCTTTTCAAAAAGGCTCACGTACCAAAAATAAACTCGTTTGTTGACTTTTTTTTTATTGTAAAAATGGTGTTGGCTTCTTTTAAAACTCCATTGCGGCTTCTTTTAAAAACTCCATTGCCGCACGCGATTAATACAAAAACCGCGGACTAAACTTGATTTTCAAGAAGTTACAAAAACCATGGACTAAATCTTAAGTTAACCAAAATCTCTGTAGTTTTTCTTGGAAGAAATTGCAGATCCTACGCAGGTGCTGCAATAAAAATGTGCGGACCTCTCCGGGTAATTTTTATTTTTTTTTTAAATATTTGATGGCCTTCTCCTCTTGGCCTTATTCACTGGCTGTGATTTCCCATAGATCTTATGATTCTTTCTCAGCTCTGATACCAATTTGTTAGGTAGGCAAAGGATTCAATCACAGAAATTACACAAGTATTTCACACATCAAATAATGAGTTGCGACTCTTCAATTAATCTCAATCACTCTGAATCACAAACTCAATACAATGAACTCGATGAAGGGTATTTAACCTAAATTGACATGCACACACTCTCACATAACTGAACTTGATCAAATCGCTTAACTCACTCTCTAACTCACTCGCCAAATATATCTATAACTCAACTCAACTGATTCACTTAACTGTTTGTCTAACTCTACATGAGGAAATTAATTATATATTTTAACATTCAACACACTCACTATAATATAATGCATATGAATCGACACACATATAATAGAGACTCTCAACGATTATTCCAATATAGCTCACTATTCAATGCATTAAATCAACCGTGTGAAAGATTGACCAAAGTACGAACCATATAACTCACGCTATACCATACAAGGCAGAGAGAAGAGAACGAAATAGACCATCTTATGCATGAACCATATATTATGTGTTGTGAACAACTCAACGAAATACATGCTACCTGACAACAACGCTCTATCCTCCATAAAGAACCTCCTCTTATTAGACTCTTAGGCATGAATTCAATTTGGGTAAATGAGATGTTAGATAATGTCTCTCGATCAAGCGGTAGAGTCAATAGCCATGTATTTTCCTGAATCTGCTCGTATGACCAGAGTCATCTTTGTTTAGATTTGTCACTTCTTGCAATACGTCAAGGAATGTGCCCTCCTTGTTCCTTCACATGAGTGATCCATACAAAAAATGTTTTAACAGTAATGCTTTCTTTTGAAACATGTGAATTATGGATGCACTATCACTCATCGACAATGCTTGTGGTTGTTCTTGAATTTCAGGAAGAAACGTGCGGGAAACAATCTCAATGTCTCCCCACAAGCCATATTGGGAAGGTTACGCATTCCACATAAAACATCTTCCCTATTGAAATCTCTTGAGAAGAGTGCAGGGTTTACACTAAAAACCGAAGGGAGAGGCCATTCATAGGGGTAAACTCACAAAACAAAGACACCATTGTAATGTACCATTCGACACCAGTAACGAGCTTAGAACTATATGAGTACCAGCAGAGGGATAGGGCAAAGAAACTTCAACACGCAGACCCCAGAGATGGCAAGAAGCCTTCTGCGAATCCCAACAACCACACCAAATTCAATAAATGTATATAAAAGGAATTCATACAGAAATTCTATTGTGACACCTTCTATGATTGGGACCTTTTCTATTGTGACACCTTCAATCACAACTATAATTTTTGTTTTCCTTCAAATATGGGAGTGTCAATCGAAATACATATATTTTCATAGAGATGTGTGTATGCAAGTCTGGCTGGACTGTTAAGGAGTCACATCTTACACAAATTTCTCCAGTTGGGTACAATGCTTAGAAAAAAATGGTTTTGGTTATTCCCACTGTCAAACCAGGAGGTAACTCCTCAAATCAGAATGTGTATTAGCTAAAGAATGTACATGCATTTATACATGGAGGTGAGGCTATTGGGATTCATCTCCCAATGACTCTTGGCCTTCCTTATTTCCTAAAATTATTTATTATACAAATTTACATATCCACACCCATCCCATAGGATTAGGTGTGGATATGTAAATTTACATATCCACACCCATCCCATAGGCCAACTTTATTGCAGAAGTGTTGTCGATCATGAGTGGTGTGGAATACATTTGTTTCATCTACAAATCTTCCAGGATTTTCCGGAGCCACACAATTTCCTTTTTTGCTTCAGCTGCTGCCACATATTCTGCCTCAGTCGTGGAATCTGCTGGAAATGACTGTTTGCGTGATCTCCATGAGACAGCTCCTGATCCAAGATTCATGGTGTAACCTGTAGTAGACACCGTTGTTTCTTTGTCGCCATCAAAGTCTGAATCAGAGTATCCGATCAAGCTGAAGTCACCTACCTGTGTATATTTGAGTCCAAAGTCTTGAGTCCCCTTCAAGTACCTTAACACTCTTTTTGCAGCAAACCAATGCCCTTCACAAGGTTTTTGCATGAACCTTGAGAGGATTCCAACAGAAATTGAAATTTTAGGTCTGGTGGTGGTCAAGTACATAAGACTTCCTACAAGCTGTCTATACTTAGTTGCATCCTCAAATTCCTTCCCTTCAATAGATGTGAGCTTCAAGTTTTGTTCCATTGGAGTGGTTAAGGGATTACATTCGTCCATGCCAAACTTGTTCAATATATCTCCAATGTACTTCTTTTGAGAAAGAAATATAAATTTAGGATGTTGAATTACTTCAATACCCAGATAGTAATAAACATGACCCAAATCAGTCATTTCAAAACCTTTCTTCAATTCTTTCTTCATGGATGCAATATAGCTCTCATTGTTTCCTGTTATCAAAATATCATCTACATATACCACAAGATCTACAACTGTTTTTCCAACTTTCTTAACAAACAAAGTTGCATCATCAAGATCAAAATGTTTGAAGTCAAGTTTCATAAGATGCTCGGTTGATTTCTCATACCAGGCTCGTGGTGCTTGCTTGAGGCCATACATGGATTTTATAAGCTTGCAAACTTTGTTTTATTGACCCTTTACAACAAATCCTTCTGGCTGGGACATATAAACTTTCTCCTTTAGATCTCCATTCAAAAATGTTGTTTTTACATCCATCTAATGGACTTTCCATCCATTCTGAGCTGCTAGGGCAAAGAGAGTCCGGATGGTGGTCCATTTTGCTGTGGGAGAAAAAGTTTCTTCATAATCGATTCCTTCTTTTTGTGCAAAACCTTTTGCCACAAGCCTAGCCTTGTGCTTTTTAAGTGACCCATCTGCTTTATACTTGTTCTTGTAGACCCACTTACAGCCAATTGGTTTCATTCCCAAAGGCGGATCAACCATCTTCCAAGTGCCATTCTTTATCAAGGCATCATACTCCTTCTGCATCGCTTCTTTCCATTCATCATGAGAAGCGGCTTCTTTGAAGGAAGTTGGTTCATGATCTGTAGACAAAATCAATTCACAGTTATAAGCAATATCCATATCAACAGGAGAATTAGAATTATCTACATCACCTTCGATTTGTTGAGTGGAACTTCTTGTTCCTGTTTTTCCAACCTCATCAGGGTGAACATTCTCCAGTGTCTTTGTCAGCCATTTGGGAGGACCTTTCTGAGATGGCCCAGGCTGGTCATTTGACTGAGTTGGGATTGATTCAAGATTCAATCTCCCAATTCTGTCAATCACATCATCCAATGTGTCATCCGTGGTTGTTTCTTTATGTGGGGGAGAGAGTGCTTCAAGACATGATTCCACAGTTTGATTCAATATCGGAATCCCCCCTTCAAGATGTGGAATCTCATTATCAAATTCTTGGAAAAAAAATTCATGTGTGAATCTATCCAGGCAATCAAGTTGCTGCTCAACAACATTGTCACTCTTGGAAGATTCAAGAAATATGACATCTCTTGCTATTACAAACTTCTTATTTTCTTCATCATAGACACGATATCCTTTGGAGGTATTGGAGTACCCCAAGAAGATACATTTTCTACTTCTAGCACCAAGTTTGTTTTTTTGAACCTTGGGTATCAAGGCATAACAGGCCAAAGACCCTAAAATGCTTTACCGAAGGAATGTGGCCATGCCACATTTCAAAAGGAGTTTTGTTTCTAATTGAACTTGAAGGACACCTATTATTTATGTAAACAACACATAGAACTGCATCAGCCCAAAACATCAATTTCACATTCTTGAAAATTAACATGGAGCGAACCATATTTAAAATAGTTCTGTTCATTCTTTCAGTTACACCATTCTGTTGTGGATTATATGGCACAGTTGTTTGATGTTTGATTCCATGTTGACAAAGATAATTTTCAAATTCTTTTGAAGTGTATTCTTTTCCATTATTAGTATGTAGAGAGCCAATATTAGTTTGTGCATCATTTTCAATCCATGCATGAAAATTCTTGAATGTTTGAAAAGCATCAGACGTATTGTTCAATATGTAAATCCAACACATTCTGGTGTAGTCATCAATAAATGTCATCATGTATTTATTTCCATTTGCAGAAGCAATAGGAATAGGGCCACATAAATCTGAATGAACAAGCTCAAGTTTTCTATGTGCTCTGGAGTGTGAATCATGAAATGGTTCTTTTCTATGCTTTCCTAGAATACAAACATCACATTCCTTAGGTTTTCTAGGAGTTGTAGGCAGTCCATTAACACCATTTTTCTTCAAAAAACGAAGGCTTTCATAGTTTAAGTGTCCAAATCTAGCATGCCATAAAAGAATTGATGGGAATGTACCTTCATCATGATGTGAACTAAATGCAAAGTTTTGAGCATGAGCAGATGAACCTTTCAGCTTCAAGAGTCTCCCTTCTTCTATTCCCTCCATGACAAGTGAGTGATCTGATGCTTTTCTGACCTCTACCTTACCATCAAACAAGTGAATGGAGTGTCCTTGCTAGCGGATTTGGACCAAGGACAACAAGTTTCTCCTCAACTCAGGGAGGTATAGAACCTCATGTAGGATATGATCTGGAAGACCAGGCAACTTAAGCCTGACTGTGCCAAGCCCTGATGGCTTGAGTTTGGATTTATCTACGAAATATACTGCTCCATCAACTTTGTCAGTGAATTCTTCAAAAAAATATTTTCTAAATGTCATGTGACATGTTTCTCCTGAATCTAGCAACCAATCATCTCTCCATGAAGTAAATGAAACATCAAATAAGTCTTCAGTTACTCCATTGTTACAATGTGCTAGAACATAATGAGTGGATTCAGGTGCTTTACCTTTATCTTTTTCATTAGTTTTACCTTTGTCTTGATTTCTTTGCTGCTCAATTTTCTCCCAAGGTGTTCTGCATTTGGAAGCATCATGTCCATCTTTATTGCAATGTGTGCAATGAAGATTGGATTTGTCAGATTGTCTGCCCCCCATTTCTGTGAAGTTTCTTCTTCCTCTTCCTCTTCTGCCACCTCTTCCTCTGGATGAATCTGGAGCATGACTCTTTTCTCTATGTGCCAAGTATGCAGCCTCTCGGAAGATGAAGGGACTGTCATCTTCCCAAAAGCTTTCTCTCTTTCTGCAAACTTTTTCTCAAGTGTATCAAAGGTGATATGCTCAAGGTTCCCACTTGCTTGCAAAGACTCAAGATAATGTGAGTAAGTCGGATATAATGCCTCAAAATATGCTATGCGAGGTATGTCCATTTTTACACCAGTGCTATCAATATCATGCATGATAGATCTAAATCCTGAAGCTAAAGAAAGGGGATCATCATTCTTCATTTCAAGACTGAAAAGCTTAATCATCAATTGAACATTTTCTAATTCTGAATGTGAGTCATAGAGTTCTTTTAGCTTTCTTAAGGCATCATAGGAATTTGAGAAAGATGAAATGTGGCGGATCACCTCTTCATTTATGGAAGCTGCAATCAAGGCATAGGCCTTGCAATTCTTGTTTTCCCAAATGGCGAGCTCTTTGTCTGAAGTGGGCTTTGCTGGTGGATTTCCTTCTTGTCCTTCACAAATTCCTCTCCACAACTCATTAAAAATGAGTGTGTGTTTAATCTTCCGAGACCATTCAAGATAGTTCTCTTTGTCGGAGAGAAGCACCCCAACAATAGAGATGAGAGAATGCATTAGTTTGCTGGAAAAAAATTATTTTGAAGAGGAAAAAATTCTGCTATAAAAATTTCAACTCTGGAAATTTGCTGAATTAAAGGGGACAAAAAATCTTTGCTGGAAAATATACTGAATTTAAAACGACAAAAACTCTTTGCTGCAAGTACTGAATTATGCACAAAAAAATATATATATATTTTTTGTTTGGGAAAAAAAAATTATATGCGAATCTATATTGAAAGTGTGGAAGAAATGTGGTTTTATGAATGTGAATGGTATTATAGAGAGTGGTAATATGGTGGGAGTGGTATTAAAAGATGGGAAGGGAGTGGAATTATATGGAAGGGCGGTAATATAAAATGGACAACGTATTATAATATGGTTTGTATATAAAATGGACAGCGTATTAATATGGTGGAGGGGCGGAATAAAATGCTGGAACAATGCGTATTATGTTGAACAGTGACCGCATATTAAATATATATAAAATAACTGTATTATAGGGTGGAGGGAGCGCAGTGGAGCGGTGTGTAGAGCTGTGAAAAGTCGGGTGGGGCGGAAATATATCACAAGTTATGGAGGCGTGTATTATAAACAATGTGGAGGCGTGTTATAAACAGTGGAGTGGTATGGTAAAGAGGGATAAGCAATGCGCAGTGATAGGGGATGGCAGTCAAAGGCCGAGGGAGCGTATGCATGGAGAGGGACAGACTGTATTGACAGATAGCGTTGATATTATAGGTGGACTATATCGACATACAACGTTGGTATATTATAGGTGCGATATGTGTACCAGCGTTGATATCATAATACGAATTTCATATGAACAGTGGTATAATATAGCGTATTATGAAAGGGCCGAGGGCGTAAGTCTTACAGGGAGGAGGGACGTGTTGCAGAGAGAAGGGATGATGCCTGCGCTGAGATATGAATGGAGTGGTGCATACATCCGTGGGACGGAGCAGTGTATGCGTTGTGTAGTGGGAGGACTGGACAACAAGTGCGCTTGCGAGAGTTGCAGGGAGGGAGGAAGGGGCGTAGAGGAATTAAGGCATGAGGGAAGTGTGAGGGGGCGTGGGGAGTGTGGAAGGACGTAGGGTTGTGAGAGGAAGAGAGCGTTATAAAAAAATATGGAATGGCAGAGTGTAGGACTGCAGAATTGCAGAGTGGCAGGGGCTGCAATTTGCAGAATTTCAGGGTTTGCAGAATTGCAGAATCTCTAGAAGCTAAAAATAGAACTGGGCAAAGATTTAAAAAAATGCAGAATTACAGTACAAAAATTTAATAGGAGCAGCAAAAACTATTATTAAAAATTGACTGAGCAAAGGAGTGAGGGAGTTACACCACAGGCAAAAATTCCAATAGTGGGACTAGCTCTGATACCATGTCAAACCAGGAGGTAACTCCTCAAATCAGAATGTGTATTAGCTGAAGAATGTACATGCATTTATACATGGAGGTGCGGCTATTGGGATTCATCTCCAAATGACTCTTGGCCTTCCTTATTTCCTAATATTATTTATTATACAAATTTACATATCTACACCCATCCCATAGGATTAGGTGTCATCACCCGCAAACAGCCCTAAAGAGATTCCAGGCTTTCCAAATTTAGATAAACGACATTGGATAAATTGGGCACATAAAAATACAAAATGTCAAAACATTTTTAAGGAAGCTCTTAGATGGGAAGAAAATAAAATCTGACTGGCATATGAGTCCACAAAACTAGCGGCTCACATTTGAGAAGGGTAGACCACACCTGTAGCTTTCATACAGTGTTAAACATATATGGAATTTCGAAAACATATGTGAAAGATAATTGTGTGATTTATTTATTATTCACATGATGTATATTATAATACATTTTGCATAATCATTGGATAAACAATTAGGTGTCCAACATATATATATATCAAAGAATAAATAATTGAAAGTTAAAAATATCTATTATTTTATAATAAGAATAATAAAAGGGAGATATGTAATCTGATAAATTATTTTTAAATTTTGACTCATATTAGGTAGGTTTTTAAATCATTGCAAGAAAATAAAAGATTTGTTGGAACTATAATCTTAATTTTTATAGCCTACGCAATAAGTGTTCAAGGAGATTTTCAAGAGGCTGAATCTATTTATATATTAAAAAAGAAAGTCTAAACAATGAAAAATACTATATTTCACTCTAAAATAAATACACACCTCAAGAGATTTAATCCACCAAGTCCCTTGATAAATCCATTGTTAAAATGAATTTATACATGTAAATATTGAATATATTTTATTTTATTGTGGGGATATACTAACTATTTTCTATATTTCCTATCAAATCCATGAAAATCATGGTTATTTAGATATATGCATATATTATTCATTATTTTAAATAAATAAACATCATACACAAATTTAAGACTATAATTCTAATCCTTCATTCACATATATATTATAACTTTTTTAATTAAAAGGTAATAAATACTTCTTATTATTATTTAATTTTAAGGTCATAACCAAGCTACTAGTGTGATTCCTCATTGCGATGCTTAAAAATTGAGGATATCTTACCTCTAAGTGGAATTTGGTTTCTCCTATAATGATTTTCATTTTAGGGATGCGTCTCAAGGCCTTTCTACTCGATATGGCATGAAAATAAGGCCCTTATCTCCTAGGAGAATCTTCTAAGAACTAGGAGACATGAGTGAGACATCAAACCATACAACATGCCTTGTTTAGGATATCAACATTCTTAAAGTGGGATATGGAAGAAGTATGAGACGATGGCCAAGGAATAAGTTGAGGTTTTTTCACCATAACTTGAGTTGCTTGAGCTGATGGGCCATGACCATAACATAGACACTTAAAGTGGATCTTTGCCATACAAGATGGATATGGCCATGAATAGAATACTTTTTCACACTGGGGATGTCAGTATTGGGGACTTAACCAGAATTAAGGGAAGAAAATAAGGGATTTATACCATAAATGAATCTATAAGACTCATTGGCAATGAAAATGACCTAAAATCATAATATAGAACCTTTATAAGTGATATTTTCCTCATAGTGTCATGTGGGTAACATTATGAAGTATTGTATCCTAATATGAATGTTTCAATGCACTAGTAAAGGGAAAGGGAAGAAAATAAAGTACTTTGGTCCTTAACTATGGATTAAAGGATTAAGGGTCCTTGTCAATTCCATAAACCATAACATTTACTGTAGGGTTGGGGGGAGGGGATTGCATAAGGACTGTGTCAGAGGAATCAACATTAGTAAGTGGAGTTTTGTGCCTGATTTATGCTAAGGGATTTGAAAATTAAAGCATGTATTGAACAATTTGATATAGTAGATGAATTATTGTTAATCATAGAGTGACCGTTAATGAAAAAAGGGGAGGCATTGTGGGGGGAAAGGATCGATGGTTAGAACCCTAGCTATCGACCCCATATTTTTTTTGTTACCTTCCCCCAACACAATGAATGGATTTCCATATCTCATGCCTCATTCCTGGGTCTGAATCCATTCTATTTGTTTTTGTGCCCTTTTAGAGGTTTTTGGTGATGTTCCTTTATTTCCAATGTCATTTCATGTTGCCTTCCATCATTGTCAGTTATTTCACCGCTTTTTACATTGGTACCATGGCTTGTTACTATTTCCTTTGGTGTCCTTTTATTATTTGAGGTTTGAAATTATTTTGGACTAATGGTGGATTTGTACCCCTCGTTCTCTGTCATGGTGTATATGCAGGTCATCTCATTGTCGACGATCGCTAATTTTTCTTCTTCGCCTATTCTAGTGGAATTTTTTTTTTCGCAAGATTTAGTTCTATTGCAAAGTTAATTTTATTATTGTCTGGGTTTGTCACCATGCTCATGTAATACTTTGTTGCTCGATTTTGAGCTCATGTATGGACTCTGTGGGTCATTTTTTCATTTTTGGGAATGTTCTTAGTCTATTTATATTTGAGGATTTTGGTCCTATAGTTTCTGCATAGGAAGATTTACTTTTCCAAGCCCAGGGTTTGTTTTTCTTATCCAAACCCTAGGGTATAAAATTTTTTCTGAAGTGTGTAGAAAAATTTCATCTAAAATAGTCTTTATGCTAGCCCTTAAGTGGATTTTTTTCAAATATTTGATAGTTATTATCTTATTTTATTTTATGGAATGTGTTTTTGCATATGAATAATGCAATTCATTTCTTATTTGATGAATAAATTACACTTTTTTTTCTAGGAGAAAAAACATTTATGAAAACTACACCTCTCATCTTATGTAAAATAATTCAACGTCCTCTATACCAATCAAGTTGTAAATGTTTTCAACACCAACAACAGTTTGAAATGATGGCTAGTTATTATGCCATGACAATCAATCCTACATATACTTTTCTTTGTATTGTCCTCAACCTTCATCACTATGACTCCCTCCATCTATAGAGCTACCTATAATAATAGGTGGCATTTTCCTCAAAGGGAGATTCTACTCATAGTGATAGAGCGAGGATTATAAAATGGGTGATGTTGTATTGTAGCTTGTTGCCATATTAAAACATTGACTTTGAAGAAGTGCATTATGATAGATGTAAATCTATGAAAACTCATTTAAGTTTGTTTCCTCGTGAGAGTAAGTTTAGATTACCCCATCCATAATTGTTCATAAGAAGATATAGGCATAAAGGAACATGACAAAATTTGTGGTGATAAGAGGAATGCAATGTTACCATGGAAAACAAGAATGCATGAGAGTGATAAAATTTTTATAATAACCATTAAAAAAAATGAATAATAAACCATAATATATATATATATATATATATATATATATATATATATATATATATAAAAGAAAATATATGTAAATGAAGAGGTTGTGATCCAAGAATAGAATTAAAAAAAAAAGTAACAAAGAAAATGTATAAAAGAAAAAAAATATAATGTAAAGGTTATAAACCTTCTATATGTAAAACAAAAACTGAAAACAAAAGCAATCATGTAGATATGAAAAATACGACATTAACATGATAAGGAAGTATAGGCATGATATATATATATATATTCTTATAACCCTAATCCAAGAATACACAAGAAAAAAAAATGAAATATTAAGAAAGTAATAAAGAAAATGTACGGAAACAATCTAAGATCATAAAATTCATATATATACATCCATAATTTGAGAACATATAACTTCATGTGGATAAAAATGCAACATTAACATGAAAGACAAAAAAAAAAAAAAAATCAAGATAACATTGTTATTTTGGCCATTAAAATAAAATTAAAACTTAAAATATAAAATTAATAAAGTAAAGAAAAAAAATCTAATTAAAAGAAGAAAATGTCCATCTCCAAGAAGAAATTGAAAACAATAAATAAATAAAAAGAGAATAACATGGTAAATCCACCCATGTCCATGAGCCTTTGGATTGATCATGAATGTTGCACTATCTAAGTATTAATTATCATAAGTGACATAATAAAATTCATAGTAGATAAACTCTTAGTAAATTAGCAATTGCACCTGATGTTGCAAAGGAAACATCATAAGGCAGTAGCATAGGTAAGAAAAACAAAGAAGAATGGAAAGATAATAAACATTGAATTAAACTTATTCAACAAACATATATACAGAGTGAAACCTCTATAAGATAATTTTTATCATGAAGGAAATTTTTTGTGGAAAAAATAATAAACTCTGCACTATATATAAAATGAAAAGAATCCAAATATATTACTTGAAATATTAGATTAATATTTGTGAAGTTTGGACACAATATAATTGACTACTTTGTTCATTGATAAAATTGACTACTTTGTTCATGTTTTTGTTGCACACAATATTAACATGTTCATTTAGAATTTTAAATTCAAGAACATATTGAATTCTGAAATCAAACTTTCTTCTAAAGTAACTAGAGTGGAACATGCCACTTTCATCCAAGGTAAGAGTTTAGGCATCGATATCATATGTCGCATATTTCTTTGAATATTTTCCAGTTTCCCATTCATGATTGATGCCTCTACGAAATTCCCATTCTAAAATCAAAATAAAGGTGAAAAACCACATCATATGGATCCAAGTATGATTTTAAAAATATAATGCAAGATAGTTCTAAGATCGCTTGGGTTGAAGAAACATAATGGAAACTACAATGCATAGGAATTCCAATTATTGAATCTTCATTTCTTACGAATCAATTATAAAAATATGACAAAGTTTTCTGGAGATAATCATGTACTTGTGTGAATTTATGGAACATAAAAAAATTCAATTTGTAGAAATAGTCTAGCTAACGCTGCTATGTTACTTTATTTTGAGTGAAGCATAAATAAAATTTTCTTATTGTCACACAAAATAAGTGTAGACTCTAAACTTTGGAAAGTCCATTGCTTGAAAACTCTAGAGATCGAACGTAAAGAAGCTCAAAAATTCTTTTAAAGAAATTTTGGTAAAAATTTTGTTGCATCGATGCATTTTGGTTCGATAAAAAGCATCAAAATACCAACAATTTATTCATTAACAAAATGGTCGTACACTTCCAAGCAATAGGTGCAACATTCTTTAGAATTCCTCTTAGTACAACAGATGTTCATACTACATAGGTGGAGAGTGAAGCATTAAAAAATGTTTGAATTCTATGGTAGATATGGTATCTAAATGTAATTTTGCAAGTACAAGTCTTGAAGGTGGAAGAATTACGCATGAACCAATATAGAAAAATACTGGTTAGTAATGATTAATGAAGAGAGGCAACAAAAAAATTGGTAAGTTTAATTGAACAAGAATTTGGAATTCCTTCTATAATAAAGGTATTTCACTGAACATGAACCACGGGAGTAAACAAATACTCTAATATTTTTCTATAATTTGTTGAAATAACACCAGATAAAGAAGTAATAGAAGAGACAAAGAAAATAAATATTTCCAAACACATTCATAAGTGTAATAACGTAACCATATTTCATAGGTATAATGGAGCAACTCGATGATACATGATGATACACAAGAGGAAAATTATAGCCCTGTCCAATAAAATAATTCTCATAAAATTGTATAAAAAGGAGAAATAATTATTACATTGCATAAATTTAACTCGAGGTATCATACTTCAAAAGTGATTAATTTCAGTAAGTTTAATTGAACATGAATTTGGGTTGGCTTGTATAATAAGGGTATTTCAGTCAATGTGAACCATGGGAGTAAACAAATATTATAATCTTTTACTATAATCTCTTGAAATAACACCAAATAAATAAGTAAAGGAGAAGAGGAGGTAAATAATTGTTGTAAAACACATTCATAAATGAAATACCATCATTTTTTTTTAGAGGTATAATGGAAAAATTCAATGATACATGAAAGGACAATTATATCCATATCCAATAAAAGAATTCTCAGAAACATGTTTAAAAAAATAAAGAATTTTTTCATTGCATAATCGCGACTGAAGGAATCATACTCTAGAAGTAATGAAATAATAGTCTAGAAATAAACATTTCAATTAGAAATCCTATGGAAGGAAATTTAAAATAACCCAAGAAAATTGAGGTAATTCTTCCAACATACATGGTATCATTTAGGGAGGGTCGACGGGCTAACTTTAATGTTGGAGTAAACTTTGATACATATAGTAAGAAATTATAATAAAAAAGGTCATATCCACTATAGTAAAATATTCCATGGTGTCTAAAATATTATGGAAAAACCATCATCAAGTTATATATCAATTATGATAGAAGGTCATAGCTAGTATAGTAAAACAGTCAATGGCATTGAAAAGATTAAGGACATACCCCCATCAAGTCGACAGACTTGAAAAGATAAAAAAGAAAATATGAATATAGATCTCTCAAATAATAACAAGGAATAATTTTGATAAATGAAACCATAATCATGGAAAGAACATATCATTGTATGCAAATTTCTGGGAAGGAAACCTCTTATTGAGAGGAAAATAGTAATAGATTTCCCATCGAAGCCTCTGGCAAAAATCAGAAACCATTATAGGAAAATGAACTCTCACTGCATAGACAATCCTAATAAGGGACAAACCCTAGAAAAGCATAGAGTATAACCTATCTACATTGACAACAAAAACCTACATGAGACCAATTCAAACCAACCTCAAATAACATGAGCCTTCTAAATCCTTCTAATAAGAAACCCCCAACTTGAGTCTCGTGTTTAACATCATTGAAATTCGACCATGCCCCTAATTACCACCGTTGCCCCTTTTTAGAGCCATTACAAGGGAATTAAAATGTGTAACTTGAACTATAACACCTTAATCAAGGAAAAAATTTTAAAAGGAGACTTTCTGAACTAAGAAGTCTTAAGAGATATTTTTGTGAGCCAACTAATTTTAGTTATTTTTCCATTGATTCATTTATTTTTCATTAGCCTAAAATTACAAAAATCCATTCTTCTAATTATTACAAAATTTCATCTTTTCGCTCAAGTTGTAATTATAAAATAACAAACATTAAAAAATGTCATTTTGTTTTACTGAAGCTAAAACCAAGTGGTATTTAGACTATTAAAATTTCCCATTTCTTTTAGCTGAAGCTACGATTAAAAAATTCCAAACATTACAATATGTCTTTTTTTTTTGTTGACGCTATATCCATGTAGTCTTCTAACTATTACAAAATGTCACTTTGTTTTTCTGACATTAAATCCATGCAGTATTCAAATTACAAAAAAAAAAATTGGTAAATTGCTCTTAATTTACATGTACACATGTAAATTAAAATCAAAATTTCATGTAATACATGATCTAGCTCCCCCTCCATTGTCCCGTGTTGGCCCTAATTGCATATGTGTGTGTGTGTGTGTGTCTGTGTTTATTAAAATTAAAATATAATGTTTTAAAATTGAATGAGAATGTAGAACTTCAATAAAACAAACAAAATGAAAAAAAATATTAAAATCTCATGCAATAACTTATGTAGTTCCCCCTCCATTGTCCCGCATTGGTCCTACATCAATGCATCCTCCAGGATAAGCTATAAAATATACATGTACAAGTATATATATATATATATATATATATATATATATATATATTGAATTTTTAAAAAATTTCAAATGAAAATGCATAAAATAATGCAATAATATTAAAAACAAATGTTAGTTAAATTCTTCAAACTGTTTGGATGTTCCTATCCCCATCATTGACTCAATCGCTAAAGTCCTTTAAGAACAAAAATCATTTCCACAAACCTAAATTTTTAAAATTTTAAAATAGTAAAATAACTTAGCATGTATCTCATTTTTTAATGAAACTTGCACTTCAATTTATAACTTGAAACATAACTCAAAAATTGAATACTTGTGATAGTGGATTATTTGGCACATTTCCTAACAAGGTAGAAGAGGGTTCCATTACAAAAAACATTGGACGAAAGCAGAATATGTTAACATTTAATTATATACATGTATAAACATAATTATTTCTTTTAAAAATATACACATCATGATGTTCGATATAATGATAGAATAATAATTGTACATCAACATCATAAACTCTTAAAAAACACTAAAATTTCCCAAAATATCATTTGGATTGACAGAACCTGAACCTTGGACTATGATATTATCAAAATTCAACATGCGTGTAAAATGCAAATGGTAAACATATGATACATCTATGTTAGAATAACACATACAGGAAAACATATATATATATATGTATATATATATATATATATACACACATCTGTGTGCATGTGTGTGTGTGTGCGCGCGCGTGTGTGTGTGTATGTGTGTGTGTGTGTGTGAATTACAAATTACATTAAAATATCCACCCTAACCATTAACACATACCGATCTCACGCCCTCTTCCTCGTGAAGAATTAAGTCCTGCCAACCATTGCGACAATGCTTTGCATATATTCTAAGCTCTTCAATATTGTAACACCCCCAATTTATGTGTTTAAATTTCAAAGCTAGACATTTGAACTTTAGTCCTAAGGGGAGTGGACCCCAAAGGATAAGTATTTTGTGAATGTAATTAAATATTTAATTTGAGGAAATGAATAAAATGATTGTGTGCAGATTGACCAAAATGAGATTTATGAGATCACTTGCTAAATCCATGAGGATGGATAAGGCAACTATTCCCCATAATCTTTCAAAAATCCTTGAAAGAAATTATTCTAATTTAGATTTTTGAGGAAGAATATAAATTTCCACAATGATGAGGAAAGTAGTTGGGAAGAGGCAAAAAGCTGGAAAAGCCGAGGAAAGCATAAAAACAGCTTTAAAGAATCCCAAAAATGGGAAGCCTAGGCAAACACGAAGAAAAGCATCCTGATATTCTGGACGCAGAATTAGAAACAGGCTTAGGGGAAAAATAACTTAAATAAGCTGCTCCTAAACAGATTAGAGGCTGGTCTGTTCTAGGAGGTGATCTTAGCTCGGGGGTGAGTTCTGGGAGACAGAAGGACTCTAAGGTTGGGAGGTTGGTCGACTACATGAGTGGTATGTCTCTAAGTTGATTTGTGTTTTTAATTACTGTGGTATGAATTGGCTACATATAATAGTTGATTGATAGGGTATTAGATTTATTAGTACTACATTTAACAGAATTAATCATAGGGAATTCACCCTTATAATTCTGTATGGTTGTAGAGAAAAATTCAGTAGAGTAGAATCCAACAAAAAGTCTAAACCAAGGTTGGTTTAAATCTGAGGATACATATCCTCTACAGATAATTTACTGTAAATTTCTTCTTATCTATCAGCACATAATTGTGAACATGAGTAGGTAATTTAAGAGAATTTCTCCAAAATCTCTAAACAAATCCTTAAGGTAAAAGCTGGAGATTTGTAATATCTCATGAATCACAAATTTGTAACTTTAATCTATTTCTGTGAAAAATTGAGCAGTGAGAAAGTAAATGCATAGAGTGCAGAATTAATTATTTAGTAATTATTAAGTAAAGAGCAAAGAGGTATAATATTTTCAACAGTTGTACACATTAACAGTTAATATAACTACTATTTCCCTTAACCAAGATTAAATGGAAGAGTAGAAAACCTTAATGTTGTAACAAGTAATTAAGTAGCAAGGGAATGAATCCCAAAACATGATCAGTTCCACAGAAATACCTAGAACCAGAGATCTATGTATGCAAGAGATGTGAATAGCTATAAGAAAATGAAAAGAAGATCCAACTAGAAATATATAACATGGAAAACTAGAAGAGTATGGAAACCTACGATAATATAGTCCTGGTATTTCATACATATTAATTATATACATAAATGAGAATGGACACAACAATCTATGCATGTAATTATATGTATAGACAGATATTAGTAAATTAATTTCAGTTTAAACATGATTGGGAGATTGTTAGTTCATGATAACTAGATATAGTACAAGGTTAGAAATATCTAGCTACAGAAACCAATGTACAGGTACATCAAAAGAAAAATTAAAATGAAATATAACTCTCCAGAAATCCTGAGAGTCTCTTATAAGATTCATGCAGAACATAAATAGAGAAGTCTTGTACAATTGAACAAAATTAGCTCTACAGAGAATTATATCAGATACAGTCACTGCTATGATAAGCAAAGTAAACGAGGAATAATTCCATTTTGTTAAATAGTATACACAAATCACTCCAAAAGAGGAAGCAGGAGAAAGTCCATACAAAATTGAGTTGTAGCTTCATTGGAATTATGGCAACATAAGAATATAAGTGAATATATATACAAAAGTCACAATACACGCTATAAGAGTCTGAGCCTATAGGGATAGGGTCTGAGAACCGAAACCCTAGTCTCAATTAAAATTTTAAAAGAGTGCCCACATACGAATGGAACATATTAACAATCTGACTCTGATAGAGTCTCGTTCTTCAACGGACACTGTGTAAAAGCCTAAGAGAGAAATGATTCTACATCAATGAGACAGAACAACGCAACGAGAGGGTGATAGTATCCCCACAGACATATACCGACCTGAAATGCCAACGGAGATGAGGTTAACACCCATAGAAATGAAAGAACTCACAACTGCTTTCAAAGGCATACGAATGAATCTACGTTACCTGTGGAAAAAAAAAGTCAAGATAGAAATTAGTTAATAGTGCCGTTGCTAGAAAAACGTTCGAATGGAGAAATTACTCATAAAAACAAGGCGTTACCTGTCAACCAAGATTCTCGGTTCTTACGAGCTCTCTGAAATCAACAATTGGAAGCAGAGTATCGATTAAATTGAAACCCTATAGGATAATAATATAAGGAAACAAAAATATATGTACATATTGGAGGAAAGTCGAAACTCACGAAGTCCGAGTGAATGACTATCGTTCTCCTGAAGCGAGGCGAAGCAATTAAATTTTTCCTCTACACAGTATTAACAAAATAAATTAATTATCAATCAATGAAATCGATAGAGGAGCAATGTCGACAATAAATCGAAGAGGGAATACAACGAAATATTTTCACATAGTATATAACCAAAATCTCCCGAACGAAACGCATTCATCTCATTAACGTTCGAAGACTTCCTCAGAAATGAAGTATGGCAAGTCTGAGCGACGAACCTGATCTCTAATCATAAAATGAAAAAAATGAATGTAAAAAATGATTACCTAGTAGCGTCACAGTGGAGTAGGCAAGCCACAAATCTCCTTCGTGAACTGAGGTAAGTAAACCCCCTGAAGAGCAAAGACCTTGCAGGTGAAGAGATAAACAAACAAATGATGTACACGGAAAACTGTCTCTACACAATATCAAAGGTTTATATAATTATTCAAAAGACCCCAGAAAACCTAATATGAAAGGATCGTCATCGTCCACTTGGCAACATCACAAGAGGAAAGCCACGGATCGAAGGGTTGGCGGGTGCAATTAAACCAGTCGTATAACATTAATGGTGCCAAGATACTAAATAAATGTCATGCGTCCTGTTCGTATGAAGAAGAGTACCATTGTAAGCCAAGTAAGCTCGAATAGTATTGCCAGAGTGATGTGGATCTACCAGGTGAATGGGAGAATGGGATGTAACCCAATATAAACCATACAATGCAACCATAAGTATCATCAAATCTAACGTGGAGGAGACTTACCCCATCGCAATGAACACAACACCTCAAACCGATTTGAACTACACGCTCTACGTGTAAATCGATAAACGTATTCAAGTTTCACATTAAAATTTGATCTGAAGTCTCATGTACAATGATATGCTATCATATCAACACAGATGTGAAAACAATTATGAACGCCACCTCATCTGACCGCCAAACGCATAGAAGAGCCAGTCATATAATAGTATGTACATTGAATTCAATTATAATCACAACCAAAGGTATATACATATACGTAATGGGAAAATCGAGGATATGTAGATTGGAAAGGGGTCCAGAACGCTCGTAGGCATAACCAACTCGAACCCATCGTATATAATGCATGAGAAAGGACCGGATGGCCAAGAGCTAATAAACATCCAAGTAAAATTTAACTATAGGTGCAAAATGCGACCTTCATAGAAAATAAAATGATATTAATTCACTCCATACTTGGAGTTAGAATAATATAAAACAAGTTAAAGAGGAAGTTAATAGAGATTTTCTTGGGGTTATGGTGTTATACTGAAATGAATCATGTGGGAAAAATAAAATATGACTCCACTACTTAGAGAATTAGGATTTCATGGTAAACCTATGCTTAAAAGCATGAAATTCTTGGAGAAGAAAAAAAAAAAAAATTGAGTAAATGGGAGTTGTGACAAATGGTATCAGAGCCCAAGTTATAAAACTGGGCTGGTGACATTGTGCTCACTATTGCTGTGTGTTCACTGTATAAATTTATTTTTGTGGAAAAAAAAAAAAAAAAATTATTTTTATTTTCACTGATCTGTGTTGTGTAGTGTACAGTGGTGCTGAAATGGCAAAAGGTGACGAAATTTATGTTGATCAGCGTGATGAGGAAAATGAACCAGATCCCAATGCGCCCATGATGGCTATGTTGCGGTAATTGCAACAAGAATTGGCTGAGATAAAAAGCCAGAATGATAGATTGTCATTAGCCAGTGAGGAGCAGGAAAAGCTCATCAGAGAATTAACTTCACGGAATAGCGAGGAAGGCGAAGGTTCTGGAAAGAGGAAAAATGATGAGTCTGATGAGGAAGATGCTGTTAAGCATCAGAATAAACAGAAAAAGGAACTACAAGGGGAATTCCGGAAAATCAAACCTCCCTCCTATGATGTGGAGAAGGAGGAAGATGCTGAAGCCTAGTTGTTGAATATGATTAAGTATTTCTAGGTTTATGAATATGAAAGCAATATGAAGGCCAAATTAGCTATCTACCAGCCACAAGGTAAGGCTACCTTGTGGTGGGAGGAGACAAAAATGGTGCATGCCATTGATGAAAAGATAGTTACTTGGGAAGATTTCCAGGTTAAGTTCAAAAATTGCTACTTGAATGAGCGTTACTATGATGACAAAGCAAAGGAATTCCATGAAATTATACTAGGACAGCTCACTATCGATGAGTTTGTTACTAAGTTTACCAATCTGCTGAGATATGTACCCTACATAAGGGAAGAAAAGGCAAAATTACAAAGGTTTATGAATTGTTTGCCTGCTGTATACAAAGAGAAAATCAAGTTTGACAACCCAAAAACAATGGACGAAGCTGTTAGAAAAGCTAGATTATGTTATCAACAGTTCAAAGGAAAAACTAAACAGGGGAAAAGCTGGGTAAATAAGAATGAGTTCAAAGGGAGGAAGCAGAAACCAGCCTATTTGAAGAATTTTGGAAGAGATCATCAACGGAAAAAGTTTAATAAACCCAAAGAAAGTCAAACTGCTCAGTCCGAAGTGGCTTCTAAACAAATAGATGGAGATAGTAAAAAGGAAGGGACAATCAGAATGAAGGAACCCTTGAAATTTTGGGGCTGTGGAGAACCCCATCTTCTGAGGGATTGTCCTCATCGAAATATTTAGATGATTATGAGAGATCGAGAAGCCACTACAATAAATGACATAGCCAGAAATATACCAACTATCAGTGCAGCCTTGGAAAATCGACAAGCAGAACATCAAGCTACCATGGTGGAAATAGAGGGTAAGATTTCTGACCTATCTGTTACTGTTCTGATTGATCCGGGTGCTTCTTTGAGTTACATTAGTCCAAAGATTGTAGAAAAATGTAACCTAAAAGCTGAAAAATTTCAGCAGTCATGGTTGGTACAGCTGGCCACTAGAACTAAGAGAAAGGTAACACATAAACTGCCCCGAACAGAAATCAAATTGAATGATATCCAAACAGAAGTAAATTTGAACATCCTGCCCTTAGGTTCATATCACCTACTGATAGGAATGGACTGGCTGGAAAAGAAGAAAGCTCTAATGAACTACTGGGATAAGACTTTGCATTGTGTAGATGAGGAAGGGAAACCTTTTATTCTCAAAGGAAGACCAAAACCTATCTCTGTAAGACAAATATCAGCACTGCAATTAAAAAGAACAGCTAGGAAAGGATATCAGGTTTATGGAGTCCATGTGGAGAAAATGGAACAGAAAACTGAAGAAAACCTGTTGGATGTATTACCATTAATAAGGGAATTTAAGGAAGTTTTTCCAGATGAGATCCCTCATCTTCCCCCCAAAAGAGAGATTGATTTTTCAATCGATCTAGTGCCAGGAGCGGTACCTGTTTCCCGAGCCCCCTATCGAATGAGTCCCCCTGAACTTATGGAACTGAAAATGCAATTGCAAGAACTGTTAGATAAAGGGTATATCAGACCGAGTGTGTCTCCTTGGGGAGCATCGGTGCTGTTCGTGAAAAAGAAAGATGGCACTTTTCGGATGTGCATTGATTATCGCCAACTGAACAAGTTGACCATTAAAAATAGATACCCTTTGCCTCGAATTGATGATCTTTTTTATCAAGTGAGAGGAGCTTCAGTCTTTTCGAAGATTGACTTAAGAACTGGTTATCACCAGCTCAGAATCAAGGAAGAAGACATAAAAAAAACAGCCTTTCGAACCAGGTATGGTCACTACGAATTTGTAGTCCTACCTTTTGGTTTGACAAATGCCCCTGCCACATTTATGTGCCTAATGAACAGTGTGTTAAACAAGTACTTGGATAAATTTTTCCTTGTGTTCATAGATGATATCTTAGTCTACTCAAAAAGTGAGGAGGAACATAAAGAACACTTGAGGATAGTATTGCAAACTCTAAAGGAAAATCAGCTATATGCCAAGTTTAGCAAATGTCAATTTCATAAAGATAAGATCCAATATTTGGGTCATATTATTTCTGAACAAGGCCTTGCTGTTGACCCTGAGAAGATAAAGGCTATAAAACAATGGCCTGTCCCAACGGATGTTTCAGCAGTGAGATCATTCATGGGGATGGATGGTTATTATCGCATATTTGTGGAGAGTTTTTCTGCCATAGCACATCCCATCACGTCATTACAAAGGAAAGGTGTCAAATTTGAGTGGACTGAAAAATGCCAAAATAGTTTTGACCAATTAAAACTGAAACTTACTACATCCCCCATACTGAAGATTGTAGATCCTGACAAAGAATTTGTCGTATGTACAAATGCCTGTAGAGAGGGGTTGGGAGGAGTTCTCTTGCAGGAGAATTCAGTTATTGCATATGAATCTAGGAAATTGAAGATACATGAACATAATTATAGTGCTTATGATTTAGAATTAGCTGCTGTTATCCATGCTTTGAAAATGTGGCGACACTATCTCCTTGGAAAGAAATTTACGTTGATGACTGAACATATTAGTCTCAAATATTTCTTTTCCCAAACTGATTTGAATGCTAGACAAGCCAGATGGCTATCTTTTCTAAGTGAATTTGATATGGACATAAAACATATCAGAGGGAAAGAAAATAAAATTGCTGATGCATTGAGCAGAAATGCTTGTCAGAATATCAATAGCATTGGAAGCAGTGCTCAGATCGATGTGGAAGATTTGGTGGAAAAGGAAGCAAACCAAGATCCAAATTATGAAAAACTCCTGGTAAAATTTTAGAAAAAAGGAGACAACTGATTTCACTCAAAACCAAAAGGGGATGATCTGCTATAAGAACAGATTGTATATTCGCAATGTAGAATCCTTAAAAAGAAAAATTTTCGATGAATATCAGAAACAGCCATATGCAGGACATCCAGGATATCAGAAAATGTTAACAGCCCTGAAAAAGAAGTTATTATGGCTAGGAATGAAGAGAGATGTAGCAGAATATTTAAGTAGATGCATGGAATGTCAACTAGTCAAAGTTGAGCATCAGCATCCGGCGGGTCTTTTAAACCCTTTACTGATTGCAGAATGGAAGTGGGACACCGTTTCCATGGATTTCATAACAAGATTACCCAAAACCAAACATCAACATGATTCAGTAATGGTGGTAGTGGACACTTTAACAAAAGCTGCAGATTTTATACCAGTGAAATCTACCTTTGGGATAGCTCAAGTAGAAAATGTGTTTCTGAAGGAAGTAGTAAGACTTCATGGGGTTCTGAAGGTGATTATTTCTGACCGAGATGCTAAGTTTACAGAAGCTTTTTGGAAAAGACTGTTTGGAGGGATGGGTACTAAATTGAATTTTAGTACTACTTACCACCCTCAGACAGATGGTCAAACGGAAAGAACTAATCAAATTTTGGCGGACATGCTGAGAATGTATGTGATGGATAGACCGTCAAATTGGGAAGATTATTTGCACTTAGCTGAATTTGCCTATAATAACAGCTACCAATCCTCCATCAAAATGAGTCCATTTGAGGCACTGTATGGAAGGAAATTTCATACTCCTTTGAGCTGGAGCTAGCCAGAGGATAAACTAATTTTGGGACCAGATGCTTTACAAGAGATGGAAAGAATTGTCAAACAGATACAAAGAAACATCAAGATAGCACAAGATCGTCAGAAAAACTATGCTGATAAGAAAAGAGTGCATCGAGAATTTAAAGTAGGGGAGCATGTGTACTTGCGTATTAAACCCAAAAAGAGCACACTTTATGCTGGAAGTTGTGCAAAACTGGCTCCTAGATATTGTGGTCCTTTTGAAGTATTAGAAAGGGTGGGACCAGTGGCTTACAAACTGGCCTTACCACCCCATGTTAGAGTTCATGATGTGTTTCATGTTTCATTATTAAAAATATATGTGCATGATGCTTCTCACATAGTTGATTGGAATATTGTACAGGTGGAACCAGAAGGGGAGTTTCTGCCAGAACCGCTTCAAATATTGGAGCGGGAAGAAATTGAATTGAGAAACAGAACAGTAGCAAGAGTAAAGGTGCAGTAGAAGCACTTTACTGCTGAAGAAGCTACCTGGGAAAGAAAAGATGAAATGATGGAAAGATATCCATTTTTGTTTGAAAATTGAAATCTAGTAGTTGAATAACAACACCGAGGACGGTGTTTATTTTCAGAGGGGGAATATGTAACACCCCCAGTTTATGTGTTTAAATTTCAAAGCTGGACATTTGAACTTTAGTCCTAAGGGGAGTGGACCCCAAAGGATAAGTATTTTGCGAATGTAATTAAATATTTAATTTGAGGAAATGAATAAAATGATTGTGTGCAGATTGACCAAAATGAAATTTATGAGATCACTTGCTAAATCCATGAGGATGGATAAGGCAACTATTCCCCATAATCTTTCAAAAATCCTTGAAAGAAATTATTCTAATTTAGATTTTTCAGGAAGAATCTAAATTTCCCCAATGAAAAGGAAAGTAGTTGGGAAGAGGTAAAAAGCTGGAAAAGCTGAGGAAAGCATAAAAACAACTTTAAAGAATCCCAAAAATGGGAAGCCTAGGCAAACAGGAAGAAAAGCATCCTGATATTCTGGACGCAGAATTAGAAACAGGCTTAGGGGAAAAATAACTTAAATAAGCTGCTCCTAAACAGATTAGAGGCTGGTTTGTTCTAGGAGGTGATCTTAGCTCGGGGGTGAGTTCTGGGAGACAGAAGGATTCTAAGGTTGGGAGGTTGGTCGACTGCATGAGTGGTATGTCTCTAAGTTGATTTGTGTTTTTAATTACTGTGGTATGAATTGGCTACATATAATAGTTGATTGATAGGGTATTATATTTATTAGTACTACATTTAACAGAATTAATCATAGGGAATTCACCCTTATAATTCTGTATGGTTGTAGAGAAAAATTCTGTAGAGTAGAATCCAACAAAAAGTCTAAACCAAGGTTGGTTTAAATCTGAGGATACATATCCTCTATAGATAATTTACTGTAAATTTCTTCTGATCTATCAGCACATAATTGTGAACATGAGTAGGTAAATTTAAGAGAATTTCTCCAAAATCTCTAAACAAATCCTTAAGGTAAAATTTGGAGATTTCTAATATCTCATGAATCACAAATTTGTAACTTTAATCTGTTTCTGTGAAAAATTGAGCAGAGAGAAAGTAAATGCATAGAGTGCATAATTAATTATTTAGTAATTATTAAGTAAAGAGCAAAGAGGTATAATATTTTCAACAGTTGTACACATTAACAGTTAATATAACTACTATTTCCCTTAACCAAGATTAAATGGAAGAGTAGAAAACCTTAATGCTGTAACAAGTAATTAAGTAGCAAGGGAATGGATCCCAAAACATGATCAGTTCCACAGAAATACCTATAACTAGAGATCTATGTATGCAAGAGATGTGAATAGCTATAAGAAAATGAAAAGAAGATCCAACTAGAAATATATAACATGGAAAACAAGAAGAGTATGGAAACCTACGATAATATAGTCCTGGTATTTCATACATATTAATTATATACACAAATGAGAATGGACACACAAATCTATGCATGTAATTATATGTATAGACAGATATTAGTAAAGTAATTTCAGTTTAAACATGAGTGGGAGACTGTTAGTTCATGATAACTAGATATAGTACAAGGTTAGAAATATCTAGCTACAGAAACCAATGTACAGGTACATCAAAAGAAAAATTAAAATGAAATATAACTCTCCAAAAATCTTGAGAGTCTCTTATAAGATTCATGCAGAACATAAATAGAGAAGTCTTGTAAAATTGAACAACATTAGCTCTACAGAGAATTATATCAGATACAGTCACTGCTATGATAAGCAAAGTAGACGAGGAATAATTCCATTGTGTTAAATAGTATACACGAATCACTCCAAAAGAGGAAGCAGGCGGCAGTCCATACAAAATTGAGCTGTAGCTTCGTTGGAATTATAGCAACATAAGAATATAAGTGAATATATATACAAAAGTCACAATACACACTATAAGAGTATGAGCCTATAGGGCTAGGGTCTGAGAATCGAAACCCTAGTCTCAATTAAAATTTTAAAAGAGTGCCCACATACGAATGGAACATATTAACAATCTGACTCTGATAGAGTCTCGTTCTTCAACGAACACTGTGTAAAAGCCTAAGAGAGAAATGATTCTACATCAATGAGAGGGAAAAACACAATGAGAGGGTGATAATATCCCCACAGACATATACCGACCTGAAATGCCAAGGGAGACGAGGTTAACACCCATAGAAATGAAAGAACTCACAACTGCTTTCAAAGGCATACGAATGAATCTGTGTTACCTGTGGAAAAACAAAGTCAAGATAGAAATTAGTTAATAGCGCCATTGCTAGAAAAACATTCGAATGAAGAAATTACTCATAAAAACAAGGCATTACCTGTGAACCAAGATTCTCGGTTCTTACGAGCTCTCTGAAATCAACAATTGGAAGAAGAGTATCGATTAAATTGAAACCCTATAGGATAGTAATAGAAGGAAACAAAAATATATGTACATATTGGGGGAAAATCGAACCTCACGAAGTCCGAGTGAATGACTATCGTTATCCTGAAGCAAGGCGAAGCAATTAAATTTTGACGCTACACAGTATTAACAAAATAAATTAATTATCAGTCAATGAAATCGACAGAGGAGCAATGTCGACAATAAATGGAAGAGGGAATACAACGAAAATTTTTCACATAGGATATAACCAAAATCTCCCGAACGAAACGCATTCATCTCATTAACGTTCGAAGACTTCCTCAGAAACGAAGTATGGCAAGTCTAAGCGACGAACCTGATCTCTAATCATAAAATGAAAAAAACGAATGTACAAAACGATTACCTATTAGCGTCGCAGTGGAGTAGGCAAGCCACAAATCTCCTTCATGAACTGAGGTAAGTAAACCCCCTGAAGAGGAAATACCTTGCAGGTGAAGAGATAAACAAACAAATGATGTACGCGGAAAACTGTCTCTACACAATATCAAAGGTTTATATAATTATTCAAAAGACCCCAGAAAACCTAATATGAAAGGATCGCCATTGTCCACTTGGAAACATCACAAGAGGAAAGCCACGGATCGAAGGGTTGGCGAGTGCAATTAGACCAGTCCTATAACATTAATGGTGCCAAGATACTAAATAAATGTCATCCATCTTGTTCATATGAAGAAGAGTACCAATGTAAGCCAAGTAAGCTCGAATGGTATTGCCAGAGCGACGTGGATCTACCACGTGAATAGGAGAATGGGATGGAACCCAGTATAAACCATACAATGCAACCATAAGTATCATCAAATCTGACGTGGAGTAGACTTACCCCATCGCAATGAACACAGCACCTCAAACCAATTTGAACTCCACGCTCTATGTGTAAATCAATAAACATATTCAAGTTTCACATTAAAATTTGATCTTAAGTCTCATGTACAATGATATGCTATCATATCAACACAGATGTGAAAACAATTATGAATTCCAGCTCATCTGACCGCCAAACACATAGAAGAGCCAGTCATATAATAGTATGTACATTGAATTCAATTATAATCACAACCGAAGGTATATACATATACGTAATGGGAAAATCGAGGATATGTAGATTGGAAAGGGGTCCAGAATGCTCGTAGGCATAACCAACTTGAACCCATCGTATATAATGCATAAGAACCGGATGGCCAAGAGCTAATAAACATCCAAGTAAAAGTTAACTATAGGTGCAAAATGCGACCTTCATAGAAAATAAAATGATATTAATTCACTCCATACTTGGAGTTATAATAACATAAAACAAGTTAAAGAGGAAGTTAATAGAGATTTTCTTGGGGTTATGGTGTTATACTGAAATGAATCATGTGGGAAAAATAAAATATGACTCCACTACTTAGAGAATTAGGATTTCATGGTAAATCTAATGCTTAAAAGCATGAAATGCTTGGAGAAGAAAAAAAAAAAAAATTTGAGTAAATGGGAGGTGTGACAAATACTCATGTTGTCTATCTCATCATTTGTAATATACACAAAATTAACACATGAATTTTTTCATGCTCTTTGTAAATTTAGAACAATATCAATTCCACCAAGTCCATTCAGAACGTTTTCTATGATGGAATCCCTTGCTTTTTGACTAATTTGGGAAGTGGCATCCATATCTCACTGCAAATTTTCCACACGAGAAAGTCGGATTACCAAAGGTGGCTCAGGGTGAGGCAACTCAGCATCACGCTTACTACCCCTATGGCCACATAATGGACCTTTCCTTGGACAAAAAAATGATAAGGAAGGTCATTATTATTAGGTTTCATTCCCAAAATTAATTCTACATAAAATAATTTTGTAAAATAAACACGAACCTCATCATTCCGAGCTAGTCTTCCTTAGGCTACAAGGTGTCTATCATACAAATGGTAGGCTATATTAGAGAGATTGATATATTTCACCTTAACCATCTTTCTTTTCCGCCCTTCTTTGAAATGAAACGTAGATTTTTCCATTTCTTTTTTAAAGCTATTTTTAACATCGTTCCATGTATCGGGACCGATTAGTGCTTCATTTCTTTTACTCATCACTTCACAAATGTATCAGTGGTTGGCCCAAGCTTTTTGTAAACATCTACAAGTGTTCTTAGAGAGTGTGTAACTATTTGTAAGCTTTCTTGACTCTCTGCAAGGGGTTTCAAACTCCAAATATCTTTCATAAATTTTAAATAAATATGTTCACACTTATGTAATGTGCATTGTTGGATGTTCGTTTCCCAAGGTAAATAATCAGGAATTTTAGATGGATAATTTGTGGTTAGTGTACAACCTTCTACTTGAATTACACAATCTAGCCTATGTATTTTTTGAGAAACATTTTCACCCTCTACATCAATATTTAAAATTATGTATAAATAAAAAAGCATGTGAAAACATTTGTACAAATTTGTTTTTTAACCATTAAAAAAATTATATAATTAGTTTAGCAAATTAATAATCATGATAATAATATTCATATTGATGGCCACCTCGAGATGTTGAGCAACATCATGCCCACGCAGAGATGGTTGAGAACCAGCATGACCACCTATTGATTGGCCACCAAGGGAATGTGTACCAACACCCTCACGCTATTGGCCACCACCCACTAATTGTAAAGCTTGGGAATGTTTACCACCACCACCCTCAGGCGACGAGAGTGAAACTTCATAAAAGATGTAGAATTTCTACTCAATTCAAATATACATACATGTACTTACATACATACATATGATAGAGTATATTGCGTGAACCATACCAATATTGCATGAACCATGGCCATCCATTGATTGAGTAGATATTCTTTCCCTCTGAACTCCTAAAAAATGAAATTATTAAAAATCAATTTAACTCACTTAATTCATAAAAAAATCAATTCCATATGTATACATGTATTTATGGGGATAATATTATATATTCAAATATCATTTAAAAATTTTCACATTTAATATAAATACCATGAAAACGATGGACATCCCCTGATCCATGATCCCCCTCTTTTATAGAGGCATGGGACTCTATTGATGTTCGCCTAGAAGAATCACGTGGAAAATGATCATCCTCCAAGATATATATATATACACACACGCACATGATGTTTAAAGCATCAAAGAATCACATGGCAAATGATCATCCATGATATATAGATACACATGATGTTTAAATCCTCGAAGAATCATGTGGAAAATTCTCATCAATGATACATAGATACACATGATGTTTAAAGCCTCGAAGAACGACGTGGAAAATGATCATCTATGATATATAAGGATATCTAAAACTACATAGATACACGATGTTTAAAAAGCTTCCTTGTGCATTTAAAATTATTTTTAAAATTACTATTTAAAATTATTTTAAAATAACTCAAAAAATTGATGTAATTTACACAAATGTTGGAGCACAATTGAGTCACAAATTGATGTGTAAAACTCACCTGAATATTTCAATAAAAAAATTTTCAAGTCGTGCACATTTTTAAAATTAAATACAAAATTTTCCAAAACATGAAGTTCACAAAGTTGTGCTTACATAGTGGGAGCACACTTGCTATATAATTGAAAAAAACACATGGTCATTAAAAATTACACATTTATAACTAAAAAACACACACATATCAAAGATATATTACAATGTCTATCAATAAATTTTGATGGAGAGCATCTTAACACTAATTCATCTTTGACAGAAAATTCTTGAATTGGCATTTCCCCATACAATAGATCACCAGGCATCTTATTCACATTTGCACAATGTCTTATACTAAATGATTGAAGTTGTCTAAAAATATTTTTTTATTTTTCATGCAGTTGTTTTAGCCTCTCCTTCTGAACTTGTTACACACCTTTCATCTAGTTGCACACAAGTTCAGAATTTGTGAAAACTACAATTCCATTGGATCCATAATCTCTAGAAGTTCCCAAGCCTTCTATCAATGCAATATAATATGATTCATTGTTTGTTGTTCTTCTAGGTATATTCATTTTCCTTTGCAGGAATTTTTTGTTGCAATATTGCATAGCACATATGTAATCATTGGTTTCCATGGATTGGGATAACAAGAAACATCTATGCATAATGTCCATTTCTCAACCATGTTTAGTTGGATTTTTGATCCCTGATAAAAACCAAATCAATAAAATATTAAATGAACATTTATTAAAAATGCCTTAGTTTATGGGAGAAATGGCATGTACTTGGTTTCCAAAAACACTAGGAGCATATGTGCATTTATTTATTTAATTTTTATAATAGTCTACTCACAATGAAAATGAGTAACAACACATCTAGCCATTATGGTTGCTGAGGTGATAGTGGACACCTATGAGGTGTGTACAATCGAAAATTAATTTTGGAGGTGTATGGCGTGTAATAGAAAATTATAAACATAGATTTCAAATAACAAAATAGTGACCTAAAAACCAAGAAGATGAGGGATATCTTGAAGTAAATAATTGCCACATATCTGCAACAAGTGCAACCCCAAAATATTTTTCAGTATTGTAGTTGTAATGTCGAGGAAGGTAATCAAATTTTTTTGGAAATTATATTATTGAGGATTTAAAAAAAAATCAAATGAATATGTAGATTACTTGTGTGGTAAACCCATCTTCGTATGTAGAGTGCTTGTGTTGTTCAAACTCATCTTTGTATTAGACCATATTCTCATGCTTTCTATCCAAACAAAATAGTGACATGAAAACCAAGAAGATTAGGGATATATTTAATTAAAGATAGAAAAAATGTTGAATTTTTTGAATGGTAGCTAACAAGTAGTCATCCAAAATCATAGTTATTTTAAGTATTCTCCCTTCTATGATAGTTATGATCCACGTCGGAATGAAACTAGATTGATGAATTTTGATCAATTCTTGAATGATGACTATAGAGTAGTAATGACAACTATAAAGTAGTAATGACTAGACTAGTGATGACTTCTTTGGGTCTATGCAGAGTCCAAATTATATATTATAGCATTAGATGTGGTATAATTTTTGAAATACATTTGAATATGATTCTCTCAATCTTACTAGCATCCAAATATTGCAAGGACATTTGTAGCTTGTAGGAATGTTGTAATAAAAAATATTTGGAAAAAACATTTGGGCAGCAGAGTGCCTCTGTCTGTTGTCAAATTTCCGTTGTCTCATACCTTTCTCTCAGGTAAGCTTGCTCCTTGGTCAACTAAGATACAAGAACATTATTTTTCAATGTCTACTTCTCATATTGTAAAAGGCCATGATTTGGCTCTCTGCCTAGCTCAACATCCTCACCCTAATGAATATTCTAGCATTGATGATGAGTATTTATCTGATTTGTTTGCTATTTATTGTGAGAATGTAGATGTTGATATTAATCCTTGGCATCATTATATTTTTTTTAATTTGCAGAATGATATTTTCCCTCCCAATCTTGGAAGTCACGAAAGGAGGATATTTATATTAGAAGCCTCAAATAATGTCATATAGCATAATTTATTGTTCCACAAATATGTAGATGGCATGTTTCTGTGTGGTGTAGACAAAGGGCCTTCTCAATGCATGTTGAGAGCCATTCCTGGTATAGCCACTCAATCCTTTCACATTGGCAGGACCTATAACAACACCCTTATTTCCACTTTCAATATGCCCAAAATAGGACTGTAATGATGTTGTGTAGAGACTCATCTTTAGGAAATCATATGATGTTCGATACAATCTCATGGAGTATTTCAAATGCAAGAAGAATAATCATGTGTGTTTGTATTCATATGGTGTTGTTTGATAAGTCCACTTGGACAGGGATATGTTTTGAAGCCTATTATATTCTTAATCTATTTATGGAAGACTTTATCTATGACTGTTTATATGGATTGCTTCATCAGACCTATTGTGAACAGGTAAATATAGGCCAGTGTGTTGTTTGTCTTTAAGCTTAGAACTTGTGTTTTTTTTCATATTACATTGAGGAAAGGGAAATGTTATCTATAGTTCAATAAAACACTTCTTTCACTTGTTCACTTAAAGTGTACTGAGATCCGTATATTTGAATTTATATAGATTTAGATCTCACTAAGAATAATTTTAGGATTGTTTCATCAAACAAATTATAGGATATTGAGGACCTTATGGCTATGGAATTGAAGTCTCTATGGATAGAGATGCTGGTAGAATCAGTGGAAGGTTATCAAACAGATGAAATACCTATGTAAAATTACCATATCACTTTATATTGAGAGTTGGATGATTATTTCTGTTTCTTTCTATTTTATTTTCCATTGGGAATACTGCTATTGTGGGATTGGGTTCATCAAATTAGTAGAGAGAAGGTGCCCGACTGTGTCTTTGAAGATTCTTTGAACAACTAAGAATCTATTTTTGGAAATTTTTTCTTTATTCCTATAAGTTCTTGCAAGCCTCAAAGGATTATTAAAGTTTTTTTTGATGATTTTATCAGTCTTACTGGTATGAGTGTTAGAGGCCTTAAGGTTACAAGGCAGTTATATGATTAACTAGATCAATCTAATTTTTGAATGATGTAGAAGCATGTGAATAATGTAACCTTTTATATATTAATTTGATTTTTTTTCCCGTTCTTTTCATTAATATAAGAGACATTTCGTCAAGCCATAAAGTTATCAATTTGATTTAGGGGAAAGTGCCCATTTCCCGTGAATGCAACATGCATAAAGTACAGGAGCCTTAATAGGATAGGTTGGGCCTTCCACCCATGGACAGGTCAACGAGACAAACTTACTTACCTTTCCTATCATAATTATTTGAGGGCCATTGAAAATGGACTAGATAGGTTCATCACCATGTATGAAAAAATTAAGGATATAGATTATTCCCCAAAAAAAATGAAAAACATTTGTGTGTAGTTGGATAGAAAAAATTCTCCTTAATGGAATATACATAAAACTTGGAATCATGGAATGTATGCATATCCTTAACTCTTCATATATTTTCCCTTTCCAGTTATTTATAGGACTACATAACTCAAGCTTCAGGACGATTTGTTATGACTTCTTTTCCAGGAAATTATAAGATACGTGGCCACAAGGATTAGGACTATCATCTGGTAATTCTTATAAAGAATGGATATGGTAAAAGAGATTACGTAATATGGGTTTAATATGAATATTTTATGTTAGAAGAGAGTCCAGCCAGAGGACATAGTGGTGCAGGGACATAGATAATATAAGAAGGATAGACATGGACTAGACTACGCGTGGATGTTGAATCCTAGACTGATGGGGTGAGAAAGGATCTCTCTCATTGGGAGCAGGTTTTAGATCTTTTCCATTTGAAAAATTGGAGCATTATTTATTACGAAGTTTCTAATTATCATTAGTATTTTAAATTGACTCTATGTTTAGTAAAGCTAGTAGAGCTTGGAAAAAAATTGTAAATTGCAAAAGAAAGATTCAATGAATCAGAATATACTACTTCAGTAAATCCTAATCATCAAGTAGAATAGGAAATGAATATTTCTTAATCATTGGCTGGAATAGGAAATGAATCTGCCTTAATTGGTGAGTAGAGCCAGCAAAGAAAGAAGTAAGAATGGATTTATTCCCTCCCATTCCTCTAAGTGTTCCTATCTGACATTAACATATTTACCTGGCTATAAAAAAATATCCTTAACTATCCTTAAATGTATGAAAACCATTTTTTGAAAAAGTTATTCTGAAATAGGGTTGAATATATTAAATGCGATTTTATTTGAAAGAAGAAAATTCCACGATAAACTTTGAATGGATATTATAAAAACCACCATTATTTCCAAATATTGTTGAATATATTAAATGATGTAACTTTGAATGAATATATTAGATGGGATTTTATTTTAAAGAAGAAAAGTCTGAGGAAATGATAGGATACCTATATAGTAATGAAAGGGTTCTAATCCATAACTAGCTCAATATGCTTCAAGCTCATGTTCATATTTAGCTTGAATCTATATTCACCTAGCAAATATGTACTACTGTTGTAAGTATAGCGCTTCAGTACATAGATTATGGACAATAATGATTCATCATAGATAAAACCTTACTGACTAGTTAGATCAAAGCTTGTTAGTATCAATAATAATCACAACTTATGTATGAAATTATAGCCTATCTATCACATAAACTACTTCTCATATTAGTACAATCTCACTATATAGGGCATATGTGTTATATGATCCTTACTATGGAAACATTTATATGAACATATCTTAACAACACAAAGTAAGTAGATATGAGTGGTCTTCTCATTGCATGTATTACTCTTGTAACTAACCTGGATAAGTGTGTGATTCCCATTTTAATTTTCTTATGATATTTTGTGCATGAAATACTGGTATGGTGGCAATCATTGCTTTGATTACACATATCGAACTTAGTAATCTATACGGAAACAATAAACGCTATGATCTCCATGGAATACACTTATAGAATGTAACCAAAATGATTAATTAGGGTAATTCTTATATCTTATATATTACTATGAGTTTCACTCCACTCTATATATACAATGTATCTAATGCAAACTATGGTGTAATATGTTTATATGTGCTTATTTTACCTAATCAACAAGATGAGCTAGACCAATCAGAAACATGGAATAAATAACAATACTCTAGGTATGGTAATAGCTCTTAACATGTATGGAATCAATACTACTATTATATATGGTTGTCTATGGTATTCATAAGACCCATGGTATTCATAGTAATCATAACACTGGTGCACTTCTATAAACTAAGATTTTGTTACATCGTAAGTATTTCTCATATAAAGTATCTCGTTCTTATGGTTCTACTTTACCTACTTCCATTCATATAAGTGCTTACATATTAGTCATACTTATCACTATATTAAGGAAAGCCTTACCATGTGCTACCATGTTAATGGGATTCAACTAGTCACACAGATTAATGGAATCACTTCTATGTATAAGCTTATTGTTTCATTGAAAGGATTAACTCAATTCACATATTGATATCATCGTATTATTTTTGAGCAACAACTGTAACTACGAGCATAATCATCACTATTTATGTAATTACACATGATATCTTGTTATACACATGTCATATTAGCTTATGTTACCATTATCCTTATATTGCAATACATTACACACCCTTTATTATGGAGAGTATTATAACCATTTGTATTCCATAAATAAACATGAACTCTTAGTTTTAATGGTAAAGAAGAGGGTGAAATATGATCACCTTTATCTATAATAGCTAGTATCATTTCCATGATAACCCATGTATTATGCATAGCGATATAAAATATTGTACATGTTAAACTGAGCTTGTTGTATAAGTCATAATATTATTCATAATTAGATCAATGGTGTCCAATCATTCCATATAAGCTACTAGTATAGAATCATAGTACCATCCCTATTCAAGCTAAGTTGGTAAGTAGTATTACACCTGTAAAGTTCAATCTTGTATAATATATAAGCATTAACCTAATCAAATCAATGGTATTGGGATTCCTTTTCATATGTTACTTGTATAATCAAGACGTATTCTATATATTCAACCAAGTTGATGGAGTTACTTGTATGATTCCAGTAATAGCTAAAGGATAACGAAACAATCTATATATCACACAACCTGTTACTCGTATTAGTACAATATCACTATTCATGGCATATGTGTCATATCATCCTTATTATGGAAACATATATATGAACATAGCTTAGCAACATAGAGTAAGTAGATATGAGTGGCCTTCTCATTGCATGTATTACTCTTGTAACTAACCTGGATAAGTGAGTTATTCCCATTGAAATTTTGTTATGATATACTGTACATGAAATACTGGTATGTTGAATATAATTGCTTTGATTACACATATCGATCTTAGTAATCCATATGGAAACATTAAACATTATGATCTCCATGTAATACACTTATAAAATGTAACCAAAACATTTTATTAGGGTAATGCTTATAGATTACAGACTACTACGAGTTTCACTACACTTTAACTATAAAATGTATCTAATGGAAACTATGGTGTACTATGTTTATATGTGCTTATTTTACCTAATCAATAGTATAAGCTAGACCAATCTGAAACATTGAATACAAAACAATACTCTAGGTATGGTAATAGCTCTAAACATGTATGGAATCAATACTACTAGTAATTACACTTATCTTGGTGCTTATGAGCTTGCTTGAATATACATGAAACCCAAGCACTTTTATTAAAGAGATATTGTTTCTTATTGATGAGTTTGAATACAAAGTAAAAAGGTATGTTTTAAATATCACTAGTGGAATAATAGGAATACTATTGTTACTATCACGTTTATTAGGGATAATCCACTATATTTACCGAGTGATCATTAGCATTTTGTTTATCTATGATAAGGTAAGTATGGATGCCATATGAATTGTAACAGTTTGGTGATTTCACATATCACATTAGTATGGTGTATAAGGGTTCAACTCTTATTAATAGTATCACGCTAATAGTTACATCTATCTTATATACAGGCTTTTTTTTAAATATTATAGATACATTATTACCATGGAAACGGGTTAACTAAGAGCAAGGGAAGAGAATAATCATTATCGATTTTTACCTAATTAGTAGGAGAGAGTATCATAATGTAACACCCCTAGTTTTATGTTTTGTCAAAGTTAGACATTTGAAATTTAATCCAAAGGGGAGTGGACCCCAATGGATAAGTATTTTGTGGATGTAATTAAATATTTAATTTTGAAAAAATGAATAAAATAATTCTGTGCAGATTGACCAAAATGAGAATTATGAGATCACTTGCTAAATCGATGAGGATGGATAAAGGAAAATACTTTCCCCAAAAATCTTTCAAAAATCCTTGAAAGAATTTATTTCCAAATTAGATTTTGAGGAAAATCTAGTTTCCCCAATGATGTGGAGAGTAGTTGGGAAGAGGGAAAAAGCTGGGAAAATAAGAAAGCAGCTTTAAAAGTCCCTAAATAGGGAAACCTAGGAAAACAGGAAGAAAAGCATCCTGATTTTCTGGACGCAGAATTAGAAACAGGCTTTGTGGAGCAAAAGCTTAAATAAGCTATTCTTGAACATATTAAGAGGTTGGTCTGTTCTAGAGTTGGTCTCAGCTCGGGGATGAGTCCTGGAGATAAGAAGACTCTAAGGTTGGGAGGATTGGTCAATTGCAGAAGTGGTATGTTCAAAATTCACTAATAATTATAGCATTAGTATTGTTCAATATGGTTATTTGTTACATATGCTAATTAGAATTATAAATTGAAAATTGTCATTCTCTACATTTAGCAGAAGTCTGTAGAAGAAAGTTTCCTCTCAGTTTTGTACAGTTGTAGGAATTACATCTATGGGAAGGAATTCATCAGAATCTCTAAACCAAGGCTGGTCTAAATCTGATAATACATCTTTTCCCAAAGATGACTTACTGTTTAACTTTAATCTGCTTCTGTATTATGAACTAAATACTATGTATATAAAAAGGAAGCATAGTACCCTTGCATGCATCATAGAGGAAGGAAACTAGACACGAAGTACATCTATTTGAAATAAGCAGTGAAATAAATAAATAGAAAACACAGAGTTATCCAATTGGTATCAATGCCATGAATCAATAGTTACAGTATACTGAATTCAATCAATTGGTAGAACCTGAGTAGGTGTTACAGGTATACCTATATGTCTAGGAACAGAATTAAACTAACTCCAAATCTAAAAACAGATGTATATTTAATACATTACACAACTATCTATACTGAAATCAAGGGCCTGTGATATATAGGTGATAACATTACTGAGTAATATGGCATGCTAGACATGAGAAACAATTATAGCTATACGAATTCTATCTTGAAAAATCAAATAAAAGCTCTAACAAGATGATTACCAAAACCTTATGAACTTATTTCCATCATAGCAGTCTAAAGATATGGAGTTATCCCAGTACCAAAAAGGAATGAACGAAATATTCTAGAAATACATAGCAATTTTTCTGGTGTACAAAGGTTAAATTGGAAAGGAGAATACTGATAAGACATTATTAGTATATATCTCCTATCCTTCATTCTATTCCAGGAGCGAGATTAAACGAGAAGTAGTTGCTGTAGTAATATCTCGAGAACACCAGAAGTGCACATAATTAAAAGTATCCACTATTCACAAAACCACCAGGGAATATTAATTTGTATCACACCTCCCCTATACCTTTCAATTTTTTTTTCTTTCTTTTCTGGCATTCTAAATCTAAAGAATAATTACAACAAGGTATATTATATGATAATTCGTATTGCTACCTGGTTAAATCATATTTCTGCCCCAATATGATTTATTGTATATAATTATACCCCTCTATTAAATCAAATTAATAAATCCAATTAATAAAAAGAATCTTGTATTATAAGCTTAGTGGATTTTCACCACTAACCCACTTACCATAAAAAGTTATCCTTGTCGACTTATATCTCACATTCGTATTGATATCATTGCATTCGTTGGTATTAACCTAACTATTAGGCTTATTTTGGGGTTCGAATAATATATTCACATCAATCATGATAACCAATATACCCTAACCTTATAACCCCATTGTATTAGGCCCAATGTTTTGACTGTGACTTGATTTATTTCGATGATCTCATATCCACATACACATCGAACGTATGGCTATTTACTAAACTTGGAGCCACAATTTTCACCATGTGTGAATCAGCGTCATCAAATGTTTATTGCATATGTTGTGCACGTTGAATTGTATGTAAATATAGACGGGTAAGCTTCATTTTCTAAGTACGGCGTTCTTGCAAGGTCGGTTTATTTTGGTATTGTAATTGATACGTTCTACCTGTCTCCATGTCATCACGTATAAGGTTCTCTATTAAGTTTTATTGATTGGAAACGGATTTCATTCCATTCACGTTTGTGCATTATGGATCCAACTTGGCATTGATCATTGCCACGCCAGACTACTCTGGAACCTAGGCAATCAATACGACACGAGCATAGATTTTGTGGGCTTCATTTGATAGCTGGTAAATTTAATATCGAACGACTGTTTTAATTGCATCTTCCGTCCTTTTGATCCATGGACTCACCATGGATCTTTTGCCATTTGGACGACTGAGATTTCATTGTACCATTAGGGTTTCGAATTGGGATTTTGGTATAACTCGTGCACTAAAGCTTTGAAACTGTTCTTTCGACCCTCATTTGGGTTTTTTTTCTCGGTACTCGTGGTGCCGAGCCTCTGCGTGCTGGAGACGCAAGACTTCATACACTCCAAGCTTGTATTACTCCATCAACGCCTCACAATGCAGGTAAAATATTGTAAGCTTCGTGTGTGATAACTTCTGACTCTGTTATTGATTTTGAGCATTGTAATACAAGCAAATGATAGTAATTGACCTGAGTTTTATTTACGCCCTTTCGTGCTCTGCGTCTGCTTACTAACAAAGAGAACTGGCATTGGATTTTCTTACCCATATACCTTTTAGTGATTTCTTCCTCCTGTATATATATATTTTTCTTCGCCAACCTCTCTATTTCATTTGATGACTATCTACGATGCGTGATGCCAACATGCCTGCGTTTCTTAATAGGGTATACTCCTACTTGTCCTTTGGCCTTGGAACGATGGTGGTTCGATTTCAAGAGTCTTCTATCCGGCTAGGTAAGAATCGATTGTCTTATTCTATCAGTTGGAATGTTTTTCTATTTCCTCTATTACCTCCTGGTTTACGATTTATTTACATCCTACCTCTATTTCGGTGGCAGAATCCGTTGGAACGAGTGAGGATGTCCTTTGTTAGGTAATGATTTATTTCTTCGTATAATTTTTCTTTCATTCTTAATCGAATTCCTTCTATTAGTTTCCCTAAACGAATTTTCACTGTCCTGTATGTATGTCTACAGGTATGGTAGACGCCATGCGAATTTCGTTCTTGGCGAGCCCTGAGATAAGTCATGTCATTTGGCACTAATTATCGTGGCTCTTGGCGTTTCAGGTTGGTATACTCATGGGCGAAGGGGAGCTATCCTCTCATTGCATTGTTCCACCTCGCTTATTCAGAATCGTTAACTTTCTTAGGGTTTTAAACAGTGTCTATTGAAGTTCTAGACTCTGTCAGAGATGGAATATTAATGATTTTCAGTCGCATGCTAGTACTCTTTGATTTTTTTAATATTCTAGAATGGGAACATGGTCTTTGTTACAAGACTCCGGTTCGAGAGTGCTCACATTTTGTGTTGGTTGTATACAGAAAGTATTTATTCTTCGTAACTGATATTTTCGTTTTTCCATAATAATTTCGAAGAAGCTAGAGATTATTAATTTATGGAATTTCTCATGCTACCTCGCATGACATTATTTTTTGAATGTTAATTAATATGATTTAAGAATAATGAGTTATTCATCCTTTAGAATGATTATCCTAGTAGTGACTGCAATGTATATACATGTCTTTATAGCCAGATTTGTTTTTTCAATTGTGCAGTAACTCACGGCTATCTGTGATATATATATTTTGTATGACTCCTACAAGAGACTCTTAGGATCTCTGGGAAGTTGTAATTCCATTGGGAAAGCTTTGTATGCCAATCTAAATTGTTCCCTGTAGCTATATACATCTAGATTCTTTTGCTATTTATTTTTCATGATAGAACAGTCCCAATATATCCATATTTAGACTTAATTTCTTTACTGATACATACATATATATATCTGGACGATGTTTGTGTACTCCATTCTTCAATATATATATTTATTTAGATATGTATAAGGTACAGGTACTATTTTTTTTATAGTTTTCCATACACTTCTAACTTTTCATATCATGTATTTCAATTTGGTATCCTTTTGTTTTCTTGTGGGTTACTCCCATATCTTTCATACATAAATCTCCTTTCCTAGTTATTTCTAAAGATGCGGGCTATGTTTTGTTTCATTTCCTTGCTATTTAATACATATATGCAATACAAAAATTTCCTTCTCTACCATTCAATCCTTATTAAAGGAAATAGTAAAAATGTTAAATGTGGAAATGCACAGCTGTTGAACTTTTTTTTATAGAACGCTGCTCTTCACTTAGTAATTAATTAAATGAATACTTTTGTCCTCTATACATTTACTTTCTCACTGTCTATAGGTTTAGAAATTTACTTACAGTGTGGACTAAATGTATTCCATTTCCCACAGAAGCAGATTAAAGTTACAAATTTGTGAATTATTAGGTACTATAAATCTCCAGATTTAGACTTAAAGGTTGGTTTAAAGGTTCTAGATGATTTCTCCTCATTTTTCTAGTTCCTACAACTATGCAGAATTGAGAAGGTTAATTCCTTTCTTTACTCTATAAATGTATGGAAAGTATTAAAAATTCAGAAAAACAAATATAAATAACTCTAGTTGGTTCCATCACAATTAAATATTCAACTGTTCTTAATTTCTGTAAGCATACCACTTTGGTAATTGACCAGTCCTCCCAACCTTAGAATTCGTCTATCTCCATAATTCACCCCCGAGCTGAGATCCTTCCAAGAACAGATCAACCTCTAATCTGTTTAGGAGCAGCTTATTTAAACTGTTGTTCCCCAAAGCCTGCTTCTAATTCTACGTCCAGAATATCAGGATGCTTTTCTTCCTGTTTGCCTAGGCTTCCCATTTTAGGGAATTTTTAAAGCTGCTTTATGGTTTTCTCAACTTTTTACCTCTTCCCAGCTACTCTCCACATCATTGGGGAAACTATATTTTCCTCAAAATCTAATTTAGAAATTCTTTCAAGGATTTTTTGAAAGATTGTGGGGAAAGTATTTTCCTTTATCCATCCTCATGGATTTAGCAAGTGATCTCATAATTCTCATTTTGGTCAATCTGCACAAAGTAATTTTATTCATTTTCTCAAATTAAATATTTAATTACATCCACAAAATACTTGTCCTTTGGGGTCCACTCCCCTTAGGATTAAAGTTCAAATGTCTAGTTTTGAATTTCCAACACATAAACTAGGGGTGTTACAATTTGGTAATTAAATGAATGGGAAAACTAAACGTAGTAGAAAATAAATATGCTTATTGTCTAGAGAGAGTATGAAATTTACACTGACAGAGTAAAAGAAATATAACTGTTACCAATAGTAGAGAAAATCCAAAAAAAATTCTCCTGTACAGTTATTTAAACAGTCCACAGTCCATCATTAATAGAGAATGTAACTCTGCCAACATAGAAATCAAAACAAAACGTGTTGATGGGATTCCATTTCTGAAATTCCCAAATACTCGACATCACTTATAAATTACAATTGAGGAGTGTCTAAGAAAATTTCAGAGTATCGGATCCTATAGATCCCAAAATGAGTTATGAAGAAATATCTCATCAGAGGAAGGCCATAAGTCACAAATACTGACCTGAAATCAATGATGAAAAAAAGAGGAATGATATTAACGAGCTCTGGGGATTAATTGTATGTAAATCAATGTGAATCCCAAACCATCTAAGAGTAGTAGCTCACCTGCGTCAACCAAGAAGATAGACAAGAAAATGAGAACGAAGAATTAGATCAAATTAAATGATAGGTCGGATCATGAAGGTCATCGCAGAGAAAGAAGTTACCTCCTTGATCATCTTGGAAATGGAAGCGCCTCTCCAATATCAAATGACATGTAAATTTCCCAAGGTTGAAAATTATCTATCGAAGATGGAGAAGAAAAAATGGATAGCTACTTCGTTCAACACACGTTGGACCTCTCTGACGAGAAGGCCAACGCAAATCTCTGACGAGGAGTTAAACGGGAGAAGGGCAGAATCATCATCATCCAAATTTAACTAAGTCACCAATGTCGAGATGGCTAGATTTTCCATGAAGGATGAAAACGCCTCCTACATTATGTATTCGCTAGAGGTTGAGCGATACCATGAAATTGAAAAAACGAAATCAAGAGTTAAAACTGACTGTGTCTAACAATAGTAGGAGTCGAGAGCAGAAGGAAATCAATGAACTGAGATAACTCTAAAACATGGTCTCAAGAAACATTAACACAAGCCAAATCAATATTAACTAGATGCATAAACCCTCTCATGCCGCCATCAAACTCTAATAACAAACGAGGGCAGAACACTGGTAGCAACTGAAGAGTCGAACGCTCTGGAAAGAGAAATAGTATGAGGATGGCAAAATTTTATTGTGGTGCGAAACCCTAACTCGAAACAAATCTCACCGTCCATGTGTATAAATCTGAGGAGGGTAGGGGTGGATCGAGACCTCGGTCTAAACATTGAGTTTCATAAATAATCGCCAACCACATATATCACACAAAGGTGTGAATACATTAAAGTCTTAGAGGTGGTCATATGAGCAAGTTGACAAGATAATAATAAACAAACACACTGGTTGAATCCACTGCTCAGAAGCCATAGATATGCCGACCATGTCACAGTACGAGTGGAGTAAAGACCACTCCTGAAACCATACTCCAATGCGTAGACATGTGAAAGCTAGGGTGGTTAAACCAAGGCGGGTACGCAACAAAATTTAATGTCACAAATAAATCTCAGTACCTTGGTAGGTTATATCAAAGTGAAGATTATGAGAGACGTGGCCACATTATAAATCACACAAGGTTGGAACTTGAACGTCTAGACATAATACACAACGATTCATAAATTTCATAACCATGTAACCAAGGAAACCTGAGAAAGGAACTATAGAATTTCGACTTATTTCAAACAGAACTAAATCAAAGGTTTGGAATATTGATATTTATATTACCTTCTGGCATGTCAATACTTATACGATGTATGCATAGGGACGACATAAGAGGTTGGTTCGATCCCTTATGAAAGTGACAAATTCTATATGTAAAACCAATTAAATTCCAATTATTCAAGTGCCACGATATGATCGATGGTTAGGGATAATAGTCCCATGAAAATCAAAATGGAATATACATTAACCCTCATGGGTTATGGGAGATAATGGTAAATGGTAACAAAAAAAAACATAGAATAGAGAGCAAAGTAAAAATATAAAGGGGAATATAATGGACCAAACTTTGTTTAGTAGATTGAGATATTGAAAAAGGACCATATTAAAATAAGTGGTAAACCGACATTCCAAGTAAGAGAATAATTTCGGGGAACAAGAAATCTTCTCATATAATTAGAATGATATGTACTGATTTAAGGAGTTCAAAATACACCTACAGAGGAAAAAAAAAATTTGTGGTAGGAGGGACGTTACAAATGGTATCAGAGCTCATGTTGCATAAACTGGGTTGTTTTTGTTGTGCTCACTATTGCTGTGTGCTCACTATGTAAATTATTTATTGTTAAAAAAAAAAAAAAATTATTACTAATCTGTATTTTTTAGTGGACAGTGTGGTGCTGAAATAGACAATTCCAATGGCTGGAAGTGATGAAATTTATGTTGATCTACGCGAGGAAGAAAATACACCAGATCCTAACGCTCCGGTGATGGCTATGTTGCACAGTTTGCAACGCGAAATGGCTAATCTAAGAAGCCAGAATGACAGATTGTCATTAGCTAGTGAGGAGCAGGAAAAACTCATCATAGAATTAACTTCGCGGAACAGCCAAGAGGGTGAAGGTTCCGGAAAGAGGAAGAATGATGAGTCTGAATACGATGATGCTGTTAGGCATCAATATAAGTAGAAAAAGGAATTACAGGGGGAATTCTGAAAGATCAAACCTCCCTCGTATGATGGGGAGAAGGAGGAATATGCTGAAGCCTAGTTGCTGAACATGATTAAATATTTTCAAGATTATGAATATGAAATCAATCTGAAAGCCAAATTAGTTGTTTACCAGCTATAGGGTAAGGCTACCTTGTGGTGGGAAGAGATGAAAATGGTTCATGCCATTGATGAAAGGACAATTACTTGGGAAGATTTCCAGGTTAAGTTTAAAAACCATTACTTAAATGAACGTTATTATGATGATAAAGCAAAGAAATTCCATGAACTCAGATTGGGACAACTCACTATCGATGAGTTTGTCACCAAATTTACAAATCTGCTAAGATATGTCCCTTATATTTGTGAAGAGAAGGCAAAGGTGCAAAGATTTTTGAACTATTTGCCTATTGTGTACAAGGAGAAAATAGAGTTTGATAATCCAAAAACCATGGATGAAGCAGTGAGAAAAGCTAGATTGTGCTACCAGCAGTTTAAAGGAAGGGGAGAGCATGGAAAAAGCTGGGTAAATACGAGTGAATTCAAGGGGAAGAAATAGAAACCAGCTTATTTGAAGAACTTTGGCAGGGATCATCAGTGGAAGAAATTTAATAAACCCAAAGAAAGTCAAACTGCTCAGTCCCAAGTAGGTTCAAAACAACTAGATGGAGACAATAAGAAAGAAGGCACGGTAAAAATAAGGGAACCTTTAAAATTCTGGGGATGTGGAGAACCTCATCTCTTGAGGGATTTCCCCCACCGAAACATTCAGATGATTATGAGAGATCGAGAAGCTACCACAGGAAATGACATAGCAAGAAATCTACCCACTATCAGTGCAGCCTTGAAGAATCGACAAGCAGAACATCAAGCTACCATGGTGGAGATGGAAGGTAATATTGCTGACCAATCTGTTACTGTTTTGATTGATCCGGGTGTTTCTTTGAGTTACGTTAGTCCAAAAATTGTAGAAAAATGCAATCTCAAAACTGAAAAATTTCAGCAGTCTTGGTTGATCCAGTTAGCCACTGGAACCAAGAGGAAGTTAACACATAAATTACCCCGAATAGCAATTAAATTAAATGATTTTCATACAGAAGTGAATTTGAACATTCTGCCCTTACGCTCATATGACTTGCTGATAGGAATGGACTGGCTGGAAAAGAGAAAGGGTGTGATGAACTGTTGGGATAAAACTCTGTAATGTATAGATGAAGAAGGAAAACCTTTTATTCTCAAAGGAAAACCAAAACCCATCTCTGTAAGACAAATATCAGCACTGCAATTAAAAAGAACAGTTAGGAAAGGATATCAAGTTTATGCAGTACATGTTGAAGAAATAGAACAGCAACCTGAAGGAAATCTGCTGGATACTTTGCCAGTGGTGAGAGAGTTTAAGGAAGTTTTTCCATATGAGATTCCTCATCTCCCCCCTAAAAGAGAGATTGAATTTTCAATTGATTTCGTGCCGGGAGCAACACCTGTTTCCCGAGCCCCTTATCGAATGAGCCCCCCTGAACTCATGGAGCTGAAAATGCAATTGCAAGAATTGCTAGATAACGGTTATATCAGACCAAGTGTGTCTCCTTGGGGAGCACCAATATTGTTCGTGAAAAAGAAGGATGGAACCTTTATAATGTGCATTGATTATCGTCAGCTGAATAAGTTGACAATTAAAAACAGATACCCTCTGCGCAGAATTGATGATATTTTTTATCAGGTAAGAGGAGCTTCAGTATTTTCTAAGATAGATCTAAGGACTGGTTATCACTAGCTCAAAATTAAAGAATAAGACATTAGCAAAATAGCTTTTCAACCCAGGTATGGTCACTACGAATTTGTATTCCTACCTTTTGGTTTGACAAATGCCCCTGCCACCTTTATGTGCTTAATGAATAGTGTGTTAAATATTTACTTGGATAAGTTCGTGCTTGTGTTCATAGACGATATTTTATTTTATTCAAAAAGTAAGGAGGAACACAAAGAGCACCTGAGAATAGTGTTGCAAACTTTGAAATAAAACCAGTTATACGCCAAGTTCAGCAAATGTGAATTCTATAAGGAAAAGATCCAATACTTGGGACGTATTATTTCTGAACAAGGGTTGGCTGTTGACCCTAAAAAGATAAAGGCTATTAAGAATGGCCTGTGCCAACTGATGTTTCAGCAGTGAGGTCATTTATGGGGATTGCAGTTTATTATCGCAGATTTGTGGAGAGATTTTCTGCCATAGCATATCCCATAACCTCACTACAAAGAAAGGGGGTCAAATTTGAGTGGACTGAAAAAATGCTAAAACAGTTTTGGACAATTAAAATTAAAACTCACCACAACCCCTATATTGAAAATTGCAGATCCTGATAAAGAATTTGTTGTATGTACAGATGCCTATAGAGAGGGGTTGGGAGGAGTCCTTTTGCAGGAAAATTCAGTTATTGCATATGAGTCTAAGAAACTTAAGACACATGAAAAAAACTATAGTGTATATGATTTGGAGTTGGCTGCTGTAATTCATACCTTGAAGATGTGGTGACACTATCTCCTTGGAAAAAAAAATTACATTGATGACTGATCATATTAGTCTTAAATATTTCTTTTCCCAAACTGATTTGAATGCTAGAAAGGCTAGATGGTTGTATTTTCTGAGTGAATTTGATATGGACATAAAACATATCAGAGGGAAAGAAAATAAAATTGTGGATGCTTTGAGCAGAAATGCTTGTCAAAATATAAATAGTATTGGAAGTAGTGCTAATTTTGATTTAGAAGATTTAGTGAAAAAGGCAGCAGACCAGGATCAAAATTATGAAACACTACAGGTGAAACTACTAAAGAAGGATATGGCTGATTTCACTCAAAAGCAAAAAGGGCTGATCTGCTACAAAAAAAGATTATATATCCCCAATGTGGAGTCCTTGAAAAGAGAGATTCTAAATGAATATCATAAACAGCCGTATGCAGGGCATCCTGGATATCAGAAAATGTTAACATCTTTGAAAAAGAAGTTGTTTTGGCCAGGAATGAAAAGAGATGTAGAAGAATATTTAGCTAGATGCATGGAGTTTCAACTAGTTAAAGTTGAGCATCAACATCCTGCTGGTCTTTTAAACCCTTTGCCAATTGTAGAATGGAAATGGGACACAATTTCTATAGATTTTATAACAGGGATACCCAAAACTAAATACCAACACGATTCAGTGATGGTAGTAGTACACACTTTAACAAAAGCTGCACACTTTATACCTGTAAAGTCTACTTTTGGGACAGCCCAAGTAGCAGATGTGTTTCTAAAAGAGATAGTAAGATTACCTGGGGTCCCAAAGATGATTGTTTCAGATAGAGATGCTAAGTTCACAATAGCCTTTTGTAAAGTTCTATTTGGAGGTATGGGCACTAAGTTGAATTTTAGTACTGCCTATCACCCTCAGACCGACGGTTAGACAGAGAGAACTAACCAGATTTTGGAGGATATGTTGAGAATGTATGTGATGGATAGGCCATCAAAATGGGAAGACTACTTTCATTTAGCCAAATTTTCTTATAATAACAGTTACCAATCATCTATTAAAATGAGTCCATTTGAGGCAATCTATGGAAGGAAATGTCGTACTCTTTTGAGCTGGAGCCAACCTGAGGATAAGCTAATGTTGGGACCAGATGCTTTACAAGAGATGGAAAGAATTGTTAAAAAAATACAAAGAAACATCAAGACAACACAAGATCGCCAGAAAAATTATGCTGGTAAGAAGAAGGTACATCGAGAATTCAAAGTGGGAGAGCATGTGTATTTGTGTATTAAACCCAAAAAGAGCACACTTTATGCTGGAAGTTGTGCAAAACTGGATCCTAGATATTGTAGCCCGTTTGAAGTATTAGAAAGGGAGGGACCAGTGGCTTACAAGTTGGCCTTACCGACCCATGTTAAAGTTCATGATGTGTTTCATGTTTCATTATTAAAAATATATATACATGATGCTTCTCACAGAGTTGATTGGAATGTGATACAGGTGGAACCAGAAGGGGATTTCCTTCCAGAACCGCTTCAAATATTGGAGCGGGAAGAAATTGAATTGAGGAATCGAACGGTAGCAAGAGTAAAGTTGTAGTGGAAGAACTTTACTGCTGAAGAAGCTACCTGGGAAAGAGAAGCTGAAATGATGGAAAAATATCCATTTTTGTTAGAAAAATGAACTCTAGTAATTAGATATTAACACCGAAGACGGTGTTTGCTTTCAGAAGGGGAATATGTAACACCCCTAGTTTTATGTTCTGTCAAATTTAGACATTTGAACTTTAATCCAAAGGGGAGTGGACCCCAATGGATAATTATTTTGTGGATGTAATTAAATATTTAATTTTGAAAAAATGAATAAAATAATGCTGTGCAGATTGACCAAAATGAGAATTATGACATCACTTGCTAAATCCATGAGGATGGATAAAGGCAAATACTTTCCCCAAAAATATTTCAAAAATCCTCGAAAGAATTTATTTCCAAATTAGATTTTGAGGAAAATCTAGTTTCCCCAATGATGTGGAGAGTAGTTGGGAAGAGGTAAAAAGCTGGGAAAAGCAGAAAGCAGCTTTAAAAGTGCCTAAATAGGGAAGCCTAGGCAAACAGGAAGAAAAACATCCTGATATTCTAGATGTAGAATTAGAAACAGGCTTTCGGGAGCAAAAGATTAAATAAGATATTCCTGAACAGATTAAGAGGTTGGTCTGTTCTGGAGGTGGTCTCAGCTCGGGGGTGAGTCCTGGAAATAAACGGACTCTAAGGTTGGGAGGATTGGTCAATTGCAGAAGTGGTATGTTCAAAATTCACTAATAATTATAGCATTAGTATTGTTCAATATGGTTATTTGTTACAGATGCTAATTAGAATTATAAATTGAAAATTTTCATTCTCTACATTTAACAAAAGTTTGTAGAAGAAATTTTCCTCTCAGTTCTGTACAGTTTTAGAAATTACATCTATGGGAAGGAATTCATCAGAATCTCTAAACCAAGGCTGGTCTAAATCTGAGAATACATATTTTCCCAAAGATGACTTACATGTTAACTTTAATCTGCTTCTGTATTATGAACTAAATACTTGACTTACAGGTTAACTTTAATCTGCTTCTGTATTATGAACTAAATACTATGTATAGAAAAAGGAAGCATAGTACCCTTACATGCATCATAGAGGAAGGAAACTAGACACAAAGTACATCTATTTGAAATAAGCAGTGAAATAAATAAACAGAAAACATAAAGTTATCCAGTTGGTATCAATGTCATGATTCAATAGTTACAGTATACTGAATTCAATCAATTGGTATAACCTAAGTAGGTGTTACAGGTATACCTATATGTTTAGAAACAGAATTAAACTAACTCCAAATGTAAATACAGATGTATATTTAATACATTACACAACTATCTATACTGAAATCAAGGGCCTGTGATATATAGGTGATAACATTACTGAGTAATATGGCATGCTAGACATGAGAAACAATTATAGATATACAAATTCTATCGAGAAAAATCAAATAAAAGGTCTAACAAGATGATTACCAAAACCTTATGAACTTATTGCCATCATAGCAGTTTAAATGTCAGACCTCCCAATTTCCTTCCCCAATTTTTTTTTTTTTTTGTTCACCTTGCTGGCTTAATCCTAGCAAGGTGTCATACTATTACTTTGCAAATTTATAAGGTATTATTTAATTCAGATTGTTTCCCCAAATTCCGATTTATTTCTATGTATCCATTACATCCTAGCACCTAGGAATTTAATAGATTTGCGACCCAAATAGAAAATAGATGGATTGGTAACAACCGTAACTATATTTAACATAAAACATCATGGTTTTATTTATAAACAACCATTTTATGTCTCACCCTTGTTTATATAAAATCAACCTTTACACACCAAACATATTCGCATGGTTGATAAACATATGTGTAATCGATTTGATTCCACACATTTTCCCACATCGTTATATGTCAAAGGATCTATATGCAACCACTTTGATTTCCCATGTCTATCACTACATGTCTACACTCATTGATGATATACAACCCTTAGTAATATGAAATTCACCTATGTTTATGACTATGCATACATAACACTCGTGTCTATTTATTTACTTCTCGTCGTCGTTTGTATCAAGGTTAGACATCATCTGTGTTGGCTTCCACGTAATAAAATTTTGTAATTTGGTTTGATATAATTGTGGTTTGAGACGGGACGCTAGATTCCACACAATCTCGTATATGATTTATAGTCTCATCTCAGAGGTTGTAATGGGTTGTTTGTTTATTCGTGGCCACGGAAGATTGCTCCACGTAGCTTTGGACTCAGTCCGTTGGCTTACTGTGTTGCCAAGTTAATTTTATATGGCACAGCCAGGACGCTGGGACATTTAATTGTGTTGCTTGTCATATTAATTGTTTGATGTATGATGTACCTGGCACATTAAACCCTTCGATCTGTGGCTTCTCCCTTAGGATCTTGCCATGTGGATGACTCTGATTCATCCTGTGCTTTAGGGTTTTGTGGATCGATTCAGGAGATATGGATATAAATTCACCATGTAAATTTGTTCGTCGTTTTCTTTTCCTTTCCTACACGTTTGGTTTGTCGCATGAAAATGGAATTTGATGCCATAGGAAGCTGAGCGAGACTCAGTCCAGTCTCTAGCATATCTCTGAGCTAAAATTTTCGATTCAGGTATGCAATTTTCGTAGTTCTGAAATTTTACGCTCTATTATTATTGTTTACCATGGCTTCTCTTTTGTGGAGCTACGCGGCTTGCTTCGAGCCAGCGCTGAGATTTTTTGGGTTTAGATGGATGACTTGCCATTGTTTAGTTGCAGATTTGGTTGAATCTAACAATTTTTCAAGACTATGTTGTGTTATGACAATAGGTTCTATTTTTCTTTTGCAGAGATTTGATTGTTGTTATTTCTAGTGCTTCGATTTGCGTAGGTTTAATTCATAGTGTTGGTGGTTCCTTGCTCGTCTCCTCAAGAGTTAGACAGGAACTACGGCTCTTGGTTTTTCGGAGCAGCTTACCCTCCTCCTTACGCTCGTCGAGGGTTTCTCTCAGGTTATTCACGGGGCGGTAGAGGGATGCTACCCCTCTGAACATTCTGGTTCGTTTTGTTTTCCTCTTGTCGACCTGTGTAGAGCTCCATTCTTACTATTATTTCACCAAAGTTATCGTTTCATGGTTCAATTTTGAACACCGACCTCCAGTTTATATTTATTTATGACCAATTCCTATTTATGTGTAACAGGTCATGGATGGATTGGAGATTTTCCGCACCAGGTAGCTATTCCCTTCTTAATTATAATTTTATCATTTCACGGTTAATCTCCTTCGTCACGTTCGGCATCGTATTTATTTTGGTGTTTCTGTCTCTTACAGGTAACTACGACTTGCATCTTACTCTCTCTCTCTTGAGCAAGGAGATTCGTGGCTTCATTCGACATTAACATTGTCTCCTCTTGCCACTTGCAGGTCGGTATTCACCGAACACTAGCTAGAGGAAGTCTGTTCTTCTCCCATTGTTCAATAATTTTCCTGACAGCTTAAAATTTGTTTGATAAGTGGTAAAATTTTGACAATTATAATTGTTAAGTCCCGACACTGAATGTTCCTTTGTATCAGTCTACAGGAACATTATGACATTGTCCATAAACCACAATGGCTGATAATCATTTGGATATTTATATATATATATATATATATCTCTGTTGTATCTTACTGTCCATAATACCCATTGTGATGTAGTGGATTTCTATGTGTATTTTATTGCTTGGAGGCTTTCAGGCCATACAGTCATTAGGCTATATTCATGAACCTGGTGGTATTCTTGTGAATAATGTATTGTTCTTCTCCATATCGTACATTAGTGGCCTATATTCTTATAACTACACATTTTATTATGGTTTTCAAGCAATTGGTTCTGTAGCTACTATGTTCGTAGTAGTTAGATGTTTTATTCAGGACATTTGCATGTGATTCTCATACCACTTCAGTTTGTATTTTTTACAGTAACAGTATTTAAGTATCTTCAATAATTTTGGGAGTAGTGCAACATATTACCAGCTCTGTTCTATATGTTTGATATTAAATTGCACACGTTAATTGTCTCAATTTCTCTACAGGTGGTGTATAAATATGTATTTCTATTTTTAAATATAGAATACAGTTGCATTTATAATTTTCCCTTTTTCATCCTTGCATTGGGTTCACATGATAGACTAGAATACATATATTTAAATATGCCCTGCTGTGGTGAACCTGTATGCTGTTTAATTACTTAACTTTCTTTCATTTATTAGTTTTGTCCTCTAGTGTGGGAATGGTTCCTTAATATAATTACTAATGAGAAGTCTCATAATTCATATTTGCTTCCTTCTGATGTACTATTAAATTCTTATATGCAGAAATATTTTCTATTGGGCTTCTGGTTAATTATGAATGATGTGCTGACCCTAAAGTCAGTCTATAAAATCTTTTCTTTCTCATTAATGCACAATTTAAATTTCAGTTTATCTATTGATATTTTCTAGTATAGTACAGAAACTCCCATACTAATTATCCTAATCATGCTCATAAATTTATATCCATGGATCAGAATAAATTTAAAGTAAATTATCTGTAGGGGATATGTATCCTCATATTTAAACCAACCTTGGTTTAAAGTTTCTGTTGGATTCTACTCTACATAATTTTTATCTACAACCATACAGAATTATAAGGGTGAATGCCCTATGAATAATTCTGTTAAATGTAGCACTAATAAATCTAATAACATATAAATCAACTGTTATATGTAGCCAAATCATACTATATGAAGTAAACACATCAATAAATTTAGAGACATACCACTCATGCAATTGGCCAACCTCCCAACCTTAAAGTCCTTTTGTCACCCAGAACTCACCCCCGAGCTGAGATCACCTCCTAGAACAGACTAACCTCTAATTTGTGTAGGAGCAACTTATTTAAGCTATTGTTCCCCAAAGCATGTTTCTAATTCTGCGTCCAGAATATCAGGATGATTTTCTTCCTGTTTGCCTAGGCTTCCCATTTTAGGGATTCTTTAAAGCTGTTTTATGCTTTTCCTCAGCTTTTCCAACTTTTTACCTCTTCCCAACTATTTTCGTCATCATTGGGGAAATTTAGATTCTTCCTCAAGAATCTAAATTAGAATTAATTTCATTCAAGGATTTTTGAAAGATTGTGGGGAAATAGTTGCTTTATCCATCCTCATGGATTTAGCAAGTGATCTCATACATCTCATTTTGGTTAATCTGCACAAAATCATTTTATTCATTTCCTCAATTTAAATATTTAATTACATTCACAAAATACTTGTCCTTTGGGGTCCACTCCCCTTAGGATTAAAGTTCAATGTCTAGCGTTGAAATTTAAACACATAAATTGGGGGTGTTACATATTCCCCCTCTGAAAATAAACATCGTCCTCGGTGTTGTTATTCAACTACTAGAGTTCATTTTTCAACCAAAAATGGATATCTTTCCATCATTTCAGCCTCTCTTTCCCAGGTAGCTTCTTCAGCAGTAAAGTGCTTCCACTGCACCTTTACTCTTGCTACTGTTCGGTTCCTCAATTCAATTTCTTCCCGCTCCAATATTTGAAGCGGTTCTGGCAGAAACTCCCCTTCTGGTTCCACCTGTACAACATTCCAATCAACGATGTGAGAAGCATCATGCACATATTTTTTTTAATAACGAAACATGAAACACATCATGAACTCTAACATGGGGTGGTAAGGCCAGCTTGTAAGCCACTGGTCCCACCCTTTCTAATACTTCAAAAGGACCACAGTATCTAGGAGCCAGTTTTGCACAACTTCCAGCATAAAGGGTGCTCTTTTTGGGTTTAATATGCAAATACACATGCTCCCCCACTTTAAACTCTCGGTGCACTCATTTCTTATCAGCATAGTTCTTTTGGCGATCTTGTGCTGTCTTGATGTTTCTTTGTATCTGTTTGACAATTCTTTCCATCTCTTGTAAAGCATCTGGTCCCAACATTAGTTTATCTTCTGGCTGACTCCAGCTCAAAGGAGTACGACACTTCCTTCCATACATTGCCTCAAACGGACTCATTTTGATGGAGGATTGGTAGCTGTTATTATAAGCAAATTCAGCTAAATGCAAGTAATATTCCCACTTTGATGGCCTATCCATCACATACATTCTCAACATGTCCTCCAAAATTTGATTAATTCTTTCTGTTTGACCATCTGTCTGAGGGTGGTAAGCAGTACTAAAATTCAATTTAGTACCCATACCTCCAAATAGTCCTTTCCAAAAAGCTGCTGTAAACTTCGCATCTCGGTCAGAAACAATCACCTTTGGCACCCCATGGAGCCTTACTACCTCCTTCAAGAACACATTCGCTACTTGAGCTATCCCAAAGGTAGATTTCACTGGTATAAAATGGGCAGCTTTTGTTAAAGTGTCTACTACCACCATCACAGAATCATGTTGGTATTTGGTTTTGGGTAATCCTGTTATGAAATCCATGGAGACTGTGTCCCACTTCCATTCTGCAATTGGCAAGGGGTTTAAAAGACCAACAGGATGCTGATGTTCAACTTTAACTAGTTGAAATTCCTTGCATCTAGCTAAATATTCTGCTACATCTCTTTTCATTCCTGGCCAGAACAACTTATTTTTCAGGGCTATTAACATTTTCTGATATCCTGGATGTCCTGCATATGGCTGTTTGTGATATTCATCTAAAATTTCCCTTTTTAAGGATTCTACATTGGGAATATACAATCTGTCTTGGTACCAGATCAACCCTTGTTGGTTTTGAGTGAAACCAGCAATATCCTTCTTTATGATTTTCACTTGTAGGTTCTCATTATTGGGATCCTGGTCTGCTGCCTGTTTCACTAACCCTTCTAAATCAAACTGGGCACTACTTCCACTGCTGCCTATAATTTGAAAAGCATTTCTACTTAAAGCATCAGCAATTTTATTTTCTTTCCCTCTGATATGCTTGATATCCATGTCAAATTCACTTAGAAAAGACAGCCATCTGGCTTGTCTAGCATTCAAATTAGTTTGGGAAAAGAAATATTTGAGACTAATATGATCAGTCATCAATATAATTTTTTTTCCAAGGAGATAGTGTCGCCACATTTTCAAAGCATGGATAACAGCTGCTAATTCTAAATCATAGGCATTATAGTTCTGTTCATGTATCTTCAGTTTCCTAGATTCATAGGCAATAACTGAATTTTCCTGCAAAAGAACTCCTCCCAATCCCTCTCTACAGGCATCCGTACATACCACAAATTCTTTATCAGGATCTGCAATCTTCAGTATAGGGGCTGTAGTAAGTTTCAGTTTTAATTGGTTAAAACTATTTTGACATTTTTCGGTCCACTCAAATTTGACACCCTTCCTTTGTAATGATGTTATGGGATGTGCTATGGTAGAAAATCTCTCCACAAATCTGCGATAATAGCCTACAATCCCCATGAATGATCTCACTGCTGAAACATCAGTTGGTACATGCCATTCTTTTATAGCCTTTATCTTTTCAGGGTCAACAACAAGGCCTTGTTTAGAAATAATATGCCCCAAGTATTGGATCTTATCTTTATAAAATTCACATTTGTTGAACTTGGCATATAGCTAGTTTTCCTTCAGATTTTGCAGCACTATCCTCAAATGTTCTTTATGTTCCTCCTCACTTTTTGAGTAGACTAAAATATCATCTATGAACACAAGGACAGATTTATACAAGTACTTATTTAACACACTGTTCATCAGGAACATAAATGTGGCAGGGGCATTTGTCAAACCGAAATGCAGGACTACAAATTCGTAGTGACCATATTGGGTTCGAAAGGTTGTTTTGCTGATGTCTTCCTCTTTAATTCTAAGCTGGTGATAACCAGTCCTTAAATCAATCTTCGAAAATACTGAAGCTCCTCTCACTTGGTCAAAAAGATCATCAATTCTAGGTAAAGGGTATCTATTCTTAATGGTCAACTTATTCAGTTGACGATAATCAATGCACATCCTAAAGGTTCCATCTTTTTTTTTTTCACGAACAGCACCGGTGCTACCCAAGGAGACACACTCGGTCTGATATAACCTTTATCTAATAGTTCTTGCAATTTCATTTTTAGTTCCATAAGTTCAGGGGGACTCATTTGATAAGGTGCTCAGGAGACGGGTGTTGCTCTCGGCACCAGATCAATTGAGAAGTCAATCTCTCTTTTGGGGGGAAGATGAGGGATTTCATCTGGAAAAACTTCTTTAAATTCCCTTATCACTAGTAATACATCTAGCAACTTTTCTTCACTTTTCTGTTCTATTTCTTCCACATGTACAACATAAAATTGATATCCTTTTCTAGCTATTCTTTTTAATTGCAATGCTGAAATTTGTCTTACAGAGATAGGTTTTGATTTTCCTTTGAGAATAAAAGGTTTCCCTACCTCATCTACACAATGCAAAGTCTTATCCCAGCAGTTCATCAAGGATTTCTTCTTTTCCAGCCAGTCCATTCCTATCAATAAGTCATATGATCCTAAGGGCAGAACGTTCAAATTTACTTCTATTTGAAAATCATTTAATTTGATTGTTGTTCAGGGAAGTTTATGTGTTACCTTTCTCTTAGTTCCAGTGGCCAGCTGTACCAACCATGACTGCTGAAATTTTTCAGTTTTTAGGTTACATTTTTCTACAATCTTTGGACTAATGTAACTCAAAGAAGCACCCAGATCAATCAGAACAGTAACAAATAGGTCAGAAATCTTACCCTCCATTTCCACCATGGTAGCTTGATGTTCTACTTGTCGATTTTCCAAGGCTGCACTGATAGTTGGTATATTTCTGGCTATGTCATTTACTGTTGTAACTTCTTGATCTCTCATGATCATCTGAATGTTTCGATGAGGATAGTCCCTCAAAAGATGGTGTTTTCCACAGCCCCAACATTTCAGGGGTTCTCTCATTTTCACTGTGCCCTCTTTCTTATTATCTCCATATATTTGTTTTGAGGCCACTTGGGATTGAGCAGTTTGACTTTCTTTGGGTTTATTAAACTTTTTCAGCTGATGATCTCTGCCAAAATTCTTCAGATAGGCTGGTTTCTGTTTCTTCCCTTTGAACTCACTCTTATTTACCCAGCCTTTCCCATGTTCAATTTTGCTTTCGAACTGTTGGTAGCACAATCTAGCTTTTCTAACAGCTTCGTCCATTGTTTTTGGGTTATCAAACTCGATCTTATCTTTGTATACAGCAGGCAAAAAATTCAGAAACCTTTGTAACTTTGCCTTTTCTTTCCTTATGTAGGGTACATATCTCAGAAGATTTGTAAACTTAGTAACAAACTCATCAATAGTGAGCTGTCCCAGTCTAAGTTCATGGAATTCCTTTGCTTTGTCATCATAGTAACGCTCATTCAAGTAGCGATTTTTGAACTTAACCTGGAAATCTTCCCAAGTAACTTTCTTTTCATCAATGGCATGGACCATTTTCATCTCTTCCCACCACAAGGTAGCTTTACCTTGTAGCTGGTAAACAACTAATTTGGCCTTCAGATTGCTTTCATATTCATAGACCTAGAAATACTTAATCATATTCAACAACCAGGCTTCAACATATTCCTCCTTCTCCCCATCATAGGAGGGAGGTTTGATTTTTCGGAATTCCCCCTGTAATTCCTTCTTCTGCTTGTGTTGATGCCTAAAAACATCATCATCCTTAGACTCATCAGTCTTCCTCTTTCCGAAAGCTTCGCTTTCTTGGCTGTTCCGCGAAGTTAATTCTCTGATGAGCTTTTCCTGCTCCTCACTGGCTAATGACAATTTGTCATTCTAGCTTTTTATCTCAGCCAACTCTTGTTGCAACTCCCGCAACATAGTCATCATGGGCGCATTGGGATCTGGTGCATTATCCTCATCACGCAGATCAACATAAATTTCGTCACCTTCTGCCATTCCAGCACCACTGTACACTACACAACACAGATCAGTGGAAATAAAAATATAATTTTTTTTTTCACAAAAATCAATTTATACAGTGAACACAAAGCAATAGTGAGCACAATGTCACCAGCCCAGTTTTATAACTTGGGCTCTGATACCATTTGTCACACCTTCCAATTTCCTTCCCCATTTTTTTTATTTTTAAATTCACCTTGCTGGCTTAATCCTAGCAAGGTGTCATACTATTACTTTGCAGATTTATAAGGTATTATTTAATTCAGATTGTTTCCCCAAATTCAAATTTATTTCCATGTGTCCATTACATCCTAGCACCTAGGAATTTAACAGATTTGTGACCCAAACAGAAAATAGATGGATTGGTAACAACCATAACTATATTTAACATAAAACATCATGGTTTTATTTATCAACAACCATTTTATGTCTCACCCTTGTTTATATAAAATCAACCTTTGCACACCAAACATATTCGCATAGTTGATAAACATATGTGTAATCGATTCGATTTCACACATTTGCCCACATCGTTATATGTCAAAGGATCTATATGCAAACACTTTGATTTCCCATGTCTATCACTACATGTCTCCACTCGTTGATGATATACAACCCTTAGTAATATGAAATTGACCTATGTTTATGACTATGCGTACATAGCACTCGTGTCTATTTATTTACTTCTCGTCGTCGTTTGTATCAAGGTTTGACATCATCTGTGTTGGCTTCCACGTAATACAATTTTGTAATTTGATTTGATATAATTGTGGTTTGAGACGGGACGCTAGATTCCACGCAATCTCGTATATGATTTATAGTCTCGTCTCAGAGGTTGTAATGGGTTGTTTGTTCATTTGTGGCCACGGAATATTGATCCACGTAGCTTTGGACTCAGTCCGTCGGCTTACTGTGTTGCCAAGTTAATTTTATATGGCACAGCCAGGACGCTGGGACATTTAATTGTGTTGCTTGTCATATTAATTGTTTGACGTATGATGTACCTAGCGCATTAAACCCTTCGATCCGTGGCTTCTCCCTTAGGATCTTGCCATGTGGATGACTCTGATTCATCCTATGCTTTAGAGTTTTGTGGATTGATTCAGGAGATATGGATATAAATTCACCATGTAAATTCGTTCGTCATTTTCTTTTCCTTTCCTACGGGTTTGGTTTGTCGCATGACAATGGAATTTGATGCCATAGGAAGTTGAGCAAGACTCAGTCTAGTCTCTGGCATATATCTGAGCTAAAATTTTCAATTCAGGTATGCAATTTTCATAGTTCTGAAATTTTACGCTCTATTATTATTGTTTACCATTGCTTCTCTTTCGTGGAGCTACGCGGCTTGCTTCGAGCCAGCGCTGAGATTTTTGGGTTTAGATGGATGACTTGCCATTGTTTAGTTGCAGATTTGGTTGAATCTAACAATTTTTCAAGACTATGTTGCGTTCTGACAATAGGTTCTATTTTTATTTTGCAGATAATTGATTGTTTCGATTTCCAGTGCTTTGATTTGCGTAGGTTTAATTCACAGTGTTGGTGGTTCCTTGCTCGTCTCCTCAAGAGCTAGATAGGAACTATGGCTCTTGGTTTTTCGGAGCAGCTTACCCTCCTTCTTACGCTCGTCGAGGGTTTCTCTCAGGTTATTCACGGGGCGCTAGAGGGATTCTACCCCTCTCAACATTCTGCTTCGTTTTGTTTTCCTCTTGTCGACCTGTGTAGAGCTCCATTCTTACTATTCTTTCACCAGAGTTATCGTTTCATGGTTCAATTTTGAACGCCGACCTCCAGTTTATATTTTTTTATGACCAATTCCTATTTATGTGTAACAGTTCATGGATGGATTGGAGATTTCCCGCACCAGGTAGCTATTCCCTTCTTAATTATAATTTTATCATTTCACGGTTAATCTCCTTCGTCACATTCAACATCGTATTTATTTTGGTGTTTCTGTCTCTTACAGGTAACTACGACTTGCGTCTTACTCTCTCTCTCTCTTGAGCAAGGAGATTCGTGGCTTCATTCGACATTAACATTGTCTCCTCTTGCCACTTGCAGGTCGGTATTCACCGAACACTGGTTAGAGGAAGTCCGTTCTACTCCCATTGTTCAATAATTTTCCTGACAGCTTAAAATTTGTTTGATAAGTGGTAAAGTTTTGACAATTATAATTGTTAAGACCCGACACCGAATTTTCCTTTGTATCAGTCTACAGGAACATTATGACATTGTCCACAGACCACAGTGGTTGATAATCGTTTGGGTATTATATATATATATATATATATATATATATATATATATATATATATATATCTCTGTTGTATCTTACTGTCCATAATACCCATTGTGATGTAGTGGATTTCTATGTGTATTTTATTGCCTGGAGGCTTTCAGGCCATACAGTCATTAGGCTATATTCATGAACCTGGTGGTATTCTTGTGAATAATGTATTGTTCTTCTCCATATCGTACATTAGTGGCCTGTATTCTTATAACTACACATTTTATTATGGCTTTCAAGCAATTGGTTCTGTAGCTACTATGTTCGTAGTAGTTAGATGTTTTATTCAGGACATTTGCATGTGATTCTCATACCACATCAATTTGTATTTTTTATAGTAACAGTATTTAAGTATCTTCAATAATTTTGGGAGTAGTGCAACATATTACCAACTCTGTTCTATATATTTGGTATTAAATTGCATAGGTTAATTGTCTCAATTTCTCTAGAGGTGGTGTATGAATATGTATTTCTATTTTTACATCTAGAAGACAGTTGCATTTATAATTTTCCCTTTTTCACCCTTGCATTGGGTTCACATGATAGACTAGAATACATATATTTAAATATGCCCTGCTGTGGTGAACCTATATGTTGTTTAATTACTTAACTTTCTTTCATCTATTAGTTATGTCCTCTAGTGTGGGAATGGTTCCTTAATATAATTACTAATGAGCAGTCTCATAATTAATATTTGCTTCCTTCTGCTATAGTATTAACTTCTTATATGCAGGAATATTTTCTATTGGGCTTCTGGTTAATTATGAATGATGTGCTGACCCTAAAGTCAGTCTATAAAATATTTTCTTTCTCATTAATGCACAATTTAAATTTCAGTTTATCTACTGATATTATCTACTATAGTACAGAAACTCCCATACTACTTATCCTAATCATGCTCATAAATTTATATCCATGGATCAGAAGAAATTTAAAGTAAATTATTTGTAGGGGATATGTATCCTCATATTTAAACCAACCTTGGTTTAGAGTTTCTGTTGGATTCTACTCTATAGAATTTTTCTCTACAACCATACAGAATTATAAGGGTGAATGCCCTATGAATAATTCTGTTAAATGTAGCACTAATAAATCTAATAACATATAAATCAACTGTTATATGTAGCCAATTTATACTATATGAAGTAAACACATCAATAAATTTAGAGACATACCACTCATGCAATTGACCAACCTCCCAACCTTAGAGTCCTTTTGTCACCTAGAACTCACCCCTGAGCTGAGATCACCTCCTAGAACAGACTAACCTCTAATCTGTGTAGGAGCAGCTTATTTAAGCTATTGTTCCCCAAAGCATGTTTCTAATTTTGCGTCCAGAATATCAGGATGCGTTTCTTCCTGTTTGCCTAGGCTTCCCATTTTAGGGATTCTTTAAAGCTGTTTTATGCTTTTCCTCATCTTTTCCAGCTTTTTAACTCTTCCCAACTATTTTCCTCATCATTGGGGAATTTAGATTTTTTCCTCACAAATCTAAATTAGAAATCATTTCTTTCAAGGATTTTTGAAAGATTGTGGGGACATTATTTTCCTTATCCATCCTCATGGATTTAGCAAGTGATCTCATACATCTCATTTTGGTCAATCTGCACAAAATCATTTTATTCATTTCCTCAATTAAAATATTTAATTACATTCACAAAATACTTGTCCTTTGGGGTCCACTCCCCTTAGGATTAAATTTCAATGTCTAGCGTTGAATTTCAAACACATAAATTGGGGGTGTAACACTAAATATCTGGAGTTATCCCAGTACCAAAAAGGAATAAATGAAATATTCTAGAAATACATAGCAATTTTTCTGGTGTACAAAGGTTAAATTGGAAAGAAGAATATTGATAAGACATTATTATTATATATCTCCTATCCTTCATTGTGTTCCAGGAGTGAGATTAAACGAGAATTAGTTGTTGTAGTAATATCTCGAGAACACCAAAAGTGCACATAATTAAAAGTATCCAGTGTTCACAAAACCATCAGGGAATATTAATTTGGTAATTAAATGAATGGGAAAACTAAACGTAGCAGAAAATAAATATGTTTATCCTCTGGAGACAGTATGAAATTTACACTGACAGAGTAAAATAAATATAACTGTTACCAATAGTAGAGAAAATCCAAAAAAATTCTCATGTATGGTTATTTAAATAGTCCACAGTCCATCATTAACAGAGAATGTAACTCTGTCGACATAGAAATAAAAAAAAAACGTGTTGACGAGATTCCATTTCTGAAATTCCCGAATACTCGACATCACTTATAAATTAAAATTGAGGAGTGTCTGAGAAAATTTTAGAGTATCAGATCCTATAGATCCCAAAACGAGTTATGAAGAAATATCTCATCGGAGGAAGGCCACGAGTCACAAATACCGACCTGAAATCAATGATGAAAAAAAGAGGAATGATATTAATGAGCTCCGAGGATTAATTGTATGTAAATAAATGTGAATCCCAAACCATCTCAAAGTAGTAGCTCACCTCCGTCAACCAAGAAGATAGACAAGCAAATGAGAATGACGAATTAGATATAATTAAATGATAGGTCAGATCATGAACGTCATCGCAGAGAAAGAAGTTACCTCCTTGATCATCTTGGAAACAGAAGCGCCTCTCCAATATCAAACGACATGTAAATTTCCCAAGGTTGAAAATTATCTATCGAAAATGGAGAAGAAAATATGGACAGCTAATTCGTTTAACACACCTTCGACCTCTCTAACGAGAAGGCCAATGCAAATCTCTGACGAGGAGTTAAACGCGAGAAGGGAAGAATCATCATCATCAAAATTTAACTAAGTCACCAACGTCAAGATGGCCAGATTTTCCATGAAGGACACAAACGCCTCCTACGTTATGTATTCGCTGGAGGTTGAGCGATACCATGAAATTGAAAAAACGAAATCAAGAGTTAAAACTGACTGTGTCTAACAATAGTAGGAGTCGAGAGCAGAAGGAAATCAATGAGCTAAGATAACTCTAAAACATGGTCTCAAGAAACATTAACACAAGCCAAATCAATATTACATGGATGCATAAACCCTCTCATGCCGCCATCGAACTCTGGTAACAAACGAGGGTAGAACACTGGTAGCAACCGAAGAGTCGAACGCTCTGGAAAGAGAAACAGTATGAGGGTGGCAAAATTTTACTGTGGTGCGAAACCCTAACTCGAAACAAATCTCACTGTCCACATGTATAAATCTGAGGAGGTTAGGGGTGGATCAAGACCTCCGTCTCAATGTTGAGTTTCATAAATAATCGCCAACCACATATATCGCACGGAGGTGTGAATACATTAAAGTCTCACAGGCGGTCATATGAGCCAGTTGACAAGATAATAGTAAAAAAACACACTGGTTGAATCCACCGCTCAGAAGCCATAGATACGCCGACCATGTCACAGTAAGAGTGGAGTAAATACCAATCCTGAAACCATACTCCAATGCGTAGACATATGAAAGCTAGGGTGGTTAAACCAAGGCGGGTACACAACAAAATTTAATGTCAGAAATAAGTCTCAGTACCTTGGTGCGTTATATCAAAGTGATGGTTATGAGAGACGTGGCCACATTATAAATCACACAAGGTTGGAACTTGAACATCTAGACATAATACACATCGATTCATAAATTTCATAACCATGTAACCAAGGAAACCTGAGAAAGGAACTATAGAATATCGACTTATGTCGAACAAAACTAAATCAAAGGTTTGGAATGTTGATATTTATATTACTTTCTGGAATGTCAATACTTATACGATGTATGCATAGGGACGACATAAGAGGTTGGTTCGATCCCTTATGAAAGTGACAAATTCTATATGTAAAACCAATTAAATTCCAATCATTCAAGTGCCACGATATGATCGATGGTTAGGGATAATAGTCCCATGAAAATAAAAATGGAATATACATTAACCCTCATGGGTTATGGGAGATAATGGTAAATGGTAACAAAAAAAAACATAGAATAGAGAGCCAAGTAAAAATATAAAAGGGAATATAATGGACCAAACTTTGTTTAGTAGATTGAGATATTGAAAAAGGACCATGTTAAAATAAGTGGTAAACCGACATTCCACGTAAGAGAATAATTTCGGGGAACAAGAAATCTTGTCATATAATTAGACTGATATGTACTGATTTAAGGAGTTCAAAATACACCTACAGAGGAAAAAAAAAATTGTGGTAGGAGGGATGTCACACATAATGACACTTGGTGTGTAATCAAAACTAGTAGGGTCACGTGTATCCATATAAACTTAAGCATGTTGAAGCTTACTTAGCTTACACTCTTAGCTTACATAAGATACTATTGCAAGAGTTATGATCCTTATACCTCAACTTACACTAGAGTCTTACATATATTATGCATATTCACTTGATCACTACTATGTGTAAGCTTTGATACGAGTTATTTATGTAAATTATGGGTGTTACTTCTATATTGACTCTATTACAGCTTATGAATATTGTATATACTATTCCACTTATTATGGAGAAAATGTACCTTATTAACCACACTAAGTGAGTTAAGCTAGACCAGTAATGATTGATACATTATGGATATTACTTATACTTCTATAATATTGGATATGTATTTGTGTTGCAAGTATGGAAAGAGTGCTTTGTACAAATACATATCATGTATAAGCTCTATGATTACTATGATTTCATTCTATACCTTACCTCATAAGCATGCGAGTTGTTATATTATAGATAATACATAGCTTGAACACCATTGAAGATGTACTAATCCTATTGATCTTTCTTATTTCTTGTTTCATCACCAAATCAATATATTGTACTGGTTCAATTTCATGTAGAGATAGTCAAGTTAAGGTAAGCAATGGTTATCATACTATAGAGTGTACTACAACTTTAAATATTACTACTAGTTTCACTACACTCTATCTATACAATGTATCTAATGGAAAATGTGGTGTACTATGTTTATATGTGCTTATTTTACCTAATCAACATTATAAGCTAGAACAATATGAAACAATGAATACAGAACAAAGCTATAGGTATGGTAATAACCCTTAACATAAATGGAATCAATACTACTATTATATATGGTTATCTATGGTATTCATAGTAATAATATCACTTGTTCACTTCTATAAACTAAGCTTTTGTTATAGCGTAAGTATTTCTCATATCACTTATCTTGTTCTTATGGTTCTACTTTACTTGCTTATATTCATAAAAAGTTCTTACATATTACTCATACTTATCACTAAATAAAGGAAATCCTTACCATGTGTTGCCAACTTAATGGGCTACAACTATTCACATAGATTAATGGAATCACTTTTATGTATAAGCTTACTGTTTCATTGAAAGGATTAACTCAATTCACACACTGATAACATTGTATTACTAGAGGGAAACAACTGTAAATACAAGTGTAGTCATCACTATATCTATAATTACACATGATCTCTTGTTATGAACATGTCCTATTATCTTATGTTACCCTTATCCCTATATTACAATCAAATACACACCCTTTATTACAGAGAATTGGCATTTGGAGCCAGAATTAATAGTGGAAAAACAGAAGAATACCTGGAGGAGATGAGGAGACAGAGCACGCCGAGGAGGCATAGGTAGAGCACACAACGAGGAGGAAGAGAATATGACAAGGACATTGAAAAACCATGCCGAGGATGTAGAGAACACCCAGGTAATCCTATAAAAACCCCACAAACACATAAAAATATGAAATTAGCATTAAAACTAGAAGAAAACATATAAAAGAAGAAGAAAAAAAAACCTAAATAGAAAAAATAGACCTTCAAACCATCTCAAATAGTCATTGCCATATCGCTCCCCAACATTCATGCAACAAAATATTGATTGAAAAAATTCTTGCAGTCTCACGGATGCTATATTTATAAGAAAAATGTTCAGTTGAACTTTTACCGTCGATTTTTCTGCCATCAGCCAAAAATATGGTTATTGTTGCCATCAATGTAAACGGAGGAGTAAGTTTGATTAACAACATAGAAATGTTCAGCTGAATTAATTTCACAAGTTTGGTCGAACTTTTGAAAAGTTCGACTGAACTTGTGGGAGATTGAAATTTTTGGCCGCTTTTCTCACGAAAGTGTAACCCATCTTCATACGCTCACACAGGTTCCATCTCATTTTACAAAGATCTTGGTTTGGGTTTAAAAAATTTTCTTCAAAGTTTGGATTTAAGAGCATTTCTTGGAAGAAAACTGATTTTACAAAGAATTGTTTTGGGTTTAAAGAATTTTTTTGGAAGACATTTCTTGGAGGCGGCCTGATTTTGCAAAAAATTGTTTTGAACTTAAAAAAAATTCTTGGACGTACATTCAAAAGAAATTTATTGGATCTATGTACGTGTTTTGAGTTGAAGTAAATCTTTTGAGCTTCGTTTCATTTTTATAAGACATTTTTCTCTCGAATTTTTTAAAGTAAGTGTTTTGAATTGGAGCATGTATTTTTTGCAAAAAAATAAAACTGAATTTTTTAAAATTAAATCTTTTGTGATATTTTTTGTAAGCAAGTTATTGTCTAATTTTTCGAAGGAAATTTTTTGAAATTCATACCCTATTACCATGGGAAATCGAAGAACTTGTGCGAGAAAATATGATCGAAAAAGAGACCCTGAGGAACGTAGAGAAGAGACAAGACAATCTCACAACAGAAAGTTAGAAGCCCTCTCAAATATTGAAGAGAAAAATCAACCTCAAGCAGAAATTGAAGCATGTATGTAAATGTAAATATTATTATCTATTGATATATTTAAAATTCTCCTAATGTAAAATGTGAAGCTTAATTTTTATTTGATGAATTAATTTGAAAAATATTTTTTTAATGTAAACAGACAGAGATATTCCTCAAAATATTGAAGAAGAAAATCAACCTCAAGCAGAAATTGAAGCAGGTATGTAAATGTAAATATTATGATCTATTGATATATTTAAAATTTTCCTAATGTAAAATGTGAAGCTTAATTTTTATTTTATGAACTAATTTGAAAAATATTTTGTTTACTGTAAATAGACAGAGATATTCCTCAAAATATTGAAGAAGAAAATCAACCTCAAGCAGAAATTGAAGCAGGTATGTAAATGTAAATATTATGATCTATTGATATATTTAAAATTTTCCTAATGTAAAATGTGAAGCTTAATTTTTATTTGATGAACTAATTTGAAAAATATTTGAAATTATAGATATATTTATTAATTTAGTTATTTATTGAATGCATACTATTTTTCCAAATATGTACAGATGAAATCACTATCAATAATGAGATGTTAGAAAATGTTGACACTCACACATATGGAGATAAAAAACCTGACCATGTTATACGATATCGTGTTAACTCCATTTTTGAAAAGTATTTCTTAAATGAGCAGGTGACAGTTCAGGCTCAAATGTTGAAAGGTATCCTATCATTGAGGAAATTAAAAGAAGCTACGACACTATTGGGTATTCGAAAATCAACCAAAGATAAAAAAAAATGAAGGAAGATGTGATAAAAAATATGAGTAGTGCTATAAATTCAATTAAGAGATCTAGAGAGAAAGATGTTTCAATTGTACGTAGAGGAATACAGATGGTAATGGTTTCATCAAGTACTCAAGAGAATCATTTGGTAACATCTATGGCACAAGCACTAGGAACCTCGCAAAAAAAATTGCACAAACATCAGAAATTTCGCCTGCAAATAGATGTAAATGATGAACTCGCTTGTTGGAGAGGTATTTGTAGGAAACCATACAAAGATATACTTGGAGAAAATGTTTAAAAAGTAATATATGAATATTGGCAGAACAATTCGCGTGTTTCACCAACTGCAAGGCATGTGATGCGAAGAAGAATAGCATGAAATCAGTACGAAGAACATGAAAAATATTTCTTGGAAACCACTCAGATAGAGTTATTCAACAAGTTCAAAGAAGAGAATTGTGAAATTCATGTTTCACTTAGTGCTTTTGTTCAACAAAAACCATGGTATGTAAAACCTATCACCGTACACGACACTTGTTGTTGCCGTTATCATGTGGAATTTGAGTTATATTATGACACATTCCTTGATTTCGGTAGAACATTATGGAAGGATTCACCTCCTCCTTCCACTATCTGTGATTTCACATCTCAAATTCTATGTGAAAGAGAAAGCGATGAACTATTTTACAAAAAGAAATGTGTTGGTGGTAAAAAATGCGATGATTGTGGAAATTTGACTAAATTTCAAAACAAATATCATATTGATATAAATGATCAATCATTGTCCAACATGAAAGTGAAATGGAAGAGATATGAATATATCGATACATCGATTCAAGGTGCAAATAGTGTTAAAAAAATCGAATTACTAGAAGACGAAATTTTTCTGATAGACTTTTTGAGAAAGTTTGAGGCAGAAATTTACAAATACACCAAGCATTCCCATAGAGCTCGATGGAAAGACTTGCAATTAAAAAAATCTCGTGAATTTTTTCCACTAGGGACCATTTTGTCAGTGATTGATTTTGCAGAAAACTACACATTTGTTCCACAAAAAGAAATTCAGAGTGAATACTATCATTATGACCAAGTCTCCATGCTCGTCCATACTCTATATAGACATGCTGAACAAAATTTTGATCATATATAAAGCACGAGTGAAAATCGACATATCATTAAAGAATATCACTTTTATATCTGTTAGCCTCATATACCAATAGGTTTCATCTTTCATGATTGTCTTGATTGAACTATGGAATATGTTCAAACCTTCTTTCTTGAGCAAAGGTGTTCCATATTCTAGAAAAACAAAAAATTTAAAAAAATGTAAAGAGGGTATACCCTAAAAGAAAGATCAAAGGGTAAAAAGAATAAAATGGTCCAAAAAAGTGAAAGAAATGAACCCCAAGCAAAAAATAGACCAAGGAAAGTGTGCAAATCCAAATGCCACTACTATCTCATTTTTGTAATAAAACAATTGTGTGCAGCTTGTCAAACCTTTGCCACAATTTATGAATAAGTCAAACTATTTAAACTTGACTTACTCATATTTCAATTTCATGTTATAGATTAGAGAATAAATATCTGACCAATCAGTTTAATCTTGGCAGATGAGTAGATAGGTAGAGTGAATAAAAGGTGCTCAACAGTTTAATCTAAGCCCATGGATGTAATAAGGGTAGAAATAGATAGATTTATCATGTAAAAAGAAAAGGTTGAAAAGGGTTTGCAAGTCTAAATGCACCCTAATAAAGAAGAGAAAATGGTAGTGTTAAGTAGATAGGGTAGGTAGATGGTGCTGCAAAGTGTTATCTGATGAATGATGCTGCTACATGTTTTTGATCCTTTACTTTCATCATAAGTACTGAAGCAGGAAATACACTGGAAGATTACAGCGAGCAAAGCTAAAAATCATTAACTTCCCTCATCACTTTTTCCCTTAAAGTTTTACTAATTTCCCCCAAAGTACTAAGGTATTTGGAGATCAAAGGGGCTCAAGGAATTTCCTTGACTTCTGGAGGGACTGGACCCTCGGCCTAATGATAAAAAAAAAACCTAAGTACTTAAGATAATTCATCATCATAATCATTCACCTTCAATTTTTTCCTAAGTAAAATCCCATTTTACTTAGGAAACTCAAACAAAATTTCATAAAAATCCCTCAAGATAACTTGCTATTCTAAGTTTAAGTGTTGGAGATAAAATGTTGCAATTTACTTCACAAGTTATCACTTTCTTAGATGTGCAAAAATATTTTGAGTTTCCTTGTCCTTTGCCATATTAACATTTAACTATATTTACTAAATCCCTAGTGAAATACCCTATCCTAAGTATATAATTCCTTTTTTATATATACCCCCAAAACCCCTTTATTATAATGTTTTGACCAAAGTATTTACCTCCCTAATATTCATTAAAACCCACTTCTATAAGCCCTTTGGTTAAAATATAGCGTTATACATTAATCCCGCCTCTATGGTGAATTAGTTGTATTAATTAATTTACCATATAAATAAAATATATATATATAAAAACTTTAAACATGCGATATGTGTGTTTAAATACAAAAATATCAATAAAACTTCGGGAAAATTTCGTGCCACCGTGGTTTGTCCACATGGAATTCCACTTAACCAAACCCCCGCCGCAACCCCTTTCATTACGCACACAGGATTAATTAGTCATAAGGACTAGTTAATAACCTTTCCGCCTATTAAATATCTCCCGGGGTAATTAAATTAAACGTTAAACTGATTTAAAACCCGACGGGCCCACACCTGAATCCTCTGCATGTTCCCCCATCTCTCCAACCGTCGGATCAACCCTCCGTAGATCAACGGCCAGTGTTCACCCCGCTGCCCATCCCTTGTCAGAGTTTTAACCAGCGGGGGATGGGTGGTTTTTGAATAGTCACCTGTCCACGTGGCGATCATTCGATGGAATCGCTGCCCTCCCGATTCAAACCACCCTCGACTAAAAGCGGTGCGGGTGCTTACCGCTTACCGCTTACCGCCCGACCTTGCATACGTCAGCCCGTACGTCGATGACGTCACACCTCGAAAAAATAAAAAACCCTTTTTACTTGTAAATAAGCCATTTTCCCGTGTTTTTCTGTTATTTTCGTTATTTGAAAACGACAGTGCTCCCTGCTGCGATTTTCAAATTTCCACTGCAATTCACTGATTCACCCCAAGATTCCGCTGCGCCCGTGTTGAAGTACAGTCCCGCCATCACCTGTTACCTGTTAAAGAACCAGCTTCCTTCTAAAAACAGGTATTTATCCTTTTTTACCCCGACTGCAAGTAAAACTCAGTTCTCTGTGTTTTTCGCTAAAATAGTGATTAAAAATCATCATTGAGTCTTCCCCCAGAGGTTTTAAAACTGTATAATTGTTCCCTGAACCAGCGAATTGCGCCAATTTCCTTCATTTTAGAAACTTCGCCCGGCCTGTAAGGAAAACCGAAAACCTCCATTTTGAATCCACAAGAACCAAAATGGAGGCCCCGACAGCTTTGAATATCACTCCACTGAATGCTCCTCACCGTGAATTGGATTATTTACCTTTGGTAGATGAAGATTTCCAAATTAAAGACTTGCATTTTGATGAAGATCCCCTATTGAGTTATTGTCGCTACAGAGATGAATACTCAAAGGGGCAAGATCTTATAGGATTGTGGGAATCCAATCTCCCAAGGTATATCATCCCCTCAGTCCTTATTTTCCCAGAAATCATCCATTATTGCCATTTAAACTATGACCCCACACGGAGGGCTGTAATAGCTCCTGATCAAAGTATTCTGTTTCCCATCACTCCCCAGGCTATCAATGCCATGTTACACTTTGAACCAGACCAAGAATTAGCACCATTGTCCATGGAAGGACTGATTGAGAAAACCAGGCAATTAACCCCAGAAAAGCTAAAAGTCATGTGTCAAACTTTCATGTTACCTGAGCATCAGCCAAAATGGTCTCCTCCCTATGGTTTTTACTATTTCAATCCATTGGGAAGGCTCATTGTAAATATAATATCTTTTGTCCTGGGATTCAACACCAGTGAATATGTAGATGAGATAACCTTGGCTCTGCTATCCATTTTCACTCCTGGAAAACCTCCTGAGATCAAATATGACTTTGCTTCCTTCATAGCCAACAAGATCCATGATCAATTCATAAGGCTAGATGTTGAAAAAGTTTTTAAATACTCCTCAGTCATCTATCATCTCATTATCTACTATCAGTCAGAAAGGTTCCCTTTCCCTGTTCAAAAACTTGATGCCAAGGGAAACCCCAGGTCAGTCATATTTTGGTCCCCCATAATTCATTTTTCCTCTGATTCTCCCTATTCCTACACTGAATTCATTGACCAGTTTGTATATCCCGCAACAACTTTGTTAACAGGAATTCCTCCCCCAAGACTCAGTAATGAAATTAGAAAGACCTTGCAACTGTCAAAGAGTTATAAAGTTGGGGATTGGTATTTGTATCAAAACCATACAGTCATCAGAATTTATGGATGTGAATTACATCCATTCAAGTTACCCAGATATGTGCCCATGAGGATTTTTGCCTTGGAATACTTCAGGCAGATGAACAATTCAGATGTGATTCATTTTTGTAATGTAAAGAAGAAAGCTCAGTTAAGGATCAAAAGCCAATTAGGTCCTTTCATCTGCAACTCTAGGGAGGCCGAGAGAGAGGCAGAAAATATATTAGAGAAAAAGTTCCAAACATCTTTCCGTTGGGTTCCTTATGACCCAGTTGGTTTTATTTGTGAAAAGAGATTAAAGAATAAATCATCCCCTTATATACACCACAAGATTCCTGATCTAGAAAAGTATGCCAATCAAGATGAATGGATTGAAGGAACACTTGTTGAGGAAGAAAGTGAAGCTGACAAAATGAATAAAATTATGAAAGATGTTGAGAAAAACTTTGACCTAGAATCTTATGGTCAAGTGCAGGTACCCTACATTGGCACTTCTTCAGCAGCAACTCTACAGCAAGCATTACAGGAAAGCAGTTCACCAGTTGCAGCAGAATCAAAGGGTAAAGGAAAAGAACCTGTAATCCAGGTTATTGAAACTTTGGTTATGGCAGAGAAACCACAAACTTCCAAAGCACTTGAACAATCACAGGTTTCTCCCACTCAGGTACAACATCCACAAATTCTAGAGTTACAGACTCCATCAAATGTGGAAATAGGGAAGAAAAGACAGGTTTCAGACACCAATCCTCCAAAAGAAACTTCACAGGTACATCAGGTCAAGAAACAGAAACCAAATCCACCTCCAGATGTGGAAATTATAGATGAAGTATTTGATGATGGAAGGGAATATAGTCAGCAAACTGGCACATCAAGTGAAACAAACATAAGCCAGAGAGGGAAAGCTTTACAAAAGCAATTAAGTACTGAGGTATCCTCTTTCAGACCACCAAAGACAGACACAGGGGATATTAAAAGAACCTTCATTAATATTAAAGCAAAGAATGATCCATTGAAAATGAAGGTATATGATCAGTATATGAAGATGGCTCCCCAAAATCAAGAAAGGCTAATGTCAGCATTTGACCTTTCACAAGGCAAAATGCTGATGAGCCACTTCAAGACAAAGGTGCCAAAGCCCACTTTAGCAGCTGACTACATCAGGACAAATTTTGAAGTTTTGGCGAAAGATATCCATCCATTGGACCAGATAGAGCTACACAGACAAACTGGGGAAATGGTCTATTCTACTCTTACCAATAAGGCCATGACAGCTATAACGCTGCAGGATTCTTTGAATAACACAGCTGCACAATTGCACATTGAGAAGGCCTCTTCACAGGCTAAAGATAATAGAATAAAGTCTTTAGAAGACATAATTATTGGCTTGGGTCATAACCCCAAATACATTAAAAGTATTGAGGCATTAATAAAGAAGAAAGATGATGACATAGCTGCACTGAGGAAGCAGCTAAAATTGCCAGCCTCAAGGCACCCTCAGACCCAAGAAGTTCTAAAAGGGAATTCACAGGAAGAAATAATGGAGTTGCTCCTAAGTATGACTGAGCGACTAAGTGAAACGGAGAAGGAATTAGAAAAAGCATTGCAGGAACAGGAAACTATCAGGCAGACATCAACAACAGGTACTACAACAACAGGGCAGCAGATACAGCCATCCCAGGTAAATACTTCTGGTTTGAATTCTGATGAATTAATAAAGCAGATGGAAAGTCTACAACTCAGGGCCACAGAACTCCAAGAAACAAAATTGCAATTAACAAAATTGGAGGAAAAATATGACACATCTAAAAAGACAGCTGCTGATAACACCAGGGAGATAAAAAGGTTGGAAAAATTGGTTCAGGCTTTGGAAAAAGACCTTTCATTGGAGAAGCCTTTAAACGAAATAAATGACATTCTTTGGGGTAACATCATTGAGTTAATAAAGGGTATTTGGCCCTCTATTCAAGCTATTTTTGAGAAAAATGAGTTGGTTAAAATAGCCCAAGAAGAAATAAATAGAACCAGACATGAATTAAGAGGCAGGCCTGAGCAGGCCAATCAACTCATTCAATTTTTGAACACCAGGACAAAGCAACAGCTTGCAGGGTTAGGGATTGATGATAGGACAGGCACAGTTTTGGAAATAAAGAGAGTTTTCATTAAGAGAACTTTCATGCAGAATTTAGAGAGGAAGTGTACAGACATTTTGGTTGATATCAACATTTTCAGAGAGAAATTTCAAGCTTTGTTGGATAGTGGATTACCAATTCCTATGCTCACAGAGGATCAAATAATGGACTTAGAAGCCTATATAAAGAGAATAAATGCTCATGCTCAGAATACAGCTGCTTGTTCTCCTAGTTTACCACAATCAACATTACCGACAGGGAGAAATATCTATGATAGAGTAAGGAATTTATTTCATTTAGAACATGAAATAAGGTATCTGTTTCCTAATGAGCCCACCTTCTACAAACTCATAGAAGCAGATGAGACATTGAGGAAACTCAGAAGAACTATGATACCAGATGATCAATGGTGGAGAGAAATGTTGGAAATTTTATGAAAATTATCTTCAGCATAAGAATTTTATTTTTTACTATTATGTGAAAAGTAAAAAGGAAAACAGATGAAAGAGTATCAGATGAAAAGTTAAAGAGTATCCGTAGGAACAAAGAGTGTCCAACAAGCCAAAGAAATACTGCAAGGGACAGCACAGAGCCCTATTTCAGCACTTACCTCCAGCACGTCCACGAATAAAGGAACAGCACATCGGCAGTTACCCATTATTCTATCCACGAGACCATTTGTCTCTTGTTTGTTTGTAAATTATGCTTTAAGTCAGCCTAGGTTATTGGCTAAGATAGTGTAAGATTGTTTAAGATTATTTTGTGTATAAATAAACCCTCAAAGAGAGTATTGAGGGTGGATTCTATTACTCTGCTATAACATTGAGATTTTCGGAATAAAAGCATTTTGGAGAAATTTTTCGTGGCTTACTGGATGACGATTTAAAGCACTGGACTTGTTGCAGGATTCATGTGTTGGACTACAGTTCAATAAGTTTTCTACCCTTTGTCTGAAATTCTATATTAGTTTATAATATCATCATATCCATTTCTGAATAATTTACATAAAGGATTGAATCAGAATTTGCTTAATTGTACTCTGATTTCAAATGTGGTTGTTCTTAATGTTTTCTTCTAAATTATTTATAAGCATGAATTCTTAAATGCTCTTGCTTTGCTAATTTAAACACTGTTGATTACTATAATAAATAATTCTTCACTGCTCTTTGTTTGTAGTCATCCCATTTCTTTCTTTTGAACATGGTGAAAGATTCTTAGTTGCCTTTCATCCCTTCAAAAATCATCCCATCCACTTTGAATTTTAAGGATTTTTCTCTGTCTAGCTATCTTGCCTTGTAATACCATCTTGTGCTTAGAATAGAAATCCAGTAAAGCCATCCTTTGACTCCATAGCCCAATGGACTGAAAACTCTCAACCTTGCCCTTAGTTTGTGGATTCCACCAATTTCCAAACAAACCCTTGAATCTATAACTAGCCTAAAACCTTTTCAAGAACAAAGATAAATCATAAAGAGAGAGCCCTCTCTGGATGCAGATTGGCTAGATTCTGCATCTAAAAGGTTGGTTTGTGGTTACCTCGGGTATACTTTCCTCTTACACAACTTCTAGGAAAACCTGAGTGATAACAATATCAATGACGATCGTACACATGATACATGTTTTGTGAAAAATTGTTTTGGAAAAATTTATGATTCATTGAAAAATCGTGGAATAACATTCATTGAACATTGGATATGGTCATATGGATGCGCAGGTCAATTTAGATATGCACAATCATTCTTTTGGTTGTGTTGTCTTCATAATAAAATCGACATTAAACATTTTTGGAATTTCTTTGAGACTGGCCATCGAAAATGAGAACATGATGGTGCAGGAGAATGCATAAAATGAGCACTTCGAAGATATCAAATGAACCACTCTGCAAGACGACTTGTGAACGTTGAAGAAGCTGTTCAATGGTGCATCGTTGCTCTAATCCATGAGAGAAACCCATCAAAAGAAGTGCGAAGGTACATTCAATTAAATTTATATTGGAAATTTAATTTTAAACATTGTACATTTATCATGCAATGATTATCTTTGATTGTATTTTGATATCATATTTACAAATCCTTTTTCTAATTTTCCATACAAAAGGTTTTTCTGGCATATTGGAATCGAAGACGTAGATAGATCAATTGGAAATGACGTTGAAACAATAAAAGGGACTCGAAAATTGCATTCAATTCAAACAAAGTCGTCCAAAAATGTGTTTTCATTGGATAAAAGAAAATATTCTTGTTTTTGTGATGTTTGCATAGACAACACAAAATCCAATGACGTTTGTGAAAACAAAATGTATGTGAACGATTGGAAACATATAGAGCTAAATACAAAGGGAAAAATGTTTGTTGCAATGTTTGAAGAAATGCAATCAGAGGAAACTACAATATCATCCGATGGTGATCGAGTTTCTGATCTTATTAGAGAAGGTAACATTTGAATTACTTTCTAATGATTTAAAGATCTAGAAATAAATTTAAATATGCATAATTTTGTTAAATTTATTTTATTGTGCAGGAGATGTTTTTGCTGTAATTTCACCTATTGACAATGATGAAAATGTGAAGTATTATTTGATGCGTTGCACTGAACGAAAAATGAAATTATTACAAGACTATAATGATCACGGATTTCAGTATGACAGAGGGTCTATTATACTGAAAGGTTATTTTTTTAGACAAAATCATCAAAGTGGAGACTTTGTTTACTTTGAAGACTATGAACCTGATTCCATAAGTTGTCAATATAGTCACTTGGTGTGTGCAACACGCATAAAGTTGATAGAAGTTCAATCAAAGAAAAAATCGAAAATTAAGAAATGGAAAATGTCAAAATCTGATCATGAACGGATTATTGAGGATGGAATTCCATTAGAATTTTTTTGAGTGAAGTGTCCAACAATTTATTATCTTTAGATTAAATATGTTTTAGAACTTCCAGTACTCAACTAAAAATTGAGCTGCTTATGTTATTTGTGGTTTGCACATGTTACAAATTGTTTGGGTACAAGCACATGCTCTAGTATCAACTGAAAGTAGTTTTTCTATACATGTGCATTGATGAAAAATGTTATATGTATTGGATATATATATATATATGTTCTAGAATGAAATTAATTGTTCTAGTTTTACTATGTGCATTGATGAAAAATTATTTACGTACTCAATATATATGTTCTAGAATGCACAATTAATTGTTCCAAGTAGTTTTTCTATGTGCATTGATGAAAAACTAGTTGGATTTTCTGGTAAAAAGTTTCCACAATGTAAATAAATTGACAAGGCTACCTATTTGAGTGCATTAACGACATTGACCCAAATTCAACAAACATATATATGTACTAGACTTATATTTCCAATAAAAATTAAAGGGATAATTTGTACATATATCTACTTCTTTAAACTCTTTTTTCAATTAGAGCTTAATTGATACATGGTTAGTTGCATTGAAAATCTATGTTCTTCCTATTGGAAATTTTTTCATTCAAACAAAACTACATGGAGAAATCAAAAGCAATCTTAAATTTTCAAATGTACTTCAACTATCCAAAAGGGATTTGTGCAACATTACTTGACATGCCATGCCAATTATAGTGAACAAGTATCCAATAGAAACATTTAACATTATATACCACATGTGCCAAATGTAGATTGAAACCATCCAAAACTTTAAAATTTTAAAAACTTTTGATAATATATCGTGCAACATTAAAACATTAAACATCACATGGGAAATGTAGATTGGCAAACCGTTCAAAACTTGAGTTTAAAAAACTTTAAATTATATATAGATCGTTACTTCACATCCCATGCCAATTATAGTTCAACTAGATCCAATAGAAACATTTAACATTATATACCACATGTGCCAAATGTAGATTGAAACCATCCAAAACTTTAAGTTTTAAAAACCTTTTGATTATATATTGGGCAACATTAAAACATTAAACATTTAAAGTTCATTAAATATCACATGCAAAATGTAGATTGAAACCATCCAAAACTTGAGTTTTAAAAACTTCACATGCCATGCCAATTATAATTCAACTATCCAAAAAAAACATTTAACATTAAATATCACATGCCAAATGTAGATTGAAACCATCCAAAACTTTTAACTTTTAATTAAAAACAAAAAAATATAGATCACAACATTACTTCACATGCCAAATGTAGTCCAAGCATCCAAAACTTAAATTTAAAAAAAAAAACAAATTATAACACATGTCATTACATAACATGCCAAATGTAGTTCAGATGACAACATTAATTTATAGATGACAACATTACTTCACATTCACATGCCAAAAGTACTAAAACCGTCCAAAAATTAAATAAAACAAATTATATTTTAACAATGTAATAAAATATGTCCAAAAATTGTAAATCTCACAAGTATCAAACTGTATCAATTTTAAAAAATTTTAAGACCATCTAAATTTTGAAATCAAATCTACTGTAAATCATGTCCATCAAATAGAGACGGATCTAGCATCTTCCCTACTAGGGTCTCAGTTCGCGCCCTATCATGTGAATGGGAAACCTAGATACACAATGCACATGTACTTGAACATTAAAATTTGATGTTTTAAAAATAAATGAGAATATATATATCTAGAACTTCATGTAAAAAACAAAATATAAAAAAAAAAAAGCATGCAATACCTCGTAAGGTTCCCTCTCCATTTGATGAACAAGTTCTCCCATAGGAACATCTGCAGTGGAAAACTGTATAATATACATGTACAGTTAAATATAAATATATATATATATAAATTAAAAACTTTCAAATGAAAATGCACGTGTACATATATATAAACTTATTTTCAATAATATTAAAAAAAGGAACTAAAGACAACTTGTTCAAATGTTGTGCATGTTCCTATCTCCATCGCTAGAGTCCGCATATTAAAGAAATCTTCTATAGGAACCTAAATTCAAAAAATTTTAAATAACTCAAAATATAGATCTCTCTCTCTCTCTCTCTCTCTCTCTCTCTCTATATATATATATATATATATATATATATATATCTCAATTTTTAATGGAACTTTTTGAGGTAGAATATATATATATAACTTTTAAACATAAATTTTAAACTTGTGAAAAATTGTCCATACTTGTGGCTCATCTCCCAAGGAAGTAGAAGGTACATCTCCCAAGGAAGACGAAGGTACCGCCATCCCAAAAACATCAGACGGAATCGGTACCTGTTAAAACATTTTATCAAATTATATATATACGTACATGTACATGTGTGGCAACAATTATTTATTTTAGAGTCACTTAAAAAACACTAACATTTGCCAACATATCATGATGGTCAAACCCATCTGCATCGTTTGAACCGGAGGTCCCAAATGTGATATTAACATTTTCGTCACGCATCATGCCTGAGAACTGGAAATGGTGTTTTTAACATATAATCATACATTTTTGTTAGATTAATGTACACATTCAAATAAATGTATACATGTACATACACATGTATTTATTACAAATTGTACACATGTATATGTAAAAATAATTTCAAACCCTAAGGTCACTAACACATACCGTTCCGGTGCCCTCTTCCTCATGAAAAATTAAGTCTTGCAAACCATTGCGACAATTTTTTGCATATTTTCGGAGATCTTCAACATTCATGTTGTCAATCTCCTCATCTGTACAATAAACAAAATTGGCACGTGCATTTTCACGTGCTCTTTGTCGATTTAAAGAAATATCGACTCCACCCAATCCGCTATGAACATTCTCGATCATAACATCCCTTGCTTCTCGACTTATTTGAGAAGTCGCATCCATCTCTGATCGCAAAGTTTCGACTCGAAACGGTCGACTCACCAATGGTGGCTCAGGGCAAGGCAACTCCACATCTCGCTTAGCGCCCTTATGGTCATATAATCGACCTTTCCCCGCGCCAAAAAATTCTGAAGAAAGATCATTGTAATTGGGTTTCATACCCAAAAAAAATTCTACATAAAACATTTGTGCAAAATAAACAGGAACCTCATCGTTCCATGGAAGCCTTCCATAGGCTGCAAGGTGCCTATCATACAAATAACGAGCTATGTTTGGGTGCTTGAAATACTGCACCTTCAACATTTTTCTTTTTGGCCCTTCCTTGTAATTAAACATTGACTTGGCCACTTCTTTTGTAACTTTTTGTTTTATGTCCTCCCATTTATCAGGACCCATCACTGTTTCTTTTCTCTTTCTCATCATTTCTACAAATGAATTAGTCATTGGCCCAAGATTTCTGTATACATTTACCATTTCACCGAATGAATGTGTAACTATTTCAAGGCTTTGTCGACTCTCAGCAAGTAGAGACAAAGCCACAAGATCTCTTTGAAATTTTGCATGAAGTCCTTCACACCTTTGTAAGGTGCATTCCGCTATGTTGGTTTCCCATTGTATATCAATAATATCGGCCGGATAAGTTGTGATGGCTTGACAGCCTTCTTCTTGAATGTAGTGGGCTGCCCTGCGTCTATTTTGACCACTAGTTCGAACATTTTCGGCCTCTACATCAATATATATATAATTTCATATATTAGAAAAAACACGTGTAAAAAAAGTTGTACAAATTTAATGAAAAAATATTGAGATTGATGGCAACCTTGATGTTGTTGGTTAACATCTTCTCCAACATGACCTTGCTGAGAACCAAACCCAGAATGACGCTGCTGAGAACCAGACCGAAAATGACCCTGTTGAGAACCAACAACTATTGATTGGCCTTTGGGGGAATAAATATCACCCCCTTCATGCAACCTGCTACCACTCATACCTCGATCGGTTGAACCATGGCCACGCTCCATGTATGGAGTAGAAACCCTTCTCCTCTTACCTCTTAAAAATTAAAATATGAAACTTATTAACAACTAATTTAACTCACAAAGTTGATAAAAAATCAATTCCATATGTACACATGTATGGATATTTAAGATTATATTTAAATATTGTGAACATCCCCCGATCCCTGGACCTCCATATGGGATTCGGCTGATCTTCGTCGTTCATCCTCCATGATATATATCTATTGGTCAACATTTACACAAAATAGATTTCAAAAAATCAATTTGTAATTTAGTGTACACAAATTATGTAGAACACAACTTTCAAAGCAATAATTGATTATGTGTGAAACTAAATTTAATCGAAAAATAAATTATAAAAATGATAAGTTCACCAAATTGCACTTTACATGGTGGGAGCACACTTGATATAAAATTTACCACTTATACACTTTAGTTTGTGGGAGAAATGACACATGTACATATTTTACCTTAAAGTTGTTGTGTTTTATGGATATTAAAATGAAGAACTTCTATTTAGATCCATTCCAGATATTGACTATAGGGGCATTTACTAGATATGTCACCTTTCATAAAAGATGAGATCCAGAGGCTACCTGGCCCTTTACAGACTCTGCCTATAGAACTTGTAGAAGTAAACACTAGAGGCATTAACAATATCAAAGAACGTTTTCATGCTCAGACATGGGAATGTGTGTCTTTCCCTACGCAAAAAAATAGTTCAAGGTAGTTAATCTTCATAGACATGTCATCAAGCAGGTCAATGTGATCATCCCCAACTTACTTTTCATGAAATTAGGCTTGGAATCCTCTACAACCTGGTGGATGGAGTTGAATGGGAACTAGGTCAAAGCCTTTACAAAATACATGCTAGTGAATAACACTTACTAGGTTATGCCAACAAATAAAGTGGTTGAAATGTTTTCTCCTCGAGGTTATCCAATTGGGTGTGTAATACCAACTTCACCCATTTCCTAACAGGTTTCTCTCTTAGGTTACAAATATCTTGCACCTTATTAGTTATATATTTTTCATTTTCCCGTGGATTCCTTGAATTTTTTCTCCTACCATCTCCCTCTCTCACTCCCGAAATTATTGTCATCAAACATGCCCCATTGAGGATCTGGAGAAATGTTTGCACCATACTTAGAACTGTCATTGCTACTAATTGAAATTGGTGTCATGTATACTAGATTGCTTGCTTAAGTGGCTTTTACTTGGAAAATATCTTGAGATGAGTTTGACATGATGGTCATATGATTTTGGAAGCTACTTGGTGTAACTTTCCTTAAATCTTCAAAAAACAGAGCAAAAATGCCATTTTCAATCATTTTTTATTAGCTTCTACATACAGCAGATGTTATCACAATTGCAACACAATCATGTTCCATGAGCATGAATTATGAGTGTCGCAAGCCAAATTGCAAGGAAATTTGCATTCATTTTAGGCAAAAGAAGGCTATGACATTAAGGTCCATGCTAGAAGAAATTATGCAAATAAGGTTACTAAGTCTTGATACTTACCATGTGTTTCAAAGCCATAACGAAGGTTGGCTTTGAGAGTGTCCTCTCAAAGCCCTGTCTTGAGATGAAATTTAATTCAATGTCTCTTAGAGTTGCAAGGTGGAATTGATAGAACTATTTGATCTCTTTACCATAGATGGATATCTCCTTTCATATATACCTTTCTCTACCATCTTATTTCCAAGTGAAATGGGAGTTTTCACATTTTGAATGCCATTACCATGTAATTTGGTAGTCTGCTAGCTAGACCTATCACAAGTAAGGTTGTCATCCCAAACTATTTCTCTTACTCAACTCAGTGACCATGACTCTCTTCTCACACTGCTTTCCATATAAGATCTTCAATTGTACATGTCACGCAAAGTTGGGGGTTCTAGGTCTACACCTATTAGGTAAAGTTACATATTTTATGGCATTGTGGTCCTTAAATTTGGAGGTGTTCCACCTGAAAAGGTAGGCATTAAATATGGATGAAAAGGATTTGTTTTAACTTTGATAGAATTTCCTCATGCAATTACTGAATTTCTCGACAACATCATGCTAGCTTTGCTTAGAGAAGAAGGTTTTGGAGGAGAAATTGAATTATTTTGACTTATTTTTGGAATTGAAGTTTGAAATAGTAGTTTTGATGACTCCATTGATGACCTTGCTGAGGAATTTGATGCACACAATATTGAATTTGAAGATGGTTTAGAAGATGTTGAAGAAGTTGTAGATTTTGGTGTTGTCACTGAATGTTTCTTTGTTGTTGGAATTGATCAAGACACAATTTAACTTTACGGGTAGATTGAAGACCTTGAAGAGGTTTTAGATTTTGTTGTTCTCACTGAAGGTTTTTGTGTAGTTTTGTTTCTTAAACCATCATTTCCATAGGACATTTTTGGTGAATAGATTATTGACCTTGATGAGAGGATATGATACCTTGAAGAGGCTACATCTTTTGGTGACGTCACTAATTGTTTCTCTATTATTATGTTTGTTAAACATCTCGCTTAGGGTGAGGCAACTCCACATATATTGTACAATTTATGGGAGAGAAATCAATATGTAGAAATATTCACCTGGTTTTTATAATTGGATAGAAGAATGACTTAAAATGACCTTGTATGTCTTCTCATTTTAGAGCTCAAATTTTTAGGAGGGACTTAAGTATCCACCTTTCAAGAATCACTAGAAGAGGTTGATAAAGAATATAGGAAGACAAAAAAATAACCAGTGGTGTAATAAATGGATCTCTTGGGAGGTATATTGGCATATGGACTTTTGGTAGCTAGAACTTTTCCAAATAAGTGTTCATGTATTTGAAAACCAAACCTCTAGTTTATTTTGGTTTAGACAAGGTCTAGAATTTGAAAAGTGAATTCCCTCTTTCTTCCTCTTACATACATTCCAATGATCGAAATCTGGATTGAGGGAAAACAATTTCCTAAATAAAAATTTTGCATTTTATTTTTTGTACACGTGAGTTTTTAAAAGCTAATTAACTCATAAATTTCTCAAAAAATACACTTAAATCTTGACACATAAACCCCTTCCCAATTGGCGAACTTTAGACGATCCTAAACACATTTTTATTTAACTAATGAGGGAGATAGCCCAACAAAACTAGTTTGTCCATATTCAAATCAAGTTGGTATCAAAGTACAGTTTAGCCCATTTTAGTCAAGGTTAGTTAGGAGAATTAGCTATTGGTTTCTGTCTTCAATTTCCTCTCAAAATGAATGTGTACATGCTTTTGAGAGACACACTAGAGGAATAAGGTCCAATTTTTTTATGAAAATGTGCTATGAAAGTAAAGGGTTAAAGGAAAACATGTACAAGGCATAGTTGAGCCAAATGTTGTTGAGGAAGGGCCTAATTATTTGGTTCTTGGTTATGGAAAACATGATAGAGAAAACTCCAAAGCCAAGGAGGCACATGAAGTTGTTCCAAGAAGGAATTTTATTTCGTGTTCATTACCTCAAGCTTGTGAAGTTTGTTTTCATGATGAATGGAAAATTTTGACACCCACTTTGCAAGAAGATGTTAATAAACATGCAGATAATGAGAATGTAAAAGAAGAGGATGTTGAAAGCTCTATCTAGTCATTGAACTCATTGCTATTATTCAGAGGAGAGCCACTACCTCATCAAATTCACCTCCTCAAGAACGTGAAAATGGTGAATGTTCAAGGTATAAATTTTCCTTTAATCAAATTGCTTTTGATTATGATAAACATGGTAAATATTCACATAAGATATAGAAAATAACTTGCACATGTTCCTTTTGTGGTTTGAATAATCATAATTTTTATAGATGTTGGAAGAAGATATCCATGCACATTGAAACTTTCTAAATAAATGAGGCAAAAAGTCAAAGGCCCATTGGACAAGGAAAATGGTGTTGAAAATAAGATGCAATTGTTTATTACTCATTTCCATAAGAAAGGTCAGCTTGTAGACAAGTGTTGGACTTTGTATCCAACAAGTCATCCACAACATTTGAAGAAGGTGGAAAGAGATAACGACAAGAATGGAAAAGAGGATTCCATAATCGATGAGGGTCAATATGATTCACATGATGAAGTGCAGCTAAAAGAAGTGCCATTGAAATGGTTTGCTAACAGATGGTTAGATTTCTTATCCAATTAAGGCCTTGCATGTATTTTTATGTTTCATGAATTTCTTCGCAAATTCAAAGTATGGTGCATGTTACATGAAGCAAGATGTTGAAAGTAGAGTTATGTTGACACACTTAAATGCAACAACTATGGAAATTTGTACATAAGCTCTATTATTTGACTTGAGAGTCAGTTGTTTGAAGAGGCATGTTTTGTTGACTTGTGTTTGGTTGATGGTTTTGTACACCAATATGTAAGAGTACATGGAGATATTCACATGATGTGATTTTTTTTTCTTTGAAGGAGAAAAATTATATGTCAGCAAGCTATGTTTCTTGCATGATGTGTTTTTTCAGTTTGATGGTTTTGTTTGTGACAAGACGTCACAAGATTTTGGGAAGGTCCACTCTTGAGCGAGAGCCTCATGACTACAACCTAATCATGAGAATCAAATGGGAGTGCATCCTTATTTTGAAAACAAATAGGATTCTAAGCTACCTAGGACTCAAACCATTATTTTTAAATTTGAAATATCATGGTGTGTTGTTTCAATGCATGAATCCACAACCCTAACATAAATTATTTTATTCTTTTTTTGCAGGATTTAGTTGGTTATATTAAAATTCAGTTGAATTTAAAATTCTTGGCTTAGTGGCATGAACCAAACATATTGTTTTAAATGAGGAATTTCGATGTCCCAATAATTTCTCAATCACCCATATCACCAAGAAAACATGTTTTAAAAGAACACACTTTGGTATGGGAAAGACCTTAGGTTTCAAATATTATAAGAAGGTTTTTGATATGGTTGATAGAATGTGGAAAATAGAATCCATAAACAATTTACTTTTCAAAACGTATTACTTTCAAAGTATCAACAAGGAATGTAAAAGGGTGTTCAATGAATTAACGCTACTTATTTAAATTCCATGATGTATATCTTGCTCATAATTTTAACAAATTATTAAATAATGATCTAGATTTGATAATTATATTATTTGTCATATATTCTGATGCTTATAGAGTGAAATAACTGAAAGAATCAAATTGTAGGGTCATTTTAATGGTGGGTGGAGAATTGGTGTCTAAAACCTTTTGGAGTCATTTTGAGGTATTAAATGACATTTCTGGGGGTCAAACGATTATCCCTTGTGCCGAAATCTTAACCATTATTCTACACTTAAAGACATATCCAATGGTGCAAGAAAAACATCAAATGAAGTTCATTCAAAATTTATGCCTTTAGTAAGTTGACCTATCATGTTGACCACCATGGTACGAGAGAATGACATTTTTGCCCCATTACTCATGCATGACAAGCTAGCTACATGTGGAATTTTAACAAGAATCTAAAAGGTCTAAAATTACAAACCTCGTTAATGGTTGACGGAGTCAAATCTCACACCTAGTTGGCTATCACGCTATGTTAAATACTTGGCCACTAGGAGGAATAAGAGTTCCATTTTGTGTTATTGTATTTTGTTCGATAGTTGAAAATACAACTAGGAATGTGAAGTTAGAGAGAAAAATGTATGAAGTTAAGTTTTTATAGAAACCTTAATACATGCTAAAAGTCTTAGCTAACTCTAGAGAGATTACCTCTTTCTTTGTACTCACATATTTTCCATACCAGAAAAGAGAGAGTAGAGCATGTTTACATTTTAGTGTTTTTTTTCTCCCATAAGGATTTCCTAGGGAGAAAGGACTCTAGAGCATCATTAATTTTTAGGGTTTCTTGTCTCCCATAAGGATTTCCTAGGAAAATAATTGTGTTGATTGTCTAGAGATATGTATGTGTGTGTTTCATTATGTTCTCTATTTCTTACGTTGTGTTTCATTATGTTTTATATTTCTTACATTTCTACCCTCCTATTTTTCTCTCCAATCAAGGTTTATAAAATAACATGAGAAGAAACATGAGAATTGGAACAATCATTTTCATTATCTATATGGAAGGAGAGAAGGATTATATCCCCTTAAGCTTAAGCTTATGTAGTCTGTCAATATTTATCATATATTTTTTGGTATGGGTAAATTTTTTTTATCTATAGTACAAGTCATGAGTTCCCCAATTTTACCTTATGTAAAGCATGATTCTACTATGTAATTTGTACTTGGTTTTTTATTGTGATGATGCCCTGTCTCAATCACTTGGCCTCGATGGGTAGTTAAATATTTATAACAATACTCAAGTAATATTTATCTATTTGTATTATGTGAAATTATGTAAAAATTGGTATACTATTTTTCATAAAATTTGGTTGAGTTTATCATATATTTCAATGAAAGTTGGTTAAATATGTTTTCTTTAAAAGGATCTAACAATTTTGTTAAGGTATTAATTTGCAATTTTGTGTGGCTCTCTATCAACCTTCACTTCCTCATTTCTAGAAAAAATCTACTTGCTCATTTGTATACCCACTTTCTATTCAAATGCATGAGTTTTGAACTCTCGGTAACTATGTTTTTCCATGCAGGAAAATTATATGTCACATTTTATACTAACTCTAAATATTATTTTGAAGTTTGGATTACTGTTATTCTTTTATATAATTTAACATTAGATATAAGTTTAAATTGAAAGCTACTTAGATGAAATATAGCTTAGATATGGCATTGGCAAATTATTATCTATTTATTGAACTAAAGGACATAATTATTACACATGTTTAATTTACATTCAAATGCTTCTTTGATTTATCTCCTATAGCTTAATGTAATGCTAGATATATAATTTAAGTTGAAGGCCCATGAGATAAATATGACTCATATGTGACATTTGTATTGAATCATCTATTTGTTGTGTTATATGAACATAATTGGTACGCATATCTAATTTGCATTACTAATATGTCATGCTTCTTTAATTTATCTTTTATAGATGATCGGAGCATCCCTTTTTAATCTATCCCTTTTGACTTTGGATATGTGGGCAATACTCATCCGCATATTTTTCTATCATAAAGAAGTGAGTAAAATTGTATTCCGTTTGTGTCAATGTTAAGGTTAAGCACATGGATTAAAGTTTTATATAAGATACATTGCCACAATGTACATTTATATCTAAAGATTCCAAAACCTCATTCAATACCATATGTTTTTTTGATGTAGTTTGATTGGTTATATTGCATTTCTTTTGCAGTTGTTGCTGTGGGCCTCACTATCTAGTGATTTTAGGTAAAAAATTATTTACATGGAATTTTTAAGTATCCTAGAATGTTTATTATTTATCACTACTAGCCTTGGTGATTTAGTTGTTTATTTTGATGCTGCTTGGTTACCCATATTTAATAGTTGTTCATGTTTAATTCATTGTTAAGGCTTTTTACTGGCCTGTGAGGATGTATTTTCTCAAATTCATAATGGCTAAAAGAATGAAATTTATCTATGAAAAAGAGAGGTCATATGGAAAACAAATTGTTTGCAAGTGTTATTTTGAACCCATAGAACTTGCAACCCCAATATGGATACAATACTAAGTAATACATAGCCTCCTCATCTAACTTAGCCAGGGATTTGCAATACTATATTTGAGTTGGCTAGCTCCATTTCAAGATATTATAATGTTAGATTATTATTTCTATAGATTTTTATTATGGTAGTAAAATGTTACAAAAAACTGGAAACTACAAATAATATTGTTCTAGATATATGTAAAAAGGACATGGTAGAGAAAATCAAACAATATTAAACTTTTCATAAATAGTTTCTAGATAAAAATACATTTTCTAATTTTGATTGTAAATTCCAAGGCTTAAAGAAATAATTTTTCTAATAATTTTTTTTAATTAATAAATAAAAAAGAAGCACTTTCAATCAAAATCACATCCAACATATAATAAAAATAATAAAAAAAATTTAAAACTTCATACACTATGAAATTACTATGGCAAAGAGCATAAAAATATAGAAGAAAAAAATCCTTTTCTATAATAACATGGAGAGCTTCAAATATACAAGAAAAAAAATCTTTCAACCTCCTTGTATCCCAGAGAAAGAGTTGCTCAAACAATCATATTTTAAACAATTAAAACTTGGAGAAAATCATCTGTTTTTGAATTTCAATTATATAAAAAATTAGTCAAATATAAGACAAGAGTTACTCATACTATAAAAGTTTAAATAATATTAACTTAAAAAAAAATATATCTGGAAATGAACCAAAAAAAAAATATTTATAAATTTCATTTACAGTAACTTAAATCCATATTAACACCTCTTGATAAATCTGAAATCAAATTAAATCTATATTAATTAATTTAATATTTTAAATTCCTATTTGTGGTGTGCCAAATAAAAATATTCAAAGCGAAAGTTACAACTTACAAATATTACTCAAATATATCACAAAAGGAAATATAATAACAAACATAATGGACAATATGAACCAAAGTATTATACCTTTATTGATATGGATGGATTCTTAATTACAAACATTTGCGTAAAATATGATGAAGCTTTGGGGGGACTTTAATGAAAAACTTTGTGGACAATATCAAAAGAGTTAAGAAAGTGGCTGCTAACTAGTCTAGAAAGAAGGCAAGAGAAGATAAAAAGGATATTTTAGAAGTAGAAGAGGTCATTTCTAGGATTTTTGACAATAATGTAAGTGCAATTTTTACTGAAAAAGACTTGCAGTCTTTGAAAATTTTGGAGGGAGAAAGAAAGCACTATTAGAAAAGGAAACAGTTCAATGAAGACTTCAAAGTAGAGCCATCTAGTTCGCTGAAGGTGATAACAACACTAATTTTTTCAGAAACATGTAAATCATGAAACCTGCAACTAAGCTGTAGATTTGGAAAAATATTACAGCCACGAAACAAGACTTTTATAATTTGATTAAGGAGAGGCAGATGTCCAAGTTGTCATGGAGACAATTCAAATCCCTCCATGGTGTCAAGAAAATGGTATAGAAGAGGGTAATGAGCATGCTGAAGCTGAGAGTTATGTGGGGAAGCTAGAGGCAAGCATCATAGATAGAAAAAAGAAAAGAAAAAAGAAGATGATCCAATCCTGCAAAGTAAGCTACCTACTTGCACACTCTTTTTGCAATTTTTGCAAAAGAGTCGAATGGCTCAACAAGTGCTCCAAATAACATGGGAGAAGATGGGCTATCCACTATAAAAGTCTTTTCATTCATGAATGTGCAAAAGTGGAGCAATGATAAATGGCTGACGTAAAAAATTTGTAAAGAAGGGATGAATTGTACATTCAATCAATGTACATACAGCATACAAATTATATATGTTCATATCACATTTCCACCCAAAGCATATATTCATCGATATGGATAGTATCTTACATCGCTTCACTGCTAATGAGCTAAGTTTTTTCTGCAAATGATGTGTGTAAAACCCAAGTGCAATAATAATACCAAACAAAGTAATTAGGCCATGGAAAAGATAATTTGATTACGATTGTTAAAATTGGTTTTTAATTTTGTCTGAGCTGTGTTTGCAATACCATCGTCAACTCCTGAGTAAGGGTAATATGCGAGTTTTGATTCATGGATGAAGTTGCTACAGTTTAACACTTTTCTAGGGACTATAATGATGAGAATGAGACACAAAATGTAAAACAGGAAGCACTGTAATGATGAGCATGAGACACAAACACCAAACTGCAACTTGCAAGAACTCTATATATAGATTCCCAGAATATATGAATTATAGATTCCCTGAATAAGTTTTGTTCAAGAAATTATGACAGCGAGTATGTTGAAGGCTATTACCAACAGAATCATTGAAGGATGTAGATCAAATTTACCCTTGAAAATACTCAGTTAGAATCCATGTGGTTATATAATGTTTCAACCATGAAGAGATTGTCTTGCCTATGACTGCATCCACTAAACCACCTAAATATCAGATATTTGAGATCCATCCATCATCGCATTAGACTTACACTATTCAAGTGCCAAGTACTTAGATTTTAAACATATTATGCTAGAGCTGATATATTTGTGAGTGATGAAAACATTCCCAATCATGAGACCTACAAATTAAATGCTTAGTTTAACATTCATGACAGTGATCCTTATATCATAATCTTTCCATAAATATTTAAATCAGCATAGATTTATACCAGTGGTTATGGTTGATTTATGATGACTATGAAAAGTCATTTAGAATTTCAAATTTCTCAGAACTTATGTCAGTTGTTGAGTCCTCAAAAAAACAAAAAATTAAGCCTAAATGAAAATTACTTCACTGTTTAATGCTCCAGAAATTGTTATGCAGAGTCCTGAAGTTTGATGAGTTCTTTAAAGTTAAAGCAAGTCATCTAACTTTCAAAGGGATATTGCATCGATTTAGTAGATAGGAAGTATTAGGATACAATTAAAACGAGGTTCCATAAATCACATCCAAAAAGGCCTTAAACCAAAATTCAAGCCCCGACGTTTTTTTAATACACAACACAAAAAAAAATTGACAGCCCGAAGAAAGGAGTCGAACATACCCGACGGAGTTGAAGAGCGTGGACGGGAGGAGCACCAGCGCAGCCGAGAGGAGAAACAGCGTGAATAGAGCAGCAGCGACAGGGAGAGAAAACGCGAAAAAAATAAAATTGGTAAACCACCCAACTTCGCGGGTGATTTATTTATAGAAAATAGTTCGGCAGAAATATTTTAAAAGTAAAAGTTCGGCTAAACTTTTTTTAGAAGTTCAGCCAAACTTTTGTTGCCGGTTTTCCAATCTCCGGCAAAAATTCTGTTTTCCTGCGCCGTTAGTGTGCCGTCAATCTAAAAGGAATCATGAGTTCGGCCAAACTATTGCCGAAAAAAAAATTGGCCCCCTGTTCTCACAAAAGTGTAACCCAGCTTCACGTTTCCTCCTGTACATAAATTTCTTATAAATGTGTATATATGTGCAATTACATGTTCTGTAGGTTCCCAATTCTTCATATGATAGTACAAGGACACTATTGGAATATTCTAGGAACTAGGAGACATGAGTGGGACATAAAACCATACAACATGCCTTCTTTAGGATATCAATGTTCTTAAAGTGGGATATGGAAGAGGTTGACTATGAGACGATGGTCAAGGAAGAATTTCAGGCTTTTTCACCATAACTTGAGCTGCTTGAGTTAATGGGCCATGACCATAACATAGACACTTAAAGTAGATATGGACATGAATAGAAGAATTTTGCACAGTGGGGATGTTATTATTGTGGCCTTAACCAGAATTAAGGAAAGAAAGTAAGGGATTTATACCATAAATGAATCTCTAAGGCTCATTGGAAATTAACATGAACTAAAATCATAATATAGAAGCTTTAAAAGTGATATTGGCCTCATAGTGGAATGTGGGTAACATTATGAAGTCTTGTATCCTAATATGAAATTCTCAATCCACTCATAAAGGTCAATGGAATAAAATATACTAATTTGGTCCTTGATTAAGGATCAAAGGATTAAGGGCCATTGACAATGCTATAAACCACAACATTTATTGTAGGGTTGGGGGGGTGCATAAGCATTGTGTTTGACATTAGTAAATGGAGTGTTTTTCCTAATATAGGATAAGGGATTCGACAATTAAAACATGTATTGAACAAGTTGATATAGTAGATGGATTATTGTTAATATTAGAGCGACCATTGATGAAAAAAAGGGGAGGCATTATGGGGGGAAGGGATCGACGGTCAGAACCCTAGCTATCGATCCCCTATTTTTTGTGTTACCATCCCCCAACACAATGAATGGGTTTCCATATATCGTGCCGCATTATGTAGGTGTGGCTCCATCCTATTCTTTTTTGTGCCCTTTTCGAGGTTTTTGGTGATATTTCTTTCTTTCCAATATCGTTTCCTATTGGCTTCCATCATTGTCGGTTAGTTCATTGCTTTCAACATTGGGACCATGGATTGTTGTTATTTCCTTTGGTGTCCTTTTATTATTCGAGGTTTGACATTATTTTGAGGTATTGGTGAGTTTCTACCTCCACTCTCTATCATGGTGTATTTGCAGGTCGTCTCATTATCAATGATTGTCAATTTGTCTTCGCCACCTATGCTAGTGGAATTTTTCCTGCCACAAGCTTCGGTGCTACTGCAAAGTTGATTTTATTGTTGTTCGAGTTTGTAACCATGCTCATGTAATACTTTGTTTCTTGATTTTGAGCTCGTGTATGGACTCATTGGTAATTTTTTCATTTTTTGGAATGTTCTTAATCTATTTATATTTGTGGATTTTGTTCCTATAGTTTCTGCATAGTAAGCTTTACTTTTCTGAGCGCAGGGTTTGTTTTTCTAATGTAGACTCTACGGTTTAAATATTTTTTCTGAAGCATGTAGAATTTTTTTTTTCTAATGTAGACTCTATGGTTTAAATATTTTTTCTGAAGCGTGTAGAAAAAATTCATCTAAAATAGTCTTTATGCTATCCCTTCTGTGGATTTTTTTCAAATAGTTGATATTTATTTTCTCATTTAATATTTATGGAATTTTTTTTCGCATAGACATAATGTAATTTCTTTCTTCTTTGATGAATAAAATTATGCTTGTTTTTCTAGGAGAAAAAACATTGTTGAAAACTACGCCTCTCATCTTATGTCAACTAAGCTGAGGTCCTATATACCAATCAAGTTGTAAATTTTTTCAACACCAACAACAAGTTCGAAATGATGGCTAGTTATTAATCCATGACACTCAATCCTACATAATAAAGTTTTCCTTGTATTGTCCTTAACCTTCATGACTATCACTCCCTTCATCTATAGAGTTACCTATAATAAAAGGTGGTTATTTCCTCAAAGGGATATTCTACTCATAGTGATAGAGCGAGGAATATAAAATGGGTGATGTTGTATTTTAGCTTGTTGACATATTAAAACATTAGTGCATTATGATAGATGTAAATCTATGAAAAATCATTTAAGGTTATTTCCTGGTGAAAGAAAGTTTAGATTACCCCATCCATAAAGATCTCTTGGGTCCAAGAAACATAATGGAAACTAAAATTCAAAGGAATTCCATAGATTGACTCTTCATTTCTTATTAATCAATTATAAAATGATGACAAAGATTTTTGTAGATAATCATGTACTCGTGTGAGTTTATGGAACATAAACAGATCCAATTTGTAGCAATATTCTATCTAAGTCTTCTATGTTCCTTTATTTTGAGTTAATAATACAAAATAATTTTATTATTGTCACACCAAATAAGTGTAGACTCTAAACTCTGTAAATTCCATTGGTCGAAAACTGTAAAGCTCCAGTGTAAAGAAACTCAAAAACACTTTTACAGAAATGCTGGTAAACAGTTTTTTGCATCAATGCACTTTGGTTCAATAAGAAGCATCAAACTACCAACAATTTATTCATTAACAAAATGGTTGTACACTGCAAAGCAATAAGCGCAACGTTCTTTAGAATTTCTCTTACAATTGATGGTCATACTACATAGGTGGAGAGTGAAGCATTGAAAATTATTTGAATTCTAGGGTAGATATGATATCTAAATGTGATTGTGCAGGTGCAAGTGTTCAAGGTGGAAGAATTAAGCATGAACCAATATTGAAAATTACGGGTGAATAATGATTAATGAATAGAGGGAACAAAAAATTAAGTTTAATTGAACAATAACTTGTAATTCCATGTATAACAAGGGTATTTCAATCATTATGAACCATGGGAGTAAACAAATATTCTAATATTTTACTATACTTTGTTGAAATAACATGAGATAAAAAAGTAATAGAGGAGAGAAAGAAAATAAATATTGACAAACACATTCATAAGTGAAATAACATAACTATATTTCATAGGTATAATGGAACAATTCGATGATACACGAGAGGAAACTTATAGTAGTGTTCAATAAAAGAATTCTTAGAAAATTGTATAAAAAGGAAAAATATTTATTACATTGCATAAATGTAACTCGAGGAATCATACTCCAAAAGTAACGAAGTTCAATAAGTTTAATTGAACAGGAATTTGGGATGGATTGTGTAATAAGGGTATTTTAGTCAATGTGAACCATGGGACTAAACAAATATTCTAATATTTTACTATACTCTGTTGAGATAACACTAAATAAAGAAGTAAAGGAGAAGAGGAGGTAAAAAATTGTTGTCAAACACATTCATAAGTGAAACACCATCAACGTGTTTTAGAGGTATAATGGAACAGGTCCATGATACATGAAAGGACAATTATAGACATATCCAATAAATAAATTCTCAAAAATTTGTTTAAAGAAATAAAGAATTATTACATTTCATAAGTGCAACTCGAGGAGTCATACTTCAAAAGTAATGAAATAATAGTCTAGAAATAAACATTGCAATTAGAAATCATGTGGAAGGAAAATTAAAATAACCCAAAAACAATTAAGTAAATTCTCCTAACATACATGATATAATTTAGGTAGGGTCGACGGGCCAAGTTTAATGTTGGAGTAAACTTCAGTACATATAATAAGAAATTATAATAAAAAAGGTCATAGCCATTGTAGTAAAATAGTCTATGGTGTCGAAAAGATTAAGGAAAAACCCTCATCAATTTATATATCAACTATAATCGAAGGTCTTAGCTACTATAGTAAAACAGTCTATGGCATTGAAAAGATTAAGGACAAACCCCCGTCAAGTCGAGAAACCTGGAAAGATAACAAAAAAAATATGAATAGAGATCTCTCAAATAATAACAAGGAATAATTTTGATAAATGAAACCATAATCATGGAAAGAACATAGCATGTATGCAAATTTATAGGAAGGAAAAATATTACTAGGAGGAAAATAGTAATAGATTTCCCATCGAAGCCTCTAGAAAAAATCAGAAACCATTACAGGAAAATGCACTCTCGCTGCATAGAAAATTCTAATAAGAGAAAAACCCTAGAAAAACATAGAGTATAGCATGTCTACATTGACAACAAAAACCTACATGATACCAATTCAAACAAACATCACATACTATGAGCCTTTTGTATCCTTCAGAGAAGAACCCCCCAACTTGAGTCTCTTCTGTAACAACCTTGAACTTGGACCATGCCCATAATTACCACCATTGATCATTTTTAGAGCCATTACAAGGGAATCAAAATGTGTAACTTGAACTATAACAACTTAATCAAGGAAATTTTTTTTTAAATTCAACTTTGTGAACTAAGAAGTCTTAACAGATATGGCTATGAGCCGACTAATTTTAGTTATTTTTCCATTCACTCATTTTGTTTTTCTGAAGATACAATTTAAAAATTCTAAACAATATTTTGATTATTACAAATGTCATTTTCATTTTTTAAAGACACACTTATAAAAATATAGTCTTCTGACTATTATAAAATGTCATTTTTTTTCGATGAAGCAATAATTATAAAATTCCAAACATTAAAAAATTCCATTTTGTTTTGCTAAAGCTAAAACCAAATAGTATTTAGACTATTAAAAATTTCCATTTTTTTTAGCTGAAGCTATAATTACAAAATTCCAAACATTACAATATGTATTTTTTTTGCTGATGCTAAATCCATGTAGTCTTATAACTATTACAAAATGTCATTTTTTTTTATTGACGCTAAATCCATGCAGTATTCTGGCCAAAACAAGCTTTTTAAAATTAATATAGTATATTAAATTTTATCTAATACATATTTTTTATGTCTATCTTCCATTTCAATTTCCACAAAGAAATCAATTCTAAGTTTACCTTAGATGCTCAATATTATGAAATTCATGTAGTTATCCTTGCGGGAATATTACTTTCATGAATTTACTTATTCATAATGTAGTTTTAAATGGGATATACATAAAAGATTTATTTTTTTTGAAATAGTTAATATGTTTAAATATTACTATTGAGACCACCCCCCCCCCCCCCCCCCCGCAGAGTGGCAGGTCGACCCTCCCATCACCAATTATGATGGAGGCCTCGGTAATGAAGCCCACAACCCTCCACATGAGTGGAAAGGGTGGCAGGGAGTCCTTTTTCATGCATACTAAGGTGAGGTGGAGGGACGAAGGCCCTAGAAATCTGTCAAATACATGAATGTGGATGGTGTGGGGGTTTTTTTGCAAAGGTGGAAGCTGGTGCAGAAATGGTAGTAGAGTAGCAACCCCTCGACTCTCAGCCACTATGAGATTTTAGTCTATTAAAGGTATCTCCTACACCTCCCATGCCATGGGTTTCTTATGATTGTTTGTTTGTTAGTCATGAGAGTATGAGGGTAAGAAGTCAGAACTATATAGGAATTTGCTTAGTATCAGGGAGTTGTGGGGCAATAAGAAAGTCTACTTGGGTGTGGTCGGGTTGTTTCTGAGTTTCTTCATCTGTGAGGGAATGGGGAACAACCTCTACATGTGACATAGTGAGAGTAAAATTAGAACGGGGTATAAGTCTAAAAGGGTTGAGTCGGGCTAGGATGTTTACCCTCTATCAGGAGTATGGCTGAGTGCTCAGACTTCAAATGGCACTGGTCTCACAACGAGTACTACCACCAAGAACCACAATGTCTCTACAAGAAAGGTGAAGGATTGGTGGGATTCGACCCGGGAAGGGGATGAGGGTAGGAAAACCAATTATGAGAAGTAGGAAGGTTGGAGGCATGTCCGGTGGGTGGATTCCCTATTCGGGTTGGGGTTGTTGGTTGAAGGCTGAGAGAATGGGTGTGAGAGGAAGGTGTTAGGGAAAAATCAGTGTAGGGTATCGCAGAGGTTCAGCATGGCGCTGGGTAGCCCCGTAAGGGAGAACCGGCCAACCTGCGTTTCACACACGGAGTCAGCGAACGATCAATTGAACAACTGCATGCCTCGGGGTATGATTACAATGCATATTACGCTGCATGTAATTATTGTTTATTGTATTTCACAAAATTATGTCGATGTGTTAGTCATTAGACAAGTAAGCTCCTGGGATCTCGATATTGTTGGAAGTATCATCCTCCCACACCTGCTCAAACATCAAATAGCCATTCAGTCAAAGAGAAAAAGAATATGGATCCATCAAAGAACCCAACAACACGAGGTCGAGGCTGAAAAATAAAGGAAAAGAGGTTGAGGGCCAACCCAGCTTCCCCATGGGCAAGCTGAGGGGAAGGAGGCCCACTATGGAAATAATCCAAAACATCTTGAAGGTCTACATGAAAATACATCAAATGAAATACAAAAACTAATTGATAAGTGGGAAATAGACATCAACAGGAAGGCTGGAATAATGGAAATGGATGCAAAAGAGTGGAGAGGTGTTTTCCCCAATCATCGGCAAACACGATGTAGATTGACACATTTTTAAAAAACCTTGTTTCTTTATTGTTCCATGAAGGGAATTCTCAACAAAGCCTTCAAAAAAGCATAGTAAAAGTGAGGGGGCACAGAGACAAAGAAGGATACTATGTCAAGAGGAAAGTAGGGATGTTGTATTCGAAGCTTTCTCCCAAGAATGGGTATATAAACTATGACAGTGAAAAGGTTTTAGCACATCAGCGTTTGGATGGCTTTCTAAGTTGTAAGATGGAAGCAAGTGCAAAAAAAAACTTAAGGCTTTGACTCTTGCAATTCTCATGCATGTTCTTATTTTGTGCTTGTTTTGGATGACAAAGTTTAGAGTTAAGGTTCACGTTCTATGAATAAAGTTAAGTTCATGGAAATTTAAGAGGTCAAAATTTGTTATTTAAGTAGAAATAGGGATATCAGATATCACATAATCTATAATTCTACTTCCAAGCGCATGGAAACAAGTCACTTAGTTAGAGTTTCCATCGAGGAACTTCATGTGCCAATAAAGATCAATTGTCTGCATATATTGGTTGAAACATCTACAAGTGTGCCTAGTGCATGGTACCCACTCTGCCATATCAGCAAGAACCGTTATGTTTTGAGAGTTGGATCATGTGAGAGGTTCTATCTACCTCAAAATGAGTTAGTTCATCTTTTACGAGGTTGTGGGTAAGCTTGCAGAAGCACGAGGAAGTTTCTTCCAGTTGGTGGTGCATACTTGTGTTGCGCTAATGGTATTTTTCTTGATAGTAAGCCTCACCTTTGCAAACACGAGTGCAATAATGAGGCATGGAGGAAGGGTAAAAAAGGATGAGTAAGCTACGAATTAGGGAAGGGGAGATAGGAGCTAGAGAAAGTCAAGGGATAGCCATGTAGCAGGGACACAAGGGATGGGGACAGTGCTATAGGGGCCACAACCTATGGGGACTGGTAGCAACATCCAAAGAATAAGGGAAGGAAGTCATCCAAGGAGAAATGATACCCATAAGAGATACAGAGTAGCAGCTTAGGCCTCAAGGAAAGAACCTAGGTAAGGGAGAAAGTAGAGATAAGAGGTTCGAGAAAAGGAATGTTGAAAGAGGAAAACATCGGGGTTAGAAAAGAAGCATAGTAAAAGTGAGGGGGCACAGAGACAAAGAAGGATACTAAGTCAAGAGGAAAGTAGGGATGTTGTATTCGAAGCTTTCTCCAAAGAATGGTAATATAAACTATGACAGTGAAAAGGTTTGAGCGCATCAGTGTTTGGATGGCTTTCTAAGTTGTAAGATGGAAGCAAGTGCAAAAAAAAACTTAAGGCTTTGACTCTTGCAATTCTCATGCATGTTATTATTTTGTGCTTGTTTTGGATGAAAAAGTTTAGAGTTAAGGTTCACATTCTATGAATAAAGTTAAGGTCATGGAAATTTAAGAGGTCAAAATTTGTTATTTAAGTAGAAATAGGGATATCAGATATCACATAATCTATAATACTACTTCCAAGCACATGGAAACAAGTCACTTAGTTAGAGTTTCCATGGATACAAATCACTTAGTTAGAGTTTGGGTGCCTCATTACACGATTGTAAATTAAAAAATCTTAAAAACTATAAAATCTTGCAAATAATTTTTGAATTAAATTTTTAAAATTTGCTTTAAATAATTACCATGCTCAATCAAACAATTTAGCGAGTATAATTCAAGTCGGCAAGTAAAACTATTGTTAACTTATTAATATTATGATAAGAAAAATTGTTTCATGCCTTTAAAATATTTGTATTTTCTTTTTATCTATCACATAAGAGATTTCATACCTATATGAAATATGATATATTGAATAGATTGAGACCAAGTTTGTTCCTTCAAGTTATATTAGATATTATATTAATAGAATTTAATATAATATATAAGCATAAAAAAAAATATGGCCTTGGAAATAAATTGTAGTAATAGGAAATTAGTTGAGTAAAATTATGACATAAACCAAGCACAGGGATCAAAGTTTGTGGATATAGCAAGGGTAATATGTTGAGATGTAATTCAATTCTTTCTATCCATCATATGGCATTGTCTTCATATGAAATTGTACATGCTCAAGAGAATGGAGGGAATCTACCCAATGCTCATGCCAGTCCAATAAGGTTTTTCCAAGGAGGAACTTCATGTGCCAATAAAGATCAATTGTGTGCATATATTGGTTGAAACATCTACAAGTGTGCCCAGTGCATGGTACTCACTCTGCCATATCAGCAAGAACCGTTATGTTTTGAGAGTTGGATCATGTGAGAGGTTCTATCTACCTCAAAATGAGTTAGTTCATCTTTTACGAGGTTGTGGGTAAGCTTGCAGAAGCACGAGGAAGTTTCTTCCAGTTGGTGGTGCATACTTGTCTTGCGCTAGTGGTATTTTTCTTGATAGTAAGCCTCACCTTTGCAAACACGAGTGCAATAATGAGGCATGGAGGAAGGGTAAAAAAGGATAAGTAAGCTACGAATTAGGGAAGGGGAGATAGAAGGTAGAGAAAGTCGAGGGATAGCCATGTAGCAGGGACACAAGGGATGGGGACAGTGCTATAAGGGCCACAACCTATGGGGACTGGTAGCAACATCCAAAGAAGAAGGGAAGGAAGTCATCCAAGGAGAAATGATACCCATAAGAGATACAGAGTAGCGGCTTAGGCCTCAAGGAAAGAACCTAGATAAGGGAGAAAGTAGAGATAAGAGGTTCGAGAAAAGGAATGTAGAAAGAGGACAACATCGGGGTTAGAAAAGAAGCATAGTAAAAGTGAGGGGGCATAGAGACAAAGAAGGATACTAAGTCAAGAGGAAAGTAGGGATGTTGTATTCGAAGCTTTCTCCCAAGAATGGGTATATAAACTATGAAAGTGAAAAGGTTTGAGCGCATCAGCGTTTGGATGGCTTTCTAAGTTGTAAGATGGAAGTAAGTGCAAAAAAAAACTTAAGGCTTTGACTCTTGCAATTCTCATGCATGTTCTTATTTTGTGCTTGTTTTGGATGACAAAGTTTAGAGTTAAGGTTCACGTTCTATGAATAAAGTTAAGGTCATGGAAATTTAAGAGGTCAAAATTTGTTATTTAAGTAGAAATAGGGATATCAGATATCACATAATCTATAATGCTACTTCCAAGCGCATGGAAACAAGTCACTTAGTTAGATTTTCCATGGATACAAATCACTTAGTTAGAGTTTGGGTGCCTCATTACACGATTGTAAATTAAAAAATCTTAAAAACTATAAAATCTTGCAAATAATTTTTGAATTAAATTTTTAAAATTTGCTTTAAATTTACTAATTATATAAAAATAATAATTAATTAAAATTTCAAAGTACAAATATCAACCCAAAAATAATGATGATGATAAGTATTATAGTAAATAATTGTGAATAATACCATTAATTTATTGTATATTTATTTATAAAACGTATGTTTTAGAGATTTAAGTTTTAACTTTTATTAATTTAAGCTTTATTTTGACTAAACTAATGAAATCGATTATTATAATATATACTAGAAGTTGCCCCTAGAGGTGCAAAGATACACCGAATGTCGTTCTTAGAAAATGAGAAGTAAAAATCTAGAAAAGAAAATGAAAAATCATAATGGAATAAGAAAGTTTGCCATTTTATAATTTCATTTTTACTTCCAAATAATTAAAAAACTTAGAAATTGGGAAAGGGAAAGTAAAAAAAATAGAAAAGAAAATGAAAAATGGTATTGGAATAAGAAAGTTTCCCATTTTCTAATTTCATTTTTTCTTTCAAAGACTTAAAAAGGTTAGAAAATGGGAAAGAGAAAGTAAGATGCAAAAGCCACAGAAACCATTTTAATGCAAGAGATTACCTATGTGAACGTATATGCATTTGGTTATGGTAATGAAAAAATCTCTGGCTGCCAGGCTTTTCCCCTTGAGTAGAAACCAAACAAGAATTTGCATTGCAATAACAATTGGGAAATGTTCTTCAATTCATATATTAAAAATAAGCAGAACCCGAAGGCCATGCCAGGAGAAAATGACGTTGAAAACACAATTGAAAGATAATCTGCAGATAACAAAGCTGAGACTCTGGAAAGCAGGACAACATTGAGAGAGAAAACCTGCTCCGTTCCAAAAATAGCTCCACGAAAGCTTTAGAACCATTAATCTTCAAACCAGTGGTGTTCGCATTCAACTTTGTGCCCTCATGGAAACAATTTGTATTAACGGTTGACCTTCTGCATCTTTGCAAGATGCTCGTGTTGTTTTGAGACTGTTTTGGGCTTCAATGATATCCCACCACAGAAAGGAAGTGGAGAAATGCACAGGAAAGTTATGATTACTGACAAAAATGAGAGAACGGAAGTTTGATTCCATGAATTGCAGGTGAATGTGCTGCACATTAGGTATCAATGCGCATATGCGAACATTCACATGCAAACTATCAGTTTGCAACATTAAGTTTTAATTTTGAATTGGCAATTTAGGGAATGATATATATCTTGAATAATTAAAATCTTCCAATTTAATATTTTAACATTAATCAATTTTTCTATTCCCTAAATTCCCTTAATAGATAACTTATTTGCTAGACAAATGTCAATATCCCAAATTATTTAAAAAATGTGTTTTCAGTTTCAACATCAGCAGTATGTTTTTCTTAAAGTACCCCGTGAGGTATAATATCATTTAGCTTCAGAAAATAAATTCAATTTATTTATGGGATGGGAAACAAAGCTATAAATTAATTTATCTCAAGTGTAACTTCTAAAACAAAGTGACCATAGAGAAAGTATCTAAGTTCGTGCCAGATTCCCCTTAAATCAGGCATGCATGAATGAATGATGGCCGTATTCCACAAAATATCTAGGCCCGTAAAATGTTTGATTTAGATTCTATGACATATATTATTTATATTGCATAGAGTAGGCTTTTAAAGAAATCTTTCATCAAAATCTAGTTTTATAACTAAGTCAAACAAATTTGATTTTCTTTCTACTCAGTTTAGATAATAATCAATTTCCATCCATATGTAACATCAAGATATTGTTATGCATAAAGACAATGTTGTTTTATGATAAGATGAAGTTACGTAGCTTGGGGATCCACCGCCACAAGCACATGACATGGCTAACTCTGACTTCCAGTGCCTGGTTTGTTTAGCTTCTAATTCCTTGCTCTTGCAAAACTCATTGCTATATGCAAAGAGATTTGTGTCGTATTCACCAGTGACTTCACCGAAATCACTAGCATTGTCATGGCTGCCAAATGCCATCTTCTGAAATCTCCTGATATATATAGAGTACTGTGCAGAATTATACATTACACTCTCACCAGGTTTGAATCCATTATTCAGATCAGCAATTGCAGCATTACTTTCCAATGCCCTTACCACCTACATGAAGACAAACAACAATACACCAAGATTATTGCAGGGCACGAGAAGTATACAATGAAATGGACCAACCAAAAAATTAACTACATGCGCCATCCCTGGCCTTCTACGAGCTGAGTGACATACACATGCTGCTGCAGCTTCAACCATCTGAAACATTTCACCCTCATCAAAGTTTTTTACAAGCCTTGGATCAACTAATTCTTCAAATTTCCCCTCTTCAAGGGCATGATTAAGTAAAGGTCGAGCCTATAGAACTTAACACTTGTCAATGCGAGGAAGGCTAACAAGAAAAGCATATCCCCCCAAACACCGCAAGGAATATAACAAACTTCCAGGTGTTTGAAAATGTGACAGAACTTTTTTATAAATGATAATGATTCGATTGGACTTATTAAGGAGTTATGTTCAGTCAAAGTAGACTTGATGAAATAGGAATTCTATTCTGTCAATATTTTACCAAGCTGGAAATTAATTCATGGATTACTAAGCACAATCCACTTACCTTGACAAAAATTAGATAACAAAAGCTATGTCACAATATCTACTGGTGACAAAAGGACTTAAGCCAACCAACAAAGATAAATATTTACCCGCCGAAGAAACACCAAAAACATTTTAACAAGACGAATAAATATTAAATACATGCTTCAATGTTCAAAATATGCATATTTCCATTCCGGAGACTGTAATTAAAGGGAAATTTCCAAGTCCCGTCCAGATGTCCAGAAAAAGAATCACTAAATAAGATGGCTTTCAATATTTCTTCTTAAATTTAGGTTTCTCATTTTCAAGATTTTAACTCTAATCTCTTTTTATCCTTCTTTTCCTCACACTCGTTCTATAATCAATCCTGGGTTTCACAGTCCAGCCCTTTCAGACCTGGCCTAGACAATGTACTGCCTCCTCTGCAGTTGATGGGTTCAGCATGGAAACTCTCTTCCTCATCCAACTTTACTTCCACTTCCACCTCTATTTCTGAGGGTGTTGAGGCTTCCTCTTCCCCCTGCTATTTTTCTCCTACTTCTGATGCGTTGTAGCCTTTTGTCATGTTGTATCTATAGTTAGGATTTTGGTTACTTTTGTCATATACTAGTTTAGCTTCTTTAATTTTATGTTTAACCTTTTAGCTTATAGGAGACACTTTGGCATTCCTTCAGTATGTCACCACCGGATTTTACTTTTGGCTTTTGAGCCCCATTGAACAAAATTTTTGCTAATTATGAAACATTAATAAAATCTAAAATATATCTTAATGTAGCATGTTCTTCTCCTTCATTCTTCACTGTGCTATGCTCATTTTTCTTTTCTTCTACGTCATCCTCCTTTGTTTATTTTCATAAAAATTGTTATCCTCTACTTTGTCATGCTACATCTATAGAACTGGGTGAACACTGTAGGTCAGAAATTCAAATAATTGGCTATATTTTTCCACCCCATTTGCTACCAAGGATAAATTAATTTAGTATCTTTCCAAAAAAAATGCATGTAATGAATCTCAAAGAACTAAAGCGACATGTCATTTATAAGGCTCAAGGATTTTTTCTTGATCAGGGGCATGTTAACACAGCATAAAAACCTCAAATTTTCTTTTCTTAATCTAATCACAACCTGTCTATGGAATCGCACTGTCAACCACTACATTTAGAAATGGTAACTGGGAAATTAGCACCAGCAGAGATTACAAAACCTAGAAGGAAGACACTATGGATTTATGATGATTGAATTGTGAGCAGCAAATTCTGATCCGTGAAATCATGAAACCTCGGCAGTTCATTATTTCATTGATATAAGATGAATGCCTCTAATCAAAAACCCAAAATTTGATATGAAAGCATGATATGACAATTCATGAATCACGAAACATTCTTCTGATGAAAATTTGACATGCACATGCATCAAGTACCATATAAAAGTAATTTTTTTTTGGAAAGATAGAGTGTAGCACAGAATAATAATCTTGCAAAACTCCCTATAAACGATGCATTTTTTTTTCTTTTACAATGTAAGAATTAGATTAATGATAGTTTCAGAGTATATACACACCCATTCAACCAAGCTGTCATCACCAAGAGGCTGTGATACATCAACAGGCTTCCGCCCAGTCACAAGCTCCAATAACACAACCTCAAATGAGAATACATCAAACCTGACAGTGAGCTTTCCACTTGATGCATATTCCGGTGCCATATACCTGAAATACCCAAATCAATGTCAAGCAAATTTACACTTCATAGGGCAGCATCTAGACCTTCTTAGGAAACCAGTCAATCAGAAAAATCAATACTTGGGAAACCTGCAAAATGAGAACATCTACAAGTTACCCAAAGGTTCCCATGACACGGGTTGTCACATGCGTATTGGTATCTGATGCTAGTTTTTCAAGTCCAAAATCTGACAGCTGCAAATAAGAAAAAACCATCAGAAACAAGAATCTACTCAACATAACAGCATATAAAATTTGGACACACATGTATCCATCTGGTTGTGATGATAATTCTTGAAGAAACCATACCCGTGCTTCAAATCTATCATCTAACAAAATTTTCGATCCCTTGATATCCCTGTGAATTATTCTAGGATGACCTGTAGAAGGTAATTAGACAAAACTCTATCATGTATAGCCAAGATAAAAATGAATTAACATCATGACAACAAAAGGAAGAAATTATAGATGATGAATAGTATGCAATGGGTTTTCACAAATTACCCAATATACTACAGAGGATGTTCAATGCCATATCTTATCAGAACAAGTATACTGCATGATCTAGCTAATAGCATATCTCACGCACTGATTCGTCTAAGTGCACTTAGACCTGCGGTTTTAGTCATACCTTAGTTACTGTAATATTTTTTTGCATATGCTTCAGTACAATATCTTCGCACTTCTCTCGCGAACTAAATCAAGGTTTGCACATAACTCTAGGCTTTGTATTAACTGGTCTCAATGCCACCAGCCCTCGCTCCACCTTCTGCCAGTGCTCCACACTTTGTTCTACCTCTGTTAGTTGGACACTTCCGCGCTTCCAGTGAACCATAGACCAATGCTTCCGAGATGCTTAGGAGAAACCACTTGCAGATCTGCAGAAATTGCAATGTGTCGGCGTCATGGTGCGCTATGAAGAATATAAACAGAATCTGCAATGCGTCGGTGTCATGGTGCACTATGAAGAATAGAAATAGAATCCTGGAACTTTGGCTTCGGCATAACAGAATTCAAATGGAATCCTAGAACTTCGGCGTAAATGGTTAGCAAGGCTGCCTAAAAATCTATGAACGATGCCCAGAACGAATGGTAGAAAACAATGACAACTGTGCCCAGAACGAACGACAGAAAATGAAAATGTTGATGATGGTCTGTGCGGAGTTCTTCCAATATAACACCTTCGGTGTAAATATATATGTATGACTTTTCACCACATTTAAATATATATTTGTATATTAGACTCTGTCTTAACTAAAAAAAACTAATTAATAGAGTTTGCTCACCTTCTTTTTCATAAAAAGAAAAACACATTTAGCTTCATATTCTAATTTCACAGATACTTGATTATTATTTAGTCATTCTCTTCAAGGGCATGATAGTTGGATAAAACTAAGAACGTCTGCCTGTTTTTTCAAATGGAAACGATTGAGACGTATGATATTAAACGTGCATTTCAACTTATGACATGTGAAAAGAGTGTTTAATAGAGATTGGAAGGGAAACTATGAGGATCCGGAAAGCCAATGGTCAAAAGTCTAGACTATGCCGTATGTTGTTTGGAGTTTCCCTTCACCATTTGTATCACCGATACAGTGGTGAAGGTTCTGTTGGGAAGAGCTCACCATTTACATTGGAGTTCAGTTTCTCGTGTCAAAACTTTGACAAATGCTAATTTTAACGATAGCATATTAGCTTGTGAGAGAGCCTTGACCGCGTTCAATAAGCCTTAGGAAAGCCGGTAGTTGAATGATTGCAATATCTCATACGACGAAGTGGCATTAGATTTCTGATAGTTAAGCCCCACGCGAACATAAAAATATGTCGTGGACGGTAGTTTTTAGCATGCAGTTTTGTCAAACATGACAAACCACAAAAAGGTCAACACACATATTCATTGCAGTGCACTCTATTTTATTCGATTTCTTGTAGCTTGACAATGATAGATAAGTGGGATGCTCTAGTGTTGAAAATATTAAAGTCACCTGCCAGCCTTGGGAAGTGACAAGAAGAAAAGAGTACAAGGCAGCAGAAGCAAAGATTTGAGTGCACAACACTCTTTAGTTAAGAGGAATGGAGAAAATCCGTAAGGAAGAATTTAATAATTGATGAGTCGCAGCCATGAATAGCAGAGAAAGGAATTATTTTTGAAGTATGGGCGAAGTCATTTCAGCAGAAGAATGGAGATTTCCCGTAGATCTAATTTATGGAGGATCAGAATTCATTAAGATAGTCATTTCGGGCTTTAAAGCCCTCAACAACTAAAAATGAATGAAATTGAAGAAAACAGGCGGAGGACTTAAAAGTTATGAGCAGGCAGGACAAGTGGTCCCTACCACTTAAGCGCCAAAGCGCAAATCGCAGATCGCAGTTTTGAATTATAAATGTCTTGCAGATGTGGTAGGTCGCGATGCGATCGTGCGATGCGATCGCGCCATTGCACATTGCAATATCGCATGTCATATATATATGTTTCGTCGTTTGAATTGTATGCGATGTGATTGTTGCGACATCGCAACATCGCATATCGCAATATCGCAAGTTCTGCAATTCCACCATATGTTTTGATCGCCGATAGTTGCGATGCGATCGTGCGACCGCGCCATCACACATCGCAACATCGCACCATCGCAATGTCGCAAGTTTTGATTGTTCCGCCGTTCCGCTATCGCAAATCGCAAATAGCCGACTGCGATGTGGTCCCACTCGTACGTCGTGCTATATTAAAGTTTTATGTTCCGGAAAATGTTTTCCTTTGTATTTGTTTTATTTCTTTTATTTTGGGTTTTGTTCCCGCCGCGCTATATAAAGTGAAAAAGCCCGTGAGGCTTATTGTATTGTATTGTAATGGTAATACGTTGTATTGCTGTAACCGCTGTGTGAGAGCCCGCAGGCAAGAAAACCATAGTAAGAAGAACAAAGCACTGTTTGTGCGTTCTTGAGAGACAGAGAGAAGTTTTTTTGTGGAGCACTGCGTCTGTAGTAGTCCCTATTCTTATTTTGTGAATCCCTCACTGTTGAGGAAGAAATTTTTAATAGTTTTCAGTTTTGTTTTAATTAAATAGAAAGAAAGCATTTTTCATGCCATCTCTGTCTCATGTCTGAAAAGCAAATTTTTTATTTATATTCTATGTGTTGATAAAGAAGAGGAGTTTACTCTCTGTTGTTTGGAATTCTCAATATTCCAACATGCAGGTAATGCTATTGGGTCACAGTGACAGTTACCATGATGACAGAGTCATGACAGTTACCATGATGACAGAGTCATGCTGGTGACGGTTGCACTCAACCATTTTGGCGAACGTCTCGTGCAACTAATGCCAAGGTGAATAATTTAATTTAATTACTATTTCATTCTACCAATTTGCACATCGTTTTGCATTCTGTTGTGAAGAAAGAGTATGAAATGGTTAGTATATTATTTACAGATTAATTATGAATTAAATGGTTGTAGGTGCCGATATGCATACTTCCATGTATTTAACAATAATTACATTGAGTTGGAAATGTATGCGATCCGGGAAGTTCAAACCCACTATTTTTTTGTCAAGGCAATAGATTCATGGCATTTGCAAATCCTTTTGCTAAAGAAGTAACAAATTGGCAAAACGCCACAGAAAGTGAGTGGAAGAAGTGGAACTACAGATCAGAAGATAATGTGCTGCTCAACGGTTCATATTTCACTCAGTCAGGAGCACAGGTATCTTCCACGTACACAACCACATACAGTGTCACACCAAAGAGTTCAGCCCTTGTGGAACACATCACCAGGAACGTGGGCGTGCTCTCCTGTAACAAAGGAACTCGCTGCTAACTGCAATTTCTTACCCGCCATTATAACCACTGAATTTGAGTACCCTCAATCACTATTAATTTTTCAGAATTGGCTCTCCCCGAGTATCCCTATTCTTATAGTTCTCATTTCCAAAAATTGATCAGCGTTCCTATGTAATGTCTGCAACTTTGGTTAATAGTTATGAGCAATAATTTTTTTCCTATGAGCTATACATGCCATTGATTCGATATTCATTACTTTCGTATGCAATTTGTTATTACAAAAAAACAAACCCAAACAATTTTCATTCATTCTGAATTTTACTAACTTTCTATAATTTAATTATATATAGTTAAATTAAGTTGTAATTATACTAATAATTTAATTTTATCAAATTAATACATAGTTTACAACTTAAAAAAAGTCTAAATTTAATTCGATTTAAAGTGAATATATTCCATATTTAAATATTTAAACTAATAATCAAAATATATATATTCTTAATTATACCTACTTTAATATTTATATTCATATATATATTATTAATTATTACATTCAATTATTTAATAATAATTATTTGAAATAATCCAAATAAAGAGGAGAAAACATAATATTTTTTGAATATTGAAATTAATAATAATTGTTAAATCTAAACGGTCAAATATTATCATACATATATATTTACTTTTTAATTTATAATTTAACATATTAAAATATTTTTTAATTATTTTGATTAAAAATAATTATAATAATAGGTTTTCAAAATTAAAATATTCTTAGATCTAAGATTTTTGTTATTTATAATGTAGATAAATGTTTTTCACATTAATCATATCATTAGGATGTGGTTCATCGGGAGAACAGTAAAGAAACCAATCTCATTAAATAAATAGTAAAAATTGCCACTAACTAGTGATAGCTACTATTATTTAATATGATTAATTAATAATATTAAAATTTAAAAAATTTAAATTCTAAAAAAATATTATTAAAAAATAATTAAAATTTAATAATTTAATAAAATGAACCATTAACCAAATTCTAATAATGTGATTAATTTAAAAGACATTTATCTAAACTAAAATATTATTTATTTATTTTTTATCTAATTTAATTTTAAAAATTAAGCTTAATCTTTAATCTATATTTAATAATATAATTATTTATATAAAAAATTCAACCATAAAAATGTAGCATTTAATAAAATTTAAGCATTCTCTTATGCTAAATGTTGGAACACCTAATCCTACATGGGTAGATGTGGAATGCGAAAAGTCACAATGGAGTCCAAGTGACCTTGGAATGTGAAACCAAGAGTCACACCATTGTATTATAAATGTACATCATGTATAATGGAAAAATAAGAAAGCCTCACGCTTATCTTTCATTGTGTGTTGAGTCTCTTGTGTTTGTGTGTGTTCATCTTCCTCTTAGATCATGTGTGTGCTTTAACATGGTGTTTAACATGGTATCAGAGCGGGCGATTCCTGGCCCTGCTCCAATTTGAGTGAGCCATTTGTGTTTATGGCCTGTACATATCTGCAAAAATCCTAGACATTTTTGCAGCACTTCGAGTTTCTGCAACAATATTTTTTCCGCCATTCAGAAGTGTTTTGAAAAGGAGCAGCATTCAAAAATTGGCAGCATTCCAGCATTGGTTCTGGAGAAGAGAAGCTTTGTGCATTTGAAGGTTTTCTCACTGTTCATTTTTTCTGCAATTTCCGCATTTTAAATTCTGCACCATTTTGGAGAGTTGTTGGAAATAGTGTTTCAAAGTTGGTTTCTGAAAGAAAAAATTCTAATATTTTTGAGTTTTCTGCAAATATTTAACTCTCCAAATTCTCCAATTTTCTGCTGCTATATGGCCCTCTGCAATTTTTTGAAGAAAAGTTCTGGGTTTTTTAAGTAAAGATTTCTGAGTTTTCTCTGCAATTTCTAAAGTTCTGCTATTTTTTTAAAGTTAATTTATCTACTCTCTGTTGTTTGAATAAAACTAATATATATATATATATATATATATATATATTTTTCTTTTCTTTTCTTTTTTTTCTGAGCCACTCGGCCCCTCAGCCCTCACGGCCTCCTTCCTCTACAACTCTCAAACACTCAAACTACTGTTCGAACTACCCACCCTCTCACATACACCCCTACTACCCACTACCCAAAACTCACATTCCCCACGCCTCTACATTTCGCTGCTCCTCACAGCGGCCCCTCACTCTTCGCCGCCCTCCCCAACCTGCAACCACACTATACCCGACCCTTGGACTTACCCTACGCTCATCCCTACACCACTACAATCCACCGCATGCCTACTCTACAACTCCCTACCTTGCAACTCTCACACATCATGCCTTCACCTCTTGAACGCTCCAAAACCGCGCCCCTTACCAGCGCTCCCTCAAATCCCTACGCTCTTACCTACCCTCCACTCTGCCTACACTGCTGCAACGCTCCCTCCAACTTGCGTGCGATTCCCTCCCTATCCTCCCATCACTCAACAGCACTCTCCCCTCACACATTTGCGCCACACTCCTTTCTCCACGGCTGTAACAGCGCGGCCCTTGTATCTCCCTCGTCCCTCCCAACGCTCCCTATTCCACTAACCGTGCGCTATCCTCTACCCACTCTACCGCCATACCCCATGGCTTCCCCTCTCCTCCCAACGCACTCCCTCAATCCCTTACCCGCCGACTTAACACTGCCCCCTCACACTGATCTTACGCATCTACCCACCGCTGCACTCGACCCTCGAACTCTAACTCGGCCTCCACGCAGATCCCAAAGCCTCTCGGCCTCCCCCTCCTACGCTTAATGTGTTCTCCCTTTTAAATTTTAAATTCAATTTAATATTTTTAATTTCATTTTAAAGTCCCCTCTCCCTTTCAAGTTGGCCATTCGGCCCTCGCATTCTAAAAATTGATTTTTATATTCTAAAAATTCCTCTCCTTTAAATTAATACCCCCTTCTTTTTCAATTAAATTACCCCCTTTCCCTTTTTTAATAACCCCTTTTTTATTAACATTTCCCTTAGTTTTCCCACCCCCCATCCCTTTTTTAATTTATTAAATTCCCTTCCATTTCTATTATAATCCCATTCCCATTTTTAATTAATTTTTAATTTAAAAAAAAAAAAACAACAGAGATAGAGAAAGAGAGGAAAGAGAGGATATGAACAGCAGAAATGGAGAAAATGACATATCAGTAAATTGACAGTATACATAGAGAAAATTGCAGATTTGACATTATGTGATTTGTGGCATATACAAGAGAGTGATTTTTTGATGAATTTGACATTTGAAGACAAGTTTTCCATCATTGAAAACAACTATTTGAAGAGAATTTAGCTACCTCAAAGGCTTCTTGCACGTTGTTTTTCCTGCACCTTTTTTGCAGAAATATTGTATTGCTTTGACATTGTATTGTGAGTAGACATTGCTTCTTCATAGCTGCAATTAAGACTTGAAGTGTAAATTTGAGTTGTTGTATTGTTGATTGCCCTCCATCATTTGAGGAGCACATTTTGTACTTTGATATTTCCATAGTTGGAAATTCTTTGCAGTCATTTGTATTTGTTGAATCACATTGTAAACGGGTGCATTTTCGGTTGTAGCCGACACCCTTTCATTTGTTTTGAGCCTAAGTTGTTGAAATGGATAAAATCAATGAGGCAGTAGAGTTTTTGAATAGCCTCATTCATTCAAATGTTGATGATATGATAAAAATGAGCAAGAATGCTCTTTGTAATATTTAGATTTGTTTACAAGATGCACAAGAAAAGATTGAGTTTTTGCAGTTGGAATCTCAGCTTCAAGAAGACGAACTTCAGTAAAAGAGTCACCATTCTGAACCTATTCATGTTCAGAAGAGTGAGAAGGACTCTCATCAAAAGAAAGAAGATAAAGTTGCAGTTGATCCACATTCACCTCCTTGCACTAGAGCAGATTTTCATGCAGATGCAACAGCTCAGCCTACACTTCTCAAGCCCATCATCAGACCTTGGGAAGAGCTTGTCCACAACAAGCACCGAACTAGTCTTGGATATGACAAGGATGTGTCCTTTCATATTCCAGACTACACCAAGCCCATCATATTTCAGAGTGTCGGATTCCTGTATGACAGTTCACCTACAGCTGTTCCAGATCCTGCTCCACAACAACAACAAAAAATTGTAAAATTCCAACACTGTGATCGAGTTGGCCACATGAAATATCATTGTTTTGATCTTCATCCATGCAAGCACTTTGGTCGGCACACCCATTCTTCAGACAAATGCTTCAGAAACAAGCCTCCTGCAAGAACAAAGATTCATCTTGGATGGATCGCTTCTTGGCAATGGGCATCAGCAGCCAAGAAGATGTTTACGACACATGTTAGAACTTGTTCACAGATATTGAACAAACTTGCAATTAAGTTTTCGCCATCATCTCACCTTGTCCCTGACAGGGGGGGAAATGGTGGTCATGTACAAGATTCAACGTCATATCAAGCGAGTCTGAGCCACAATCTCTCATTCCATGTTCAGAGTTGTAGCCAGAGACACAGCAGTTCAAGCGAGCCTGAGCCACAATTTTTCATTCCAGATTCAGAGATGTAGCCAGAGACACGGATGTCCATGAGCATGCCTTCAGTTGGTGGACAACCTTAAACCATCATCTTTGGTTGGTGGATAACCTAAAACAATCACAAGTCGTAGACCTCCCTTATTTTAGGTCGAAGGTCTCCCTTTCATATATGAGGAACACTTCCTCTAGCAGAAGGCTTCAGCTTCTTGCCAGTTTTGGTTGAGTTCCAGGAAATGCTTCAAAACATTCCAGAGTTGTTGGTAATCCTAAAACCATCACAGGTAGTAGACCTCTCTTCTTTTAGGTTGAAGGTCTCCCTTTTATATGAGGGACAATTCCTCTAGCAAAAGCTTTCAGCTTCTTGCCATTTTTGGAAGAATTCTAGGAACTGCAACAAGTTTTGCGTTCCAGTGTTGGTGGTCATCCTTAAACCACCTCTTTTTTCCAACATTTCAGAGAGTTGATTCAGCCAAGTGCTTCCATGCATACTTTGCAGATTTGTATTACAACTCTTTTCTTGGACTCACACATACCCCTTCAGATTAAGGGGGGATGTTGGAACACCTAATCCTACATAGGTAGGTGTGGAATGTGAAAAGTCACAATGGAGTCCAAGTGACCTTTGAATGTGAAACCAAGAGTCACACCATTGTATTATAAATGTACATCATGTATAATGGAAAAATAAGAAAGCCTCATGCTTATCTTTCATTGTGTGTTGAATCTCTTGTGTGTGTGTGTTCATCTTCCTCATACACCATGTGTGTGCTTTAACATGGTGTTTAACACTAAAGAACATTTTCACTTAACTTCATATTAAAAACAATTGGATTAAGCCGCTGATTTTTAATATAAAACGTATTTGTATTAAGATGTTACTGTCAACTCGACATGACACATCTTATACTAAAGGTTGTGAATAGTGAGAGCGAACAAAAATAAGAGGCATATTTTGTTTAGTTGCTTATGTCAATCATGAAACCTGGAAAGACTTGACCTCCGACATCAAAATATGATTACAGGTATGCATGTGCCATCACGTACAACCATTAACCCGCAGTAAAAAATGTGCAAAAGACAATCAAAGTTCACTTTATGGGGCACCAAATGTGTGGGGAACAGAAGAAGGCACACAAATACCAACTGATTTTTAAAGTAAAAAATAAATTTGTTCTTACCTAATTTATTTATCTCCACCTAATTGACATGTATGACAGAGTGTTCTCTGTATCTTGAAAAAATAATAAATCCAAGTCACTCCATAGCCGTTAAAAACATTCTATTGCATGTATCATTAATTGTGCATGACCACATACATTGATTTTATAACTCGAAACAAGCGAGTCTGCATCGCAGGTAGTCCTTGCCTTGTTATTCCAACTATTAGAACTGATGCAATTGTTCGATAATTTTTCAAAGACATGAGCTCAAGTAGCCTGATCTTTAAAAATTTGGATATTATTAAGTAATAGAAAGATAAAATTTCAATAAATCAAATAGTGGCTATCCATATTAGTAATAGCAGATAAATATTTGCGCTATCTAATGTATATCCATAGTAATAATGCCTTGTGTCAAATGCTTCATAAGTACAATGTCAAATATTCTTGATAGGTAGACGTTGTTAATTGAACAGCTTGTTTCAGCTGAAATCAACAACACGTACTCTATATTAATTATTGTTGTACTGAATACTGTATATTGAGTAGCATTATTCTGAGTAGTGTATCTCTACTACAATATATGTTATACAGGTTAAACATACAAAGGACTCAACTAAAACGTAGGATCAAGTGCCAAAATATAAACATATAGTTCAATCCAATATGAATGGAAAAATTGAACTAGTAGACCAGTAGGTGACGGCTATGACTTGGAAGGGATTTATTTAGTTACTTCTTTATCAAGTTAGGTATATTTAGTGTTATCCAGCAAATACCAAATCTGTATGGACTACCCATCTAAGAAACCATATCCATTCTTTGTGGCCGACACAATGATACATTGGTTGTTTTGCAGTTTGATTTAAAATGTAACAACTCCACTTTTTTCTAATGATAGCATAACTATTAAAATTATCATCCATGACATTCAATTAGTTAGTAACTATTTGGCAAAAATCTGTCACTATAATTTCTGGTGATGTTCTTTTATTCATAATTGATGAACTAAGGTATATCATTTTTTTCTATTTACTTTACTTTTCTTACCTATCGAATTCCTCATTATTTTTCCTTTGCAATTAAACTTGAAGAATATTCATCATCATCTTGTTCCATTATAACTATCGTTATAATGTTTTTATTAAATCTAAGACAAGATTTTCAAGTTATACTTTACCTTCTTTTATGGTCTTCTCGACCTATTTATTTCAATTTCTAACTTATCTAGTATATGGTATCCTATGTCAATATTTAATATTCCAAAGATATGCTATTAGCATTCCTTATGTGATACATATAACTTCTTTTATAAAGTCAAAGTATACATATATAAAATCCATTGCAACGAATTGGATAATTTATATAAGGCATTGTATCACCTTAATGCCAAGTTCATTTTATAACTAGAAGGTTGGAAGGACTATTCCATCCCTCATAAATACACATTGACATTATAATACAAATCATCATATATATTTGTTATAAGCGTTTTCCTTTCATTTTTTATACTAGTTGATACCTAGCATTTATATCATTGTTTGGAAATAATTTTCAATAATTCGTAGGTATACATTATTAGCTCTAATAATGTATTTCTCTTATAGTGTGTTCTTACCACATAATATGTATAGTGATTAATCATGGTACCTATGTATACACCCATCCTTCTTAATTGTGGCATTGATTTGGTGATTTAGAGTAAAGTATGTAGATTTTATAGATTCGAGGGTTCTATACGATTACGTTTTCGAGATGTTTATACTAAGGCGATAAATGAAAATCAAATGGCCTCGAAGGTTTTTCTAGCGACTATGTCTTAGATTAAAGCCACATGGATGGTCTGGATTATGTCGTATCTCTATAGTGTTATTGTTATGAAAAATTAACCCTATCTGAAATTTTCATTTTTCGTTTGGCTTTCTCTGCTCTCAGCTATCGTTTTCAACCTCTTGTTGGCTTACCACACAGCCATGGTTTTTGGGAACGTTTTTCTCTACGTCCACCCAAGTGCAAGTTCTTGTCACATGTTCTAATTTATATCTTAACACATATGCGTAACTTTCTGAGGCCATCAACTCTTTAGGTAAAACATTTCAGTGAAATAATCATTAGATTTTTCATGCCTCTCAACATTTAGTTTTTAGATTTTATATTTAGTCTTTTCATTTTTATATGCTCTTCAATTACTAATTTTTATTTTTTGATTGCAAGGTTTTTATTATTCTTTGAGACTGTGAAGTTACTTGACCTCAATGTTTTCGAACATGGAGGTAAATTTCCTCTGCAAATAAGAGGAATGGAAATTATTTCTTAATGCCAGTATGATAGCTGAGGGAGCTTCGTATTGTTTGGAATATCATTCCTGAAATTCTATTATCTTTGTACTATGGTTTCATCATTTTTAAGTATTCGGTGAAAGTAATATATCTATGAAATTTTTTGTTTTATGCATAATGCTTTATCGCTGAGTTAAGATATCTATATAGCTGTGACTTAATTTCGACATATTGGTCTCTGTAATTCATCTTTGGAATATTTGTCTTTGTAACTTACTTCTAGTTCTATTTTCTTCTTATAACTTATATATGCATGTAACAATAAAGGTTTCATTCCTTCATCGAATATCTATTTCCATCCGAATCCTTTTTATATTGTTTCCCTTACTGCATTTTATCTTTTTATGAATTGGGTATTTTCATTTTCCTCATTGAATATAACTTTCGTACATTCACTTCTAATTTACCACAGTTAAATTCAGGAACTTGTTTCTGGATTACAGGTTCAGTGATTATGTCTTACTATTCCATAGTAAACGTATTTAGTTTATCTACTCATTTAGGTCATCTCTATTTTCAATTTTCTATTCAAGGCATTGGTTGTATTTCACATCGTTTCAACTTTCTCATTCCATAGAATACTTCCACAATTTCCTTTCTTACTATTTTCGCAATAATAATTAGAACACTTTGGTATATATTCTCTGGCTCTATTTTGGTACATTCTAGTTGAATTTTTATTGAAGTTTATATTGTGTTCTTTATTAACACCGTAACCACAGTTTTCATCAAACCCTTATATCAATACATTGTACATATATCTGAGATAAATTTGATTTTTGAATTTAATTCAAACCCTCATTCACATATACAAATATTATATTTTTAATAATATTTCTAACATGCTATTGTTCAGGAATTTATCCTTTTTGTTGAGGTATTTTATATTCTTGTTTTATAGATTCATTTTTTTAATGAAGTTCTCATATTATAATTTTATATGAGATTGCCATAATATGCATTTATTTTAGAATTTTATTAATTTCCTCAGTTAATAAAATCCTAATTTGTACAGGAATAAATAATTGATATATACCATATTTTAAGAGTTCTTCATATTCACTCTCTCAACAAGATGAAAGGTACTTCAAATTTCTATCTTGTCAATTTAATTTTCCTCTTTCTCTTCGTTTTTCATCAAATCCATGCACTAATTATCTTCAGCATTTTTATATTCAGGTTTAATACCACTATTTATTTAAGAACAGTAAGGTAATAATTCCATATTAAATTTGTATTTCCCTGATTTAGGTATTTATGTCTTTACTTACATTTGAAGACAGTTGTACACATTTTAACTCACATATATTTTTGTATGTACATGTACTCCATATTATTCCATGCACATACTTACAGTTTAATTGATCCTCTATAAATTTATGAGCACTTCAGTAACTCATTCATTGAAAATATATTATGGTTTCTTCTATACAGGTTGGTCCATATCACTTTGAATAATTCAACCTATAGAATTATGAACTGTATTCAAATTTATAATCCTATTGTACTATTTAGTTGGGATCATGAATTCTATCTATAATTTATGACAAAATTTAAATTGTAATTTATGTAAAGCACAATATCATGAATTGAATTATTACAATATCATAGTGAATACTCATTCTTGGAAATTTAACTTATATTTACTTTCTTGTATGTATTTTATTTAGTTTGATTTTTTATGACATTTCTAAGGTAATGCAATAATTTTTCTGTATATCAAAATTAATTTTACAGTAACAAATATTGTTTGGAATATTCATGTCATTATTACATCGCTCATAAATAGACTAAATTTAGTTTCTTTCTAATGTATTTATCTATTTTTTATGTATTGACAATAATTAGATTTATAACCTAACCTCATATTTAAACCTGTTAATGGGGTTCAGACATTCTAACAGTTGGTTTATAAGTTTCTAATTGTCTATGTTACCATACATATCAATTATAATTTCTATAGTTGTTACATGTTAAACACATGAGACTGTCTAATAATTTGTTATCCAAAATTTACTCATGCATAAATTTAAATCTCTTACACACTTCCACCTACTATAAAAACCTCATAATTCTATACCAATATGAAATACTAAAATTTATAATACATAACTGAATTACTTGTGCATACCTATTTTTGTAAGACTAATTGCCACCCAACCTTGAGCATTCTCTCCACAGCTCCCCCCGATCAGAGACCAATTTCTCCAAGGTGTAGACAACTTCTTGTATACCCAGGAATGACTTATTTAATCTTGATTTCCCTTCATCATGTTTTCATAATTGCGTCTAGTTAACCAAGATGTTGTTTTCCTTTTGGCCTAGGGTTTCCTTTTGTTTTTTCCATAAAACTACTTTAAAACTAGTTTTTTCCTCTTTCTACTTTTATTTCACCTCTTCGCAGTAACTTTCCACTTTACTGAGGTATATTTTTAATTTTTTATCTCTAATATAATATTTAAATTTAATTTATTTTCAGCAAGGACTGCTGGAGAATCTGGGAAAGTCTTTGAAATCTTATCCATTCTCGTGGATGTGAAATCCTCGTCTCCATTTTTACTCTTGTCTTTACACAATAGTTGAAATTCCAAATTTACTAAATTTAAAAGAAAAATATGTCCACAATAATTGTTTTCCTTTAGGTCCACTCAACCTTTAGGATTGTTCAACTCTCTAATGAAAGTAGTAAAAATAGGGATATTACATAAAACCTTTCAGTCATAACCTAGTTACATTTTAAAACCTAACTTTGAGGTAAAAGATTTCAAACGAGAAGATTGCAAACAAATCTCCCTACAGTGAGATGGGGGTTGAGGGAAAAACACTTATTTTTACCTGAAATGGTTTTGAACATCAATGAAGGACGCAAGATGAACCTTGTATTCATATTTTTTCGGCACCGAATGAAGAATGCAGGCGGCACATGAGCTACAAACTTGCATATCTTGAAGCATTCTCGCACAGACTTGCATATTCTTTTCATTGTTATATGCTCTACAATTAGTAATTTTTTTTTTCGATTCAAGGGATTTTATTATTCTTTGAGACTTTGAAGTTACTCGACCTCAACTTTTTCGAACATGGAGGTAAATTTCCTCTACAAACAAGAGGTATGGAAATTCTTTCTTAATTCCAGTATGATAGCTGAGGAAGCTTCATATTGTTTCGAATATCATTCCTAAAATTCCATTATCTTTGTACTATGGCTTCATCCTTTTTAATTATTCGGTGAAAGTAATATATCTATGAAATTTTAGGTTTTATGCATAATGAATTATCACCGTGTTAATAAATTTATATAGCCGTGACTTAATTACGACATATTGGTCTCCATAATTCGTCTTTGGAATATTTGTCTCTATAACTTACATCCAGTTTGGTTTTCTTCTTATAACTTATTTATGCATGTAACAGTGAAGGTTTGATTCCTCAATTGAATAACTATTTCCATCCGAATTCTTTCAATGTTGTTGCCCTTACTGTGTTTTATCTCTTTATGAATTGGCTATTTTCGTTTTCTGCATTGAATATAATTTTCATAGATTCACTTCGAATTTACCCCAGTTAGATTCAACTACTTCTTTCTCCATTACATGTTCAGTGATTACATCTTAATATTCCACAGTAAACGTATTCAATTTCTCTACTTATTTAGGTCATCTATTTTCAATTTTCTATTCAGGGAATTGGTTGTATTTCACACCATTTCAACTCTGTAAATTCCTTTATTACTATTTTCGTAATAAGAATTAGAACAATTTGGTATATATTCTCTTGCTATGTTTTAGTACGTTCAAATTGAATTTTTATTGAATTTTAGATAGTGTTCTTGATTAACACTGTACCCACAATTTTCATCAAACCCTTATATCAATAAATTGTTATATGTATCTGAGATAAATTCGATTTTTGAATTTAATACCCTCATTCATATATACAAATATTCTATTTTTAATAATATTCCTAACATGCTATTGTTCATGAATTTATAATTTCTGTTGAGGTATTTTAGATTCTTGTTTTACAGATACATTTTCCTAATGAATTTCTCATATTATAATTTTATATTAGATTGACATAATATGCATTTATTTTAGAATTTAATTAATTTCCTCAATTAATAAAATCCTAATTTGTACAGGAATAAATAATTCATACATCCCATATTTTCAGAGTTCTTCATATGCACTCTGTCAACGAGATGAAAGGTACTTCGACTTTCTATCTCATCAATTTAATTTTCCTCTTTCTCTTCGGTTTTCGTCAAATCCATGCACTAATTATATTAAACCTTTTTACATTCAGGTAGTCCACTGTTTATTTAAGAACATTAAGGCAATAATTCCATATTAAATTTCTATTTTCCTTGATTTAGGTATTTATGTCTTTACTCACTTTTGAATACCATTGTACACATTTTAACTCACATATATTTTTGTATGTACAGATACTCCATATTATTCTATGCACTTACTTACAGTTTAATTGATCCTCTGAAAATTTATGAGCTCTTCAGTAACTCATTCATTGAAAATAGATTATGGTTTCTTCTATACTGGTTGGTCCATATCACTTTGAATAATTTAGCCTATAGAATTCTGAATTGTATTCAAATTTATAACCTTATTGTACTATTTAGTTGGGATCATGACTTATGTCTATAATTTATGACTGAATTTAAATTGTAATTTATGTAAAGCACAATATCAAGACTTGGATTATTGTAGTATCATAGTGAATACTCATTCTCAAAAATTTAACGTATATTCACTTTCCTGTATGTATTTTATTTAGTTTGGTCTTTTATGAAATTTTGTGAGATAATGCTTTCTTTTACAGTAACAAATATTGTTTGGAATTAACATATTCATGTTATTATTACCTCACTAATAAATACACTAATTTCAATTTATTTCTAATGTATTTATATATGTTTTATGCATTTACAGTAATGAGATTTACAACCTAATCTCATATTTAAACTTGTTAATGGGGTTTAGAAATTCTGAGAGTTGGATTATAAGTTTCTAATTGTCTATGTAACCATACATATCAACTATAATTTCTATTGTTGTTATCTTCTAAATACATCAAACTGTCTCATAATTTTTTATCCAAAATTTACTCATGCATAAATTTAAATCTCTTACACACTTCCACCTACTATAAAAACCTCATAATATCATACCAATATGAAATACTAAAATTTATAATATAGAATTGAATTACTTGTGCATACCAATTTTGGCAAGACTGATTGCCACCCAACCTTGAGCTTTCTCTCCACAGCTCCCCCTAAACAAAGACCAATTCCTCTAAGGTGTAGAAAACCTCTTGTCTACCCAGGAATGGCTTATTCAATATTGATTTATCTTCATCATGTTTTCATAATTGCGTCCAATTAATCAGGATGTTGTTTTCCTTTTGGCCTAGGCTTTCCTTCTTTTTTTCCGCAAAAGTACTTTAATACTAGTTTTTTCCTCTTTCTACTTTTATTTCACTTCTTCTCAGTAACTTTCCACTTTACTGAGGTATCTTTTTAGTTTTTTATCTCCAATCTAATATTTAAATTTCATTTAGTTTCTCCAAGGAATTTTGGATAATCTGGGAAAATCTTTGGAATCTTATCCATCATCATGTACGTGAAATATTGGTCTTCAATTTTACTCTTGTCTTTGCACAATAATTCAAATTCCACATTTATTAAGTTTAAAAGTAAAATATGTCCACAATAATTATTTTCCTTTAGGTCCACTCAAACTTTAGGATTGTTCACAAGTCTAATAAAAGCTGTAAAAAATTAGGGATATTACATAAAACCTTTCAGCCATAACCTAGTTACACTTTAAAACCATAACTATGAGGTAAAAACTTTCAAATGAGAATCTTGCAAACAAATCTCCCTACAGCGAGATGGGGGTTGAGGGAAAAACACCTATTTTTACCTGAAATGGTTTTGAATGTCGAATGGAGGCGGGAGGATGAACCTTGTATTCATATTTTTCGGGCAGCAAATGAAGAGTGGAGGCGAAACATGAGCTACAAACTTGCATACCTTGAAGCACTCTCGCACAAATGAAAAAAAATGAATGGAAGATGGTTAGGGTTGAGGGGGTAGGTCAATATCCTAACTCAAAATTGCCAAAGAACACGAAAAATCCGAGAAAAGATAAGGTGGGGTTACCATATGGTGTTCAGATATTTAATTATGAGCCATGAATTAGTATAGTATAACAATTAATTATTACAGATTTCAATCAAAGAAAAATCACCATTGAAATTGCCATATAGAGGTACCCTGTGAGAATCCATTAAGTCAAGGTAGAGTCGGGGTAGGTTTATGGTACCAAGGTGAGTCTAAATTTATTTCATGGGAAAACATTTGAACTATGATTCTATAGACAGTAATAAACTAAAAGTAGTATGTATTAGAGTTAAAAGAAAGGGTTAAGGGCTTAACCCACTCATTTTAACGTGTTTTACAAATATTTATTACCATCAAGATTACTGTGGTGTTAAATAAAGTAACATGTAGTATTAAAGGTAATAAGATAGTAAAGTAAAAATGTATGAATGAATGTGAATGAATGAATGAATGTCACAAAGTTTGTCTATATTTTGAGCATGGTTGCATGGTAGGTTAAGGGGTGTACTTAATGGCTATTGTGACGTGACATATGTAGGTAGTGGTCATTGTTTCCATTGTGGCATGAGAGATGTACGTAATGAAAAGGTCATGTCTTCTAAAGTTTCATGGAATCACCAACTAAACCAAATACCCCACTATAACGTCTCTCCTTCACAAATTTTTTTTTTTCTCTCTTGTAATTGAAATACGTATTCCTTTATGAATTTTGAATTTCATTTCCTAATACATTAAATAACAATATACTTTCTCTATCCTTGATTCGTCATATTCGTATTTCACCTTGGAGTACATATCCCTTTATACTTATTAAAATTTGGATATCTCATAGCTATATCATAGCTATAAAATTGATCCTTAATATATATCATAGCTATAAATTTTCAACTTAATATATCATAGCTATGAAATTAAGCCTTCCAACAATATTTGTATTCATATCACGTCGGATTTCCATGTAGGCTTTTATTGTATGCCGATATGTTTGTCATGAAAATCGTTGATTATCCTAACCACATATGATTACAAGAGAGCTTCATTCGAACTTAAGTTTCTTTTTGACTTATATGGGTTTAACCTGCAAATAGACGTATGGGTCCTTAGCCTTACGTCTCATGCTTGTCTAGTCGTGTCTAGATCTGGTTTGATCGCTTTATGGAGTGTTGTACTCATCTCTATTGGTAATCCCACTTCGGCTTTGCGAAATTTATGGTATCATAAACGCCATTTACACTTCTGGCTCTGTATACTCCTCGTTTTTGTTTCTGAGAACCTCATTAATATCCCACTTGCTATATGTTGATTGTATTTGAAGTCCTCGTCTTAAATGTGATGTTTTATAACCCATTTGAACGCGTTAACGAGTACGATCGTATTCGTGCCAAAGATGTTCCTTACGGCTCCATGATTTGATATATATATTATATTCTTGTGTATTTATATGTTCGAAAAGTACTGGTACTCTCCTACGATGCAGGCGTTATCGCCCTACACGTGGATGGTCAAACTGTGTCGTTGATTAGGGTTTTGCTGAGGTATATACTGTTTGTGTTCTTTTACGCGCAAGCTCGTTTCGTCTTCCAGTTTTTGGCTCTGGAATTTTCTTTTCCTGAGCAATTTTACTTACCTGATGATACCAGTGTGCTTTCCCTATGTGGCTCACAGTTCTCCACTAAGTTACGGAATGTCCAGGTAATTTAAATTTCTCCTCCATACCCACGTTTATACAAGCTATTTTGTTCGTCTCCTCGTTTAAATCGATTTTTGTTGATCTTGATGCGCATGGGATTTTCCTCGCAACCCTTGCGTTTTTCTGCAAGTAGATGTCGTATTTTATTTTCTCTTACTTAGAATGATTCCTCAGTTCGATTCGTTCTGTCAGTAGTATTAACACTAGCTCTGAACGTGGGAAGGTTTGTATAATACGTTGAATCTCAGAGATTCACTGGTCGTTTTCTTTCAAAAGGCGTCATTTAACTTGTTTAGTCATTTCCCTTGTCTCTGGCTATTTTCTTGGCTTTCTACCAGGGTGTATTCGAGGTGATATTTCATCAACGTACTACTAGTTCAATGACTCCTCGAAACTCTTCCTTCCATACTCGGGATGGCATAACCCTCCTCAGTGGTGAGACTGAGTTCATGTTTTGGAATTTGTATGTCCGTCTTTACCGTTTAGGAGACAATTACACTCTTGGCACTCCTCTAATGTAATTGAGATCTCACTCGTTTCCTTTGTTTGGTTTCTTTCAGGTGAAGGTTTATAACCAGATCGGCAATTTCCATAGGTAAGAAAATTGTTAACTTCATTATTCGGCTCGTTCTAGTTTAGGATACGGTGAATATATATGTATATACATCATTCAGTAGTCTAACTATACCCTATTGTATGGCTACAGGTATCAAATTCAAATTTGATTTTCATGATTTTTTCCGCCCCACAATTGTGAAACCATCACAAATCGTGAGAGCTCAGAACTATATTAACTCGTGCTCTTATAATTTTGTTTCAGGTTAATAAATCACTGGCTGGAAACTCCGCGATTCGTCGCTCTGCTATTCCTTTAGCTTTTCCCTATGATTTATGTACTGAAACTTACAAGTTGGATTGTGATATTTTGACCAGCTGTGTCTATGTCGGTCAACCGAATCATGGGTCCATAGACATACAGACTTGTAATATTTATGGACTTTGTACTTTCATATACCATTGGTACTTGTCATATCTTGGTTAACTATGGATAATGAATTTGGTGCTTCGTACGAGACCGAATATGGGTCTCGGTGATTCTAGTTTTATTATGGAAACATTCTCCTCATTTAACCAGTCATTACACTAACATTTTTATTGTGAAATTAATATTCACTTATCTGTCCATGTCTAGTATTTATTTATTCTATGGTTATATAATATTTTGGGTGAATAACCCCAACTCTTTTATGTGTGGCCAAAGAGTCATTCTGCTCCTTCAGATTTTGAATGGATTGTCACTGTACATTAATTCAATTAACATTTTTTTTCTACTGCTTGGATTTCCTATAAGGAACCATAGTATCTCTCTTTCGGATTTTTCTGATATCTGGGTTTCTACCATATGCATTGTCATTGCAGAGAAATAGTTTAAGCAGGTCTCTATTACCTTATGGCAGTACATCCTAAGAGTAGTTGATTATTATAAAATATTCATGGAAAAGAAACATAGATATAATTAATATGATATAGGATATCAATGACATCTATCTTTCTGTCCTACAACTTGTTATCATTCTGTAGTATGTAGAGTTTGATACTCGTTATAGTTTCTTTGAATTTCTCATACAGTGATGTTTACCATACTATTCTTACTGATGTATATTTATACTCATTTTCTTCTTGCTAATATAAGAGTTTTACAGTGTATACTGATTTCACAGTATTCAAACTTATGAATCCTAAGGTACTCTGTCTTGCTTATTACTAGTCATTGAAAATAAAATGCTTTCACTGTTTGTTTATATTTCCAAATAGTGTAGATCCCTTATTTTCTAGTCACACTACAATTTTTTTTTCCGAAATTCCACAGAGGTTTGTGCATGCACTCTTTCTATCAGCAATAGTTGAGATTTATGTACTTAAACAAATTGGTTAATAAATAATAACTGTATCTCCAGATTTAAAGCATGTTATGGTTTAGAGATTCTGGTGGATACTTCAACCCCAATGTTCCTACAAATAAACAGATTCAAGAGGATGCACTTCTTCTAGAATTTCTGTAAATGTATGGAATACTATTACAACTAAAAAAAACACAACATAATTATATAGCTACAGTCTGTCCCATCAACCTTAAATATTCAACTTTTCATAACAACTATGAGCATACCACTTGGGTAATTGACCAGTCCTCCCAACCGTAGAGTCCCTCTATCTCCAGAACTCACCCCCGAGCTGAGACCACCTCCATCACAGACCAACCTCTAATCTATTTAGGAGTAGCTTATTTAAGTTGTTGTTCCCCAAAGCATGTTTCTAATTCTGCATCCAGAATATCAGGATTCTTTTCCTCCTATTTGCCTAGGCTTCCCATTTTAGGGAATTTTTATAGCTGCTTTATGCTTTTCCCAGCTTTTTTCCTCTTCCCAACTACTCTCCACATCATTGGGGAACTAGATTTTCCTCAAAATCTAATTTAGAATTTCTTTCAAGGATTTTTGAAAGATTTGTGGGGAAAGTATTTGCCTTTATCCATCCTCATGGATTTAGCAAGTGATCTCATAATTCTCATTTTGGTCAATCTGCACAAAGTTATTTTATTCCTTTTCTAAAATTAAATATTTAATTACATCCACAAAATACTTGTCCTTTGGGGTCCACTCCCATTAGGATTAAAGTTCAAATGTCTAGTTTTTGAATTTCAAACACGTGAACTAGGGGTGTTACATATTCCCCCTCTGAAAGCAAACACCGTCCTCGGTGTTGATATTTAAATACTAGAGTTCATTTTTCAAACAAAAATGGATATCTTTCCATCATTTCAGCTTCTCTTTCCCAGGTAGCTTCTTCAGCAGTAAAGTGATTCCACTTCACCTTTACTCTTGCTACCATTCGGTTCCTCAATTCAATTTCATCCTGCTCCAATATTTGAAGTGGTTCTGGCAGAAACTCCCCTTCTGGTTCCACCTATACCACATTCCAATACACTATGTTAGAAGCATCATCTATATATATTTTTAATAATGAAACATGAAACACATCATGAACTCTAACATGGGGTGGTAAGGCCAGCTTATAAGCCACTGGTCCCACCCTTGCTAATACTTCAAAAGGACCACAATATCTAGGAGCCAATTTTGCACAACTTCCAGCATAAAGTGTGCTCTTTTTGGGTTTAATACGCAAGTACACATGTTCTCCCACTTTAAATTCTTGGTGTACTCTCTTATTATCAGCATAGTTTTTCTGGCGATCTTGTGCTGTCTTGATGTTTCTTTGTATCTGTTTAACAATTCCTTCCATCTCTTGTAAGGCATCTGGTCCCAACATTATTTATTCTATGGCTGGCTCTAGCTCAAAGGAGTATGACATTTTCTTCCATAGAGTGCCTCAAACGGACTCATTTTGATGGAGGATTGGTAGCTGTTATTATAGGAAAATTCAACTAAATGCAAATAATATTCCCACTTTGATGGCCTATCCATCACATACATTCTCAACATATCTTCCAAAATCTGATTAGTTCTCTAGGTCTGCCCGTCGGTCTGAGGGTGATAGGCAGTACTAAAATTCAGCTTAGTGCCCATGCCGCCAAATAGACCCTTCCAAAAGGCTGCTGTGAACTTAGCATCTCTATCTGAAAAAATCACCTTTGGGACCCCATGTAATCTTACTATCCCTTTTAGAAATACATCTGCTACTTGAGTTGTCCCAAAAGTAGAGTTTATAGGTATGAAGTGTGCAGCCTTTGTTAAAGTGTCTACCACTACCATCAATGAATCATGTTGGTATTTAGTTTTGGGTAGCCCTGTTATAAAATATATACAAACTGTATCCCATTTCCATTCTGAAATCGGCAAGGGGTTTAGAAGACCAGCAAGATGCTGATGTTCAACTTTAACTAGTTGACACTCCATGCATCTAGCTAAATATTCTGCTACATCTCTTTTCATTCCCGGCCAAAACAACTTCTTTGTCAAAGCTGTTAACATTTTCTGATAGCCAGGATGCCCTGCATATGGCTGTTTGTGATATTCATCTAAAATCTCCCTTTTTAAAGTTTCTACATTGGAGATATACAATCTATTTTTCTAGCAGATCAGTCCTTTTTGGTTTTGGGTATAATCAGTCTTCTCCTTCTTTAGTAGTTTCACCAGTAGTGTTTCATACTTTGGATCTTGGTCTACTGCCTTTTTCACTAAATCTTCTACATCAACTTGGGCACTAATTCCAATGCTATTTATATTTTTACAAGCATTTCTGCTCAATGCATCAGCAATTTTATTTTCTTTCACCTTGATATGTTTTATGTCTATATCGAATTCACTTAGAAAAGACAGCCATCAGGCTTGTCTCACATTCAAATCAGTTTGGGAAAAGAAATATTTGAGACTAATATGATCAGTCATCAATGTAAATTTTTTCTCCAAGGAGATAGTGTCACCACATCTTCAAGGCATGAATAACAACAACTAACTCTAAATCATAGGCACTATAGTTCTGTTCATGTATCTTCAATTTCCTAGACTCATATGCAATAACTGAATTTTCCTGCAAAAGAACTCCTCCCAACCCCTCTCTACAGGCATCCGTACATACCACAAATTCTTTATCAGGATCTGCAATCTTCAGTATAGGGGTTGTAGTAAGTTTTAGTTTTAATTAGTCAAAACTGTTTTGGCATTTTTCAGTCAACTCGAATTCGACACCCTTCCTTTGCAATGATGTTATGGGATGTGCTATGGTAGAAAATCGCTCCACAAATCTGCGATAATAACCTACAATCCCCATGAATGATCTTACTGCTGAAACATCAGTTGGCACCGGCCATTCTTTAATAGATTTTATGTTTTCAGGGTCAACAGCCAGCCCTTGTTCAGAAAGAATATGACCCAAGTATTAGATCTTATCCTTATAGAATTCCCATTTGCTAAACTTGGCATATAACTGGTTTTCTTTCAAAGTTTGCAATACTATCCTCAAGTGTTATTTATGTTCCTCGTCACTTTTTGAGTAGACTAAAATATCATCTATGAACACAAGTACAAATTTATCCAAGTACTTATTTAACATGCTGTTCATTAGGCACATAAATGTGGCAGGGGAATTGGTCAAACCAAAAGGTAGGACTACAAATTCGTAGTGACCATACCTTTTTCGAAAGGTTGTTTTGCTGATGTCTTCTTCTTTCATTTTGAGCTGGTGATAACCAGTCCTTAAATCAATCTTCAAAACTACCGAATCTCCTCTCACTTGGTCGAAAAGATCATCAATTCTAGGCAAGGGGTATCTGTTTTTAATGGTCAACTTATTCAGTTCACGATAATCAATGCACATCCTAAAGGTTCCATCCTTATTTTTCACAAATAGGACCGATGCTCCCCAAGGAGACACACTCGGTCAGATATAGCCCTTATCTAGCAATTCCTGTAATTGCATTTTCAGTTCCATGAGTTCGGGGGGACTCATTCGATAAGGGGCGTGGGAAACAGGTGTTGCTCTCGGCACCAGATCGATTGAAAAATCAATCTCTCTTTTGGGGGGAATATGAGGAATCTCATCTGGAAAGACTTTCTTAAACTCTTTTACTACTGGTAAAGCATCCAACAAATGTTCTTCATTTTTCTGTTCTGTTTCTTCTACATGTACTGCATAAACTTGGTATCCTTTTCTAGCTGTTCGTTTTAATTGCAGTGTTGATATTTGTCTCATAGAGATAGGTTTTGGTTTTCCTTTGAGAATAAAAGGTTTCCCCTCTTCATCTACGCAATGCAGGGTTTTTTCTCAACAGTTCATCATGGCCTTCTTCTTTTCCAGCCAGTCCATTCCTATCAGTAAGTCATATGAACCTAATGGCAAAATATTCAAATTTACTTCTGTTTGAAAATCATTTAACTTAATTGTTGTTCGAGGCAGTTTGTGTGTTACCTTCCTCTTGGTTCCAATGGCCAGCTGAACCAACCATGACTGCTGAAAATTTTCAGTTTTAAGATTACATTTTTCTACTATTTTTGGACTAACGTAACTCAAAGAAGCACCCAGATCAATCAGAACAGTAACAGATTGATCAGAAATCTTACCCTCCATTTCAACCATGGTAGCTTGGTGTTATGCTTGTTGATTCTCCAAAACTACACTGATAGTGGGTATGTTTCTTGCTATGTCATTTATTGTGGTCGCTTCTCAGTCTCTCATAATCATCTGAATGTTTCTGTGGGGACAATCCCTCAACAGATGGGGTTCTCTACATCCCCAACATTTCAAAGGTTCCTTCATTTTAACTGTGCCCTCTTTCTTATTATCTCCATCTAATTGTTTGGAAGCCACTTGTGACTATGCATTTTGACTTTCTTTGGGTTTATTAAATTTCTTTCGCTAATGATCCCTGCCAAAACTCTTCAAATAAGCTAGTTTATGTTTCTTTCCTTTGAACTCACCCTTATTTTGCCAACCTTTTCCATGCTCAGCCTTTCCTTTAAACTAATGATAGCATAATATAGCCTTCCTTACTGCCTCGTCCATAGTTTTTGGATTATCAATCTCGATCTTCTCTTTGTACACAACCGACAAACAATTCAGAAACCTTTGCACCTTTGCCTTCTCTTTCCTAATATAAGGGACATATCTCAGCAGATTGGTAAAATTGGTGACAAAATCACCAATCGTGAGCTATCCCAATCTAAGTTCATGAAATTCTTTGGATTTATCATCATAGTAACGTTCATTTAAGTAGCGGTTTTTGAACTTAACTTGGAAATCTTCCCAAGTAACTGTCTTTTCATCAATGGCATGAACCATTTTTTTCTCCTCCCACCACAAGGTAGCCTTGCCTTGTAGCTGGTAAACAGCAAATATGGCCTTCAGATTTCTCTCATACTCATAGACCTGGAAGTACTTAATCATGTTCAGCAACTAGGCTTCAGCATCTTCCTCCTTCTCCCCATCATAGGAGGGAGGTTTGATCTTTCAGAATTCCCCCTGTAATTCCTTCTTCTGTTTATACTGATGCTTAACAGCATCATCATCCTCAGACTCATCAATGTTCCTCTTTCCGGAACCTTCACCTTCTTGGTTGTTCCGTGAAGTTAGTTCTCTGATAAGCTTTTCCTACTCCTCACTGGCTAATGAAAACTTGTCATTTTGGCTTCTTAGCTCAGCCATTTCTCATTGCAACCTGTGCAACATAGCCATCACTGGAGCGTTGGGATCTGGTGTATTTTCTTCATCACGTAGATCAACATAAATCTCATCATTTCCAGCCATTGAAATTGTTTGTCTCAGCACCACACTGTACACTAAACAACACAGATCAGTAAAAAAATTTATGAATAACAATTACAATGACCGCCTAACAACAGTGAGCATAATAACAATAGCCCAATGTTATATAACATAAGCTCTGATACCATTTGTAACGTCTCTCCTTCACAATTTTTTTTTTCTCTCTCTCTTGTAATTGAAATACGTATTCCTCTACGAATCCTTTGAATTTCATTTCCTGTTACATTAAATAACAATATACTTTCTCTATCCTTGATTCGTCATATTCGTATTTCACCTTGGAGTACATATCCCTTTATACTTATTAAAATTTGGATATCTCATAGCTATATCATAGATATAAAATTGAGCCTTAATATATATCATAGCTATAAATTTTCAACTTAATATATATCATAGCTATAAATTTTCAACTTAATATATCATAGTTATGAAATTAAGCCTTCCAACAATATTTATATTCATATCACGTCGGATTTCCACGTAGGCTTTTATCGTATGCCAATATTTTTGTCATGAAAATCGTTGATTCTCCTAACCACATATGATTACAACGGAGCTTCATTCGAACTTAAGTTGCTTTTTGACTTATATGGGTTTAACCTATAAATAGACGTATGGGTCCTTAGCCTTACGTCTCATGCTTGTCTAGTTGTGTCTAGATCTCGTTTGATCGCTTTATGGAGTGATGTACTCATCTCTATTGGTAATCCCACTTCCGCTCTGCGAAATTTATGGTATCATAAACGCCATTTACACTTCTGGCTCCGTATACTCCTCGTTTTTGTTTCTGAGAACCTCATTAATATCCCAATTTCTATATGTTGATTGTATTTGAAGTCCTGGTCTCAAATGTGATGTTTTATAACCCATTTGAACGCGTTAACGAGTACGATCGTATTCACGCCAGAGATGTTCCTTATGGCTCCATGATTTGATATACATATTATATTCTTGTGTATTTATATGTTCAAAAAGTACTGGTACTCTCCTACGATGCAGGCGTTATCGCCCTACACGTGGATGGTCGAACTGTGTCGTTCATTACGGTTTTGCTGAGGTATATACTGTTTGTGTTCTTTTACGAGCAAGCTCATTTCGTCTTCCAGTTTTTGGCTCTGGAATTTTTTTTTCGTGAGCACTTTCACTTACCCGATGATACCAGTGCGCTTTCCCTATGTGGCTCGCAGTTCTCCACTAATTTGCGGAATGTCTAGGTAATTTAAATTTCTCCTCCATACCCACGTTTATACAAGCTATTTTGTTCGACTCCTGGTTTAAATCGATTTCTGTTGATCTTGATGCGCATGGGATTTGCCTCGCAACCCTTGCGTTTTTCTGCAAGTAGATGTTGTATTTTATTTTCTCTTACTTAGAATGATTCCTCAGTTTGATTCGTTCTGTCAGTAGTATTAACGCTAGCTATGAACGTGGAAAGGTTTGTATAATATGTTGAATCTCAGAGATTCACTGGTCATTTTCTTTCAAAAGGCGTCGTTTAACTTGTTTAGTCATTTCCCTTGTCTCTGGCTATTTTCTTGGCTTTCTACCAGGGTGTATTCGAGGCGATATTTCATCAACGTATTACTAGTTCGATGACTCCCCAAAACTCTTCCTTCCATACTCGGGATGGCATAACCCTCCTCAGTGGTGAGACTGAGTTCGTGTTTTGGAATTTGTATGTCCGTCTTTACCGTTTAGGAGATAATTAAACTCTTGGCACTCCTCTAATGGAATTGAGATCTCACTCGTTTCCTTTGTTTGGTTTCTTGCAGGTGAAGGTTTATAACCAGATCGATAATTTCCACAGGTAAGAAAACTGTTAACTTCATTATTTGGCTAATTCTAGTTTAGGATACGATGAATATATATGTTTATACATCATTCAGTAGTCTGACTATACCCTGTTGTCTGGCTACAGGTATCAAATTCAGATTTTATTTTCACGATTTGTTTCGCCCCACAATTGTGAAACCATCACAAATCGTGAGAGCTCAGAACTATATTAACTCGTGCTCTTATAATTTTGTTTCACGTTAATAAATCACTGTCTGGCAACTCCCTGATTCGTCGCTCTGCTATTCCTTTAGATTTTCCCTATGATTTATGTACTGAAACTTACAAGTTGGATTGTGTTATTTTGACTAGCTCTATCTATGTCGGTCAACCGAATCGTGGGGCCATACACATATAGACTTGTAATATTTATGGACTTTGTACTTTCATATACCACTGGTATTTCTCATATCTAGGTTAACTATGGATAATGAATTTGGTGCTTCGTGCGAGACCGAATATGGGTCTCGGTGATTCTAGTTTTATTATGGAAACGTTCTCCTTGTTTAACCAGTCATTGCACTAACATTTTTGTTGTGAAATTAATATTCAGTTATCTGTCCATGTCTAGTATTTATTTATTCTGTGGTTATATAATATTTTGGGTGAATAACCCCAACTCTTTTATGTGTGGCCAAAGAGTCATTCTGCTCCTTCAGATTTTGAATGGATTGTCACTGTACATTAATTCAATTAACATTTTTTTTCTACTTCTTGGATTTCCTATAAGGAACCATAGTATCTCTCTTCTAGATTTTTCTGATATCTGGGTTTCTACCATATGCATTGTCATCGCAGAGAAATATTTTAAGCAGGTCTCTATTACCTTAAGGCAATACATGCTAAGAGTAGTTGATCATTATAAAATATTCATGGAAAAGAAACATAGATATAATTAATATGATATAGGATATCAATGACATCTATCTTTCTGTCCTACAACTTGTTATCATTCTGTGGTATGTATAGTTTGATACTCGTTATAATTGCTTTGAATTTCTCATACAGTGATGTGTACCATACTGTTCTTACTGATGTATATTTATACTCCTTTTCTTCTTGCTAACATAAGAGTTTTACAGTGTATACTGATTTCACGGTATTCAAACTTATGAATCCTAAGGTACTTTGTCTTGCTTATTACTAGTCATTGAAAATAAAATGTTTTCATGGTTGTTTATATTTCGAAATAGTGCAGATCCCTTATTTTCTAGTCACACTACAATTTTTTTTTTTGAAATTCCACAGAGGTTTGTGCATGCACTCTTTCTATCAGCAATAGTTGAGATTTATGTACTTAAACAAATTGGTTAATAAATAATAATTGTATCTCCAGTTTTAAACCATGTTATGGTTTAGAGATTCTGGTGGATACTTCAACCCCAATGTTCCTACAGATAAACAGATTCAAGAGGATGCACTTCTTCTATAATTTCTGTAAATGTATGGAATACTATTACAACTAAAATAAAACAAAACATAATTATATAGCTACAGTCTGTCCCATCAACCTTAAATATTCAACTTTTCATAACAGCTATGAGCATACCACTTGGGTAATTGACCATTCCTCCCAACCGTAGAGTCTCTCTATCTCCAGAACTCACCCCCGAGCTGAGACCACCTCCATCACAGACCAACCTCTAATCTGTTTAGGAGTAGCTTATTTAAGTTGTTGTTCTCCAAAGCCTGTTTCTAATTCTGCATCCAGAATATCAGAATGCTTTTCTTCCTGTTTGCCTAGGCTTCCCATTTTAGGGAATTTTTAAAGCTGCTTTATGCTTTTCCCAGCATTTTACCTCTTCCCAACTACTTTCCACATCATTGGGGAACTAGATTTTCCTCAAAATATAATTTAGAATTTCTTTCAAGGATTTTTTAAAGATTTGTGGGAAAGTATTTGCCTTTATCCATCCTCATGGATTTAGCAAGTGATCTCATAATTCTCATTTTGGTCAATCTGCACAAAGTTATTTTATTCCTTTTCTCAAATTAAATACTTAATTACATCCACAAAATACTTGTCCTTTGGGGTCCACTCCCCTTAGGATTAAAGTTCAAATGTCTAGTTTTTGAATTTCAAACACGTAAACTAGGGTTGTTACACCCACAAACTTGTGTTTGCTCACAACACTACTCAGATCCTTTAAACTAATTTTTTATGGCTTTTATGAAATTAGCAGCTCAATACGAATACTTGCTAATAAAATACTTAAATCCTAAGGGAATGACAGATTTAATTAATTGGTATTTTTATTCCAAAAATTAATATTTATATTTCATTAGAAGTAGTCTAATTAATAGAGGAAATGAGTTATTAATTGGAACGAGGGAATATAATTTCTTGTGAGATTGTGATTTGTTGTTATTTACAATATAATTTAGAATGCACAAAAATATTTAACACCCTAAAAAATCCCAAAAAAGTAAGTCTCTTCACAAATTAATCAACAGAAATTTATGAATTTATAAAATCTATATTGGATTTTGAACAAAATTAGCCTAATCAAATAGTCCAAAAAAAACCCTAGTCCTTCTACTAATTAGACTACCCATCTAAATAGTACTAAAAAATTATGTTTAAGGTCTAAATTTAAATAAATAAAATCAAATAATATATAAATTATTATTATTATTATTAACACATTTAACTACATCATAGTGTTAATTTTAATAGAAACATATAGTGATGAGTATTATTATATTAAAAATATTGCATAATAATAAACTTAAATTTGATTTTTTTGAATCATATTTGGAGTAGTAGTATAATTATGAAATCATAATAATGCTTTCTACCACTAAAGCTACATCAAAATAAAATTTAATTATAATTATCATATAAAAAGTTTTTTTCATCTTTCAATAAATAAAAAATAAAATACCCATATTTAATATCTTACTCTAAAATAAAAAAATAAAATACACAAATTCAATACCTAATTTTAAAATGATTTTAAAATAAAATTATTATTATTATTATTATTATTATTTGAATATAAATAAATTATATTACCTATTTTTTTTAAATTATTTACCAATTTAAAATTATATATATTCAAGAAAAAAAGAAAAACAAGCTTTTCATTATTAAAAATGTTTTCATTTACATAATTTAGTTTATATTAAATTATGCCAAGCCAGCACATAATTAAAGATTTCATTATTAAAAAAAATTCATTTACATACTTTAGTTTATATTAAATTATGCCAAGCCAGCACATAATTAAAGATTTCATTTACGTAGTTTATTACGCCGATAGGCGTAACCCCCTATCAGAAGGAGCATGTTTTGTGATTAGGTTAATTAATATTTTTGATCTGATGGTCTGGATTGAAAGATGCCAGTATATTCTAGTCGTCGCCACTCAATCAATGGATCAAATATACCCCACTAACTTCCTTGCATATCTAAATCACATGTTTAAACTGTACTTAAATTAATTTTTTACAAATCTTGATTAAAAATTTACTGTGCCATTTATTAATTGCCACCTATCAAAATTAACAACTAGAAGGAAACCAAATCATTAAATCTTCTCCAAGTGTTGAAATCGTTCTGCAACCTATCCCATGCCTTTCACACAAGCCATAGTGACAGCAAGCGGTGCATGTTGGTGCATGTTGAAATCGTTGTGCAACGTGTCCACGAACCATAGTGGCGGCAAGGAAACGTTTCTTTTGCTTTCTCCTCCTTTCGATTCCGTACTAACTACAGACGTCTAGAAGCCACAGGTAACACAATGGACAGTCAAGCCGTCGACGAAAGTTCGATGGATGGTGATTTGATATGTTGAGTGTGAAGGAATGGCACAACCAGAGCCATAATTAACTAATGTTTAATCGAAACGCGTGGGTGTAGGTATGAGGAAGGTGCAGTGGAAGGTCTAACGGGTGAGCGTTGTTTTAGAATAGACACGCTTTCTAAAGTCGTTGTCCTCATCCATTGCTATAATGGGGTCTTTGAAATGATTCCTATTTGTTTATTTATTTTCTGTTTGAAGTTTTTCTTTGACAATAAAGAAATAACGTAATTCTCAATCTCCTTCCCAGTTCATCCCTCTGCTTATTAAGATTTAATTTCAGTTGCAATCTGTAAGTAATTCATTGATGTTTGACGATGCTTTATTTGTTTATTTCTTTCCACTTTCAGATTATTCTCTAAAATATAGAGACTGTGTAACAGGCAGAGTGTTCATCACTGCTATGGAGCGATACTCTTAAGGTAATATGCAGTTCCTTCTCAAATATTTAGTGTTTGTGTTCTTACAGTCGATAACATTTAAATCAATTTGTTCTGTAGATTTAAAAATTTTATACGCCTATCGGCGTATATCAACCACATTAGTTTTTACTAATGTGGTTGTGCTAGTATTAAATTATGCCAACTCGGCACATAATTCTTCTGATTAAGTCCTTCGTTGTCGATAAAATATAAATGACTATTTTTAAAATATCCATTATGATACAAAACATGGTGAAATTTAAAAAATAATAAATTGCTGCTGGATAATTTATTATTATAAACAAATAATGTAAAGTATAAGAAGGGTGACAATATTGGAGAAGAGACAGTTTTGAAAGGTAAGAGCAATGTTTGCGGCTTCTCAAATTCAGATGTGATAATTGCTGTTAGCAGCGACTTCCTTTGTTACACGAGAGCGCCCCTGCGTTCCTGGTGAGTTGTTCCACTAGGGCTGAGCTCTTTGGTGTGGCACTGTATGCTATTGCATAGGTGGAAAACACCCGCGATCCTGATGGCGTAAAATATGCACCATTTAGAAGTACATCATCTTCTGATCTCCAGTTCCACTTTTTCCATTCACTTTCTGTGGCGTTTGGCCTCTTGGTTACTTCTTTGGAAAATGGGTTTGCAGATGCCATAAATCTATTTCCTTTCCTTGACTCAGTATGGTGGGGTTTGAACTTCCACCGATGGCATACATTTCCCAGTCAGTGTAATCATTGTTAAACACATGGAAGTATCCAAATCGGCACCTACATCCATTTAATGCATAATTTAATATATAAATAATATAATAAGTACTATTACATACTTTTCCTTCACAGCAAAATGCAAAATAAGACGGGAAATGAATGAAATAACAATTAATTACTCACCCAAGATGGGAAATGAATGAAATAACAATTAATTACTCACCTTGGCATTCGTTGCAGGAGACCTTCGCCAAAATGTTTTAGTGCAACCGTTGCCTGCATAACTCTGTCATGATGGTGGTCGTCACTGTGACCCAATAGCATCACCTACCACGGGAGAAAAGCAGCAGACCATTGTCAAGCTAGAAGACAAGGAATAAAATAGAATAGAGTGGATTGCAATTAATGAATGAATGAGTATGTGAGGTCACTAGAAGACAAGGAATAAAATAAAATAGAATACAGTGAATTTCAAATTATGTGAGGTTGCTAATTACCTTGTTGTGGTGAGTGAAATAATGTTGGAAATGGTGATATAGGTGGATTACTTGACTGCGAGCAATGGTCCACCCATATGTGTGCCTCCCTGTCAAGATGGAAATCCCATCTTTATGATTTATTTTTCTATCCACAGGAAAGGTGTTAACCATAGCCTTAGCCTTTTGTAGAGGCTTACAGTCATAAATGTGGATGCCATGAATGATGACGTTTGTCACATTGTTGAGGGTGATACATGGTCCCCCCTTACCAATGTGGACGTTGGCGCCTCGTCCATCGATTGTTTTGAAACTGTTCATAACCAGCTCTTCATTGTGTACATGCTTTGATCCAAATGGCCTGTGCGCCCCGCCATGAACGCAGCGGAGTATTCCAATGAAGAGCATGCAACACAAAATACTAATTTGATTGCTCATTTTCACAGCCACGACTCACCCTTGTCTTCTCAAGTAAACAACAACACCCTTGTGTTTGTTGCCTATGCTCTGATTCCGTCTTGCAAATACCAGGGGGGCTTTCTTATATCATGCACCATTTTGTCGTTACTGTCATTTGATCACACTATGATTTTCCTTTCCCCATGTTTTTATCATGACTTAAGGAATGTAGAGTCGTGCATTAACTGGAGGGAGATGGCAAACGCAAGCTGCGAATTTTAAAAATAGGACAGAATTTTGAAATTTGATGTTTGAAAAACTAGCATGCTAAAAACCCACCGTCCACGACATATTTTTATGTTCTTGTGGGACTTAACCATCAGAAATCTATCACTGCCGCAAAGTTTCAACGAGCGGCATTCTGAAGTCTTATTGAACACGGTGAAGGCTCTCTCACACGCTAATTTGTTATAGTTTTAAAACTAGTATTTGTCAAATGTTTGGATAGAAGAAACTGAACTCCAAAGAAAATGGTGAACCCCTACCAACTGAACCTGCAGTACCGCTCATAAATGGTGAAGGGAAATTCTTCACAAAATAGGGAATATTCTGAACTTTTGACCATTGGCTTTCCCAATCCCTCTCAAATCTCTACAACAGTATTTTCACATGTCATAAGTTGCAACGCACGTTTAATATGAATTTAAGATAATGTTTAACATGTAGTAAAAATTACGTAGATATCTTATCTTTTCGTTTAATATGAAATTAAGATCAAGTTTAACATTTAAATTTTACTTAAATATCTAATCATCAAAGAAATTATGTTTAATATGTAAATGTTAGGAAGATATCTAATCAATAATGATTTAGTTTAATATGTAAGTCTAAATTCAGCCAAGTCATATAAAAAACATTTATTAATTTGATGAATTTAATCAAAATAGAAGTGTTTGTTATATATAAATAAAATATATTAGTATCAGTTATTTATATGGGTGTTCAGCCACTATTCATTATACACAATTTATAATTGAAAATTTATAAGTTTAAATTTATTTATGAAATTTATTTATTTGAAATTTATAAAATTTACATTATTAATTTTTATAGTTAGAACATTGTCATAATTAATATTTTTATAAATAAATAAATAAAAATACTATATATAATTCATTTTACATTAATATATTACTTCTTAAAATTTAATTTATATTATATTAATATATATTTACTTTATTAATTTTTGAACTTTCATTATAATAGTAATATTTCTTTCAAACATTATTCATATATATTTCTTTTATATTATGTATTTTAAATTTTTAGTTGACAAGGAATATATTATAATACACTACACTTATTGTTCATTCATATTCACTAAGTTATTTTATAGCTCATCACACATCACATTCTTTAAATAAACATTCCTCCTCTACATAAAGAAATAACAAATTGCAAAACATCCTAAACTCATATATTTATAAATATGTCATTATTTATATAGCATATTTTATTTTCAACATTAAATATATATAAATATTTTATTAAACACCAACATTACATTACAATTTTCTAGAATTTGAGCACTCACTACAAATTATAACATTTTATGGAGATAGTTTCCCTTGCACAAAGATAAATATAACTAGAAATAAATAATTGTAGTTATTGTTGCAAGACTTTATTTGAACAATATTTAAGAAGTGTTGTCTGTGGGGTCTTGGTTAAATAGTGATGAGGCGGGCTGTTATAGTACTCATCATAGGTTCAATTCCCTTCCCCTATCGGGATGATGTATCTAGACATGTTATGAAGATGAAGTAAAAAGTGAGAAAAGAGAAAAATGAAAGACACTACCAAACTTACAAAAAAAAAACCAATATTTAAGAAGTGTTGAAACCAATTATATTATTATTTTAACAACATATGTTTTACAATAAACGTAATAACTTCTTTTCAAGTTGTATTGAACTATAACTATAAAAAAAATTATAATACTTTTTCTCTTTGTCTAGTTGTGATAAAATATGTGATTTTATAATAAGTGCTAAATATTTTGATTTAATGACATTGCCTTTACTTTATCTTTTATATATTGATCGTTTAAATATATGTTTTATGTTAACATTTAATGTATTTTTTGCATATCATATGTATATTATAATTGATTTCATATTCAGTTTTTTTATTTGTATTTTTATTCTTATCCATATTCATATTCATATGAATGAGTGGACATGTCTTATTTTGTATAAATAATAAAACAAAAGTGAGAGAAGTCTATATAAGACATCTATTTTTTTTTAGAATTTTTTTAAAATTAAATAGTAAATAACTTTCTCCTTATTATATTATTAAATCTTTATTAAGTTCTATTTTGAAATGAATATTGCATATCTCTTTTATAACTACAGAGTTTATTATTAAAACACTCTAGTCATTTAATTATTATTTATTTGTACATACCTTTTTTACTTCAAACAAATAAATTCATTCCATCTTCCATTCACAAAGATAAAAAATAAAAAAACCTTAAACCACTAACATCTTTCTTCAATTTAAATAAATAAATAAAATTCTACCAGAACAAAATTAAAAATAATACATATCAATTTAATATGCATCAAGTCATTTTAATATCTTTTAAAGCTTTATGTTTACTTATTGCTAACTCGTACACCTTCATATAACCTTTGTACTAGATCACTCCTTGTTATTGTATCCGGATGTTAACTTTAACTATTACACGAGAAAAGCCTGGAAAGCGAAGGATACCTAAAAAGTTTTCAATATCCAATAATCTTTTGAAAAAATTGGGAAATGTTGGAGGTCTAAAAGTCAAAAGATCGAAGTTTCTTATATTCAGATGCAAATTTCAATGACATGTGGAAAGCCTTGCGAGTAAACCATCAAATGATCTACCAAGTAACGTATCTTTAATGATGGAATGCTGTGATATTAGAAATGCTGGGAAAAGCTTATTTTTTTAATTATTCCTTATTTAATGAGATGGGACTTATATTATCTACCAGTAAATTTTAATTAATTTAAATCTAAAAATAGACAATATATACCATATCTCATTAAATAGCTAATAACCCAAGAAATAAAACACACCGAGATGCTTGGATTTGAAAAACCCTCATGTCATTGTGAAAACTTGCGCCTACATCCGTATTTCCTTTACTACGTCCAATAGTTTCGATTGCATTAGCCGCTTGTTTTTCGCGTTGATCAGAAGAGTTTTTCACGAACTTTAACTTTTCATGATGAGAGTTATTCTAGTTGAAACTCTTAACTCTATAATTAATATGTATATAAAACAACGTTAATACAATAATATAATGTAAGTATACTTAAATGATCTCAGATAACCATGTTTTGGTAAACAACTAGTTTTCTGAAATATTTCAGAATCAAACACATGTTTTAAGTGGCCTATTTATACCTTTTAAGAAATAGTTATACCGAGTTAAAATAATCTTAATAATTAGATATATGAGATGGTATGATTATAATTTAGGATAATAGGGTTAATTTTTTAATATACATTTTATAATTATTTATATAAATTTGTCTTTTAAATTATCTTTTTATTATAATATAGATATATAATTATTTTTTACAAAATTTATGAATAAGCAAGTGATACATAATAACTAATAAGAAAAAGAACAGAATTAGATGTCGAGCTTGATGTCCAAATCACGTGAACGAACATAAATTCGAAAATATATTCGCGCCTGGACGACCTGAACACATGAACGAACATAAATTCGACGACACATGAGTGAACATAAATTCGAAAATACATTCGCGCGTGAACGACCTCGATTCCTCTCCGTCAGGATACATTCGCGTTCTCTAATGGAAATTTTTATTATGGGAAAGGATCTATCCGTCGACACAACATGTATGGCCTAACATTACTAGAAAAATACTTATCAATAGGAACTCAATCAACTCAACTATCCTTTGAGGTTGTTTATAAATTTAATTATTATTAATGTAATGATGATTTAAATATTAGTTTTATATACCATTTAAATATTATTAATAAAATTATGGTTATGAATAATTATGTTAGAAATTTTATTTAAAATTTTAAAATTTATAAAAATATTGTAAAAAATTATTATTATTATTCCCAATTCCTAAAAGTTATTGCTGCTCCTTAAGTATGAGGGAAATAAGTAGTCATTAAGTGCAAGTTTGAAATTTTTGCGATTTAGTTTCTGATCTAATTTGTCTAGAATTAGAGAGAACTCTTCACAATTGAAGTGTGAGAAAAAGACTAGTTTAATAAATACACTTGTTTAAACAACATAAATCAAGATTTGACCAATATTGTCCAATTTCGACTAGAAATCTTATAGAAACTCCAAAAAGTCGCACTTAAATATTACTACTGAGATATATGTATAATTCCTTCAGTGCTCAACCTCCAATGTGGTTGTTTTAAAATAAAAATATAGAAAAATAAAGAAAGAAGTATATATTCTTAAACATACATCGAATGTGGACAAAATATGTGAAAGATAATGGTGTTTTTTGTTTATTATTCACATGATGTATATTTATAATACATTTTAGTTTACCATTGGATTCCATATTACAAGGTCTCTTGAACTCCTTTTGACCGCTCACATTTCACACCAAATTTTACAGGATTAGGTGTTCAACATTCCTCCTTCTCTTTAATCCGAGGGGGTATGCATGGAAGCACAAGGCTAAATGTGCTCTCTAAAATGTTGGCATAAGGTGGTGGTTTAAGGATGACCACCAACATTGTAAGGCTTAGTGGACCTCTCGGAACTCATTCAAATATGGCAAGAAGCTGAAGTCTTCTGCTAGAGGAAGTGATCATAATGCTTTGAAGAGGGTGACCTTCAACCTGGGAAAGGGAGGTATGCAGCCTACATAAAAAAGGGAGAACCTCAACCTGGAAAGGGATGTTTCATCCTGTGGTGGTTTAAGGATGACCACCAACTTTGGAATGATTAATGAAATTCTAGGAACTCTTCCAAAAGTCAAAAGAAGTGAAGTCTTTTGCTAGAGGAAGCGTCTGTGATTATTTGAAGAGGGAGAAGCTCAACCTGAAAAGGGAGGTCTTAACCCCATAGAGATGGTTTAAGGCTAACCACCAACCAAAGGCATGCAAAGGGGAATAGTTTTCTTTGGCTACGACTCTAAATCATTTATGGAAGGTTCTGACTCAGGCTTGCTTCAACTTATGTGTCTTTGGCTACAAATTTGAATTATGAAGCAGGTTTAGGTTGTGGCTCAGGCTCGTTTGATGTGGATTTGAAGCTTGTATATGACCATCACTTTCCCCCTTGTCAGATACAAGGTGGAAAGATGAAGAAAATTAACTGCAATACTTTTCAATATTAGAGAAGAAATTATGTGATATGAGTGAAATATCTACTTGGTTGTTGAAGCCCATTGCGAATAAACAATCCATCCAAGGTGAATCTTTGTTCTTGCAAGAGGTTTGTTTTTGAAGCATCGGTTTGAAGAATGAGTGGTTTTATGATAGTGCTCATATGGATGAAGATCAAAACAATGTTCTTTCATATGGCCAACTCAATCACAATGTTGGCATATAACATTATGTTGTTGTTGTTGTGGAAGATGAGCAAAATATGGAACATCTAAAAGCGAACTTTCATAAAGGAATCTAGTACTCTGAAACTGGATGGGCTTTGAGTAATCTGGAATATGAAAGGACACATCCTTGTCATATCCAAAATAAATTTTGCCTCTATTATTGACAATCTCTTCCCAAGGTCTAATGATTGCCTTGGGAAGTGCAGTTTAAATTTCTGCCTTTACATGCAAATCTGCTCTTGTACTAAGCACTGAATGCGAATCAACCTCAACCTTACTTATTTCATCACTTGCTGGTTGTTGATGGGCTTTATTTTTAACCATGAAGTAATGATTGTTTTGACCATAAAATAATTTAGAATGATAAATCTGTTGAAGCTCATCTCGTTGGAACTAAGATTTGCAAAAAAACAATATTTTTTTGTGCATTATGTAGGAAGGTGTGAATGCCAAAGAGAGTGTCTTTGTTGATGTTTACAATCACATCAATAATGAAAACTATAAAAGAATTTAGAAACTATAATGTATGATCAGGTCTTACCATTTTCTTAGTAAAAATAAATGCTCGAAAATGAAGTGATTCAATTCAACCATAAATGCACCTGCTTACAATGTTAAAGTACCTTCATATAATAATTAGGGACAAATATAACCAGTAATTGCACCCTCTAAACTGAGGATTATCTTCCCATAATTATTTTCCTCATGATTTCATTCAACAACTATTCGGGACTAAACACCCTCAATTTACCTTCCAATGGCACTTTTCATAACGAAAGTCGACCCTTATTTCACCACAGGACAACAACTCTATTTTATACTTAAAGACATCTATATAAACATCAAATCTTCCATGGACATGACTCACTATTTTAACACATTCACTACTCAAATTATGTTGGGTAGGCAGAGGATTCAATCACAGAAATTACACAAGTATTTCACACACAAAACAATGAGCTACAACTCTTCAATTAATCTCAATTACTTTGAATCACAAACTCTATACAATGAACTCAGTGAAGGGTATTTAACCTAACTTGACATGCACACACTCTCACATAACTAAATTTGATCAACTCTCTTAACTCACTTTCTAACTCACTCACAAAATCTATCTATAAGTCGACTCAATTGATTCACTTAACTGTTTTTCTAACTATGCATGAGGGAAGTAATTATATATTTTAACACTCCCTCTTAATTACAACCGCTAAAGTAAAACATAACTCATGACAACTCAAACATGCCTGCTGGTCTATGTCTTAGCTAGGCTTACAAAACCCAAGTTTCTTTTGCGAAACTGAAACAAATCTACTACTAATGGCTTTGTAAAGATATCAACGAATTGATCACTCATTCTACAAGACTTCAAGTGAACTTCTCCATTGCTCACAAGTTCTCGAATAATATGATATCTAGTATCAATATGCTTGCTCTTTTGATGAAACACACTATTATTGGATAGTGCAATCGCTGATGTGTTGTCACAATATATCATTGTTGATCCTTGCTATTTCTACTTGAGTCCATCCAATACTCTTCTTAACCATACTTCTTGACATGCTTCTGAAGTCGTTGGTTCATATTCTGCTTCTACTGATGATAATGTCACAATAGGCTACTTCTTAGATACCCATGCTATCACTCCTGAACCGAGATGAAAAACATAACTGGATGTGCTCTTCCGATCATCCAAACTTCCTGCAAAATCACTATCTGTATATCTAATAAATTCTTTTTTTTTGTCCTTGCATACATTATGCCATAATCTCTCGTTCCTGCTATGTATCTCCGAATTCTTTTTCCAACAGTCCAATGTGTGTCTTTTCGAGTCTCCATGAATCTGGAAATCAAACTCACTCCCTGCATAATATCTGGTCTTGTCACTGTGAAATACATGAGGCTGCCAGCTAATCTTTTGAATAGAGTTGGATTGACATCTGATCCTTCATCATCCTTACTTAGCTTTGTGCCTGTTGCAACTGGTGTATGTACAGGTTTGCAATTTTCCATCCTGAATCATTTTAGCAAATATCTAACATTCTTATTTTGGAAAATCAAAATGCTTTGTTCATATTTCTCAGCTTCAATGCCAAGAAAATATTTCATGAGACCTAGATCTGTCATCTCAAATTCTTTCATCATGGCTGCTTTAAATTCATCTATCTCAAGATAACCTGTAAAAATCATATCATCAACATATAAGCAAACTATCAAAATTTGTGCATGCTCATTTACCTTTGTGTATAAGGGAGGTTCAATGCTACTTCTGCAAAATCCATTCTTGATCATGTCGCTGTCAATTCTACTATACCATGCTCTAGGTTCTTGCTTCAGTCCATAAAGCGCTTTCTTCAATCTGTAAACTGTAGCCTCTTTACCTTCAACTTCATATTCTGGAGGCTGCTGTACATAAATTTCTTCTTCAAGAATTCCATTCAAGAAGGCTGATTTGACATCCATTTGATATACTTTCCACTTGTTCTGAGCTGCTGTCACTAGAAGTGCTCTTACAGTATCCAATATGGCTACCAGAGAAAATGTTTCCCCAAAGTTTATTCCCGGTTGTTGTGAGAATCCTTTTGCTACAAGTCTTGCTTTAAATCTGTTAATCTTGCCTTTCTAATTCACTTTAGTCTTGTACACCCACTTGACACCAATGAGGTTTTTATCGTTTGGTAAATCAACCAAATCCCATGTATCATTATTTTCAATTGAATTCATCTCTGCATCCATGGCTTGCACCCAATTGTCATCTCTGATTGCTTCTTCAAACGAAGAAGGTTGGAATGCCAACAATGCAAAATTTGAACTAACATCCAAATCATCATAAATATCTTTCAGAATTCTCATCTTTTTCTTACCATTACTTGATTCATTACCTGATTCGTTGCTTGGAGAATTCTGGTCTGTTGATCTGCTTGAAGATCCATGCTACTCTGAAAACCTTGGAATCCTTGCTGCTGTGACTCTATTTGGTGTCTGTTCTCTTGGGTCGTGCTACTCCTCTTCTTCTACGTCGTCCTCTTCCATCAATGGTGTTTGTGCATTGGTTAGTGTGTCTACAGTCCTCTTCCATGACTCTTGTTCTTTGAACACAACATCTCTGCTAATGATTGTCTTCTTGGTGACAGGGTTATACAATTTTTAAGCTTTTGATTGCTCACTATAACCAGTAAATATACATTTTTCACTTTGATCATCTAATTTTTCTCTTATTTTCTTAGGCACATGTGCATAGGCTACACATCCAAAAACTCTGAAATGAGATATACTGCATGACATACCTGACCATGCTTCTTCTGGAACTCCATTCATCATGCTCTTTGTAGGAGATCTATTTATCACATAGACAACACATGCAACTACTTCCGCCCACTACTCATTAGAAAAGTGTCTTGCTTTCAGCATGATCCTTGTCATGTTCATGATTGTTCAGTTCTTCCTCTTTGCTAAACCATTATGTTGTGGTGTGTATCTAGTTGTAAATTGTCTTCTGATTCCATGTTCTTTGCAGTACTCATGGAATGCCTTCAAATCGTATTCTCCACCACGATCTAATCTCAATACCTTGATCTGTCGATCACTTTGGTTCTCCACTAAGGCTTTGAACTCTTTGAACCTTGCAAAAGTTTCATACTTCTGCTTCAAAAAGTAAGCCCAAGTCTTCCTACTATAGTCATCAATAAAAGTGAGGAAGTAACAGCTTCCACCAATCGACTGTGTCCTCAAAAGTCCACATAGGTCGGTATGCACCAACTCAAGTGGTTTCTTTGCTCTGTAAGAAACTCCTTTTGGAAAAATTTCAGGGTGTTGCTTTGCCAAGATGCAACACTCACAAATGCTTGCAGGTTCTTTGATGGGAGGTACACCTCTGACCATCTATTTCTGCTGCAACAATCTTAAACTGGAAAAATGCAAGTGTCCAAACCGAAAGTGCCATAATCAGTAATCATCAGAACATGAAGTTGTAAAAGAACTAACCTGATCATTGCAATTCATAATTAGAGGAAAGATTTTGTTCCTCGTCATCTGCACCTTTGCAATCAGCTGCTTTCTTGGGGATTTGTTGTAAATAACACATTCTTGCCCCTGAAAGATAACTTTGTATCCTTTCTACGTCAATTGACCAACACTAATAAAATTGTGTTTGAGTCCAGGGACATAATATACCTCTGATATGGTCTTTGGCTCCCCCTACTTGGTCACAATGTTAACCACTCCTTTGCCATCTACATCAATAGTCTAGTCAGTCCCCAAATTTACCTTTGTCTTCACTGAGGCATCCAAATTGGCGACCAAATTCTTGTTGCCTATCATGTGGTTACTGCAACCACTGTCTAATAGCTAGACCTTATTAGACGGTGCATGCATAGTGTTTCATGCTAGAAACATGGAATCAGTATACTCTGTACTAACATTAGCTCTCTGATTTCCTTGATCAGCTATCTTCTTCCCACAATCATGAGCAGAATGACCAAATCTATTGCAGTAATAACACTTCACCTTTGATTCGTCAAACCTTCGATTGTTGTGAAAGCTTCTGCTTCTGCTGCTTCCACTTTTATGCTCATGCTTTTCTGGCCCATCTCTGTGACCACCATAGTTGCCGCTTCATACTCTGCCTCTTGATTGACCTCTGCCTCGACCTCTTGAAATATAAACTTGACTTTTGAAGGCAGTTTCTAAAGTGGAACCCTTATTTCTATCTATCCTTGCCTCATGCGATAGAAGAGATCCCATCAACTCATCAACTGTCAGTTTCTCAAAGTCCTTTGCTTCTTCTATGGCTGCTACCACAACATCAAACTTGGTAGACAAAGATCGAAGAACCTTCTCAATCATTGTTCGATCTTTAACATCTTCACCATAGATTTTTAATTGATTGACGACAGACATGACTCTATTCATGAAGGAATCAATTTCCTCTATCTCCTTCATCTGGAGACTTTCAAAGTCTCTCCTAGTATTCTGCAATTTGATAATATTAACTTTTTCCATACCTTGATATCTTGTCGCCAAAGTCTCCCATTCTCCCTTTGCTAAAGAAGTTATCATGATCTTCTGGAACACTGCTTGGTCCACTCCCTGTTGAACAAGAAGCAATGCTTGTGCATTCTTTCGCTTGTCTTTCTTCCATTGTTCCCTCTTTGCATTACTGAGGGCTCGTTCCTTTGCATCATCTTGAGGTTCTGCAAACCCAAACTTGACATAATCCCATACATCATGTGCTTTTAGCATAGACTCCATTTTAATATCCCACACATCATAATCTTTCCCAGTGAAAGATGGAAGTTGTGGCTGAAAACTTGACATGGCCATCTTGCTTTAAAAAAATCAATATTCTTCTCTGATAAAAGCCCTAAATTTCTCTTTTTTGTTTTTTTATGAGAACTTCACAAAACTCCTTAAAAAAACCTTGTATTTTTCTTTATATAATAAATCTTTCTTTTTATAAAATATCTATATATATATAAACTTTTAAGTAACCTTCTCCCTTTCAAAAATATATTTTAAAACCCTTTGAAAATTACTTCTATATAAAAGCCACCTTTTAAAAATGCTCCGCTTTTCATGCGATTCATATATCCAAAACACCCTTTTATAAACGCTCTTTTTGTAAAGCCCCTCTTTTTATGTTTAAAAATCTTATACTACCCACATGACTTTCAAACTTAAGTAAAGCATGTACCTTTTCAAAAAGGCTCACCTACCAAAAAAAAACTCGTTTGTTGACTTTTGTTATTAGTAAAAACGGTGTCGGGTTCTTTTAAAAGTCCATTGCCGGTTCTTTTAAAAACTCCATTGCCGCACGGGACTAATACACAAACCGCGGACGAAACTTGATTATCAAGAAGTTACAAAAACCGCGGACTAAATCGAAGTTACCCTCAGTAGTTTTGCTTGGGAGAAATTGTAGACCCTCCGCAGGTGCTACATTGAAAACGTATGGACCTTTGCGGGTATTTTTTTTTGTTTGGTAAAAAAAATGATGGCCTTCTGCTCTTGTCTTAGATCTTATGTTTCTTTTTCAGCTCTGATACGAATTTGTTGGGTAGGTAGAGGATTCAATCACAGAAATTACACAAATATTTCACACACAAAATAATAAGCTGCGACTCTTCAATTAATCTCAATCACGCTGAATCACAAACTCAATAAAATGAACCCGGTGAAAGATATTTACCCTAAATTAACATGCACACACTCTCACATAACTGAACTTGATCAAATCACTTCACTCACTCACCAAATCTATTGAATCAACTTATTCACTTAATTGTTTGTCTAACTCTGCATGAGAGAAGTAATTATATATTTTAACATTCAACACACTCACTGTAATATACTGCATATGAATCGACACACATATAATACAGACTCTCAACAATTATTCCAATATAACTCACTGGTCAATGCATTAAATCAACTGTGTGAAAGATTGACCAAAGTACGAATCATATAACTCACGCTATACCATACAACGCAGAGAGAAGAGAACAAAATAGACCATATTACGCATGAACCATATATTATGTGTTGTGAACAACTCAAAAAAATACACGCTGCCTGACAGCAACGCTCTATCCTCCATAAAGAACCTCCTCTTATTAGACTCTTAGGCATGAATTCAAGTTGGCTAAACGAGATGTTAGATAATGTCTCTCGATCAAGCAGTAGAGTCAATAGCCATGTATTTTCCTGAATCTGCTCGTATGACCAGAGTCATCTTTGTTCAGATTTGCCACTTCTTGTAATACGTCAAGGAATGTGCTCGGCTTGTTCCTTCACTTGAATGATCGATACAAAAAATGTTTTAACAGTAATGCTTTCTTTGGAAACATGTGATTTATGGATGCACTATCACTCATCGACAATGCTTGTGGTTGTTCTTTAATTTCACGAAGAAACGTGTGGGACACAATCTCAATGTCTCCCCACAAGCCATATTGGGAAGGTTACGCCTTCCACATAAAACATCTTCCCTATTGAAATCTCTTGAGAAGAGTGCAGGGTTTACACTAAAAACCGAAGGGAGAGGCCATTGGTGGGGGTAAACTCACAGAACAAAAACAACATTGTAATGTACCATTCGACACTAGTAACGAGCTCAGAACTATATGAGTACCAGCAGAGGGATAGGGCAACGAAACTTCAACACGCAGACCCCAGAGATGGCAAGAAGCCTTCTACGAATCCCAACAACCACACCAGATTCAATAAATGTATATAAAATTAATTCATACGGAAATTCTATTGTGACACCTTCTATGATTGGGACGTTTTCTATTGTGACACCTTCAATCACAACTATAATTCTTGTTTTCCTTCAAATATGGGAGTGTCAATCTAAATACATATATTTGCACAGAGATGTGTGTATGCAAGTCTCACTAGACTGTTAAGGAGTCACATGTTACACAAATTTCTCCACTTGGGTACAATGCTTAGAAAAAACGGTTTGGTTATTTCCCACAAACAGCCCTAACGAGATTCCAGGCTTTCCAAATTCAGATAAACGACATTGGATAAATTGGGCACATTAAAAAAAAAATGTCAGAACATTTTTAGGGAAGCTCTTAGATGGGAAGAAAAGAAACCTCACTGGCATATGAGTCCACAAAACTAGTGGCTCAGATTTGAGAAGGGTAGGACTACACCTGTAGCTTTGATACAGTGTTAAACATATATGGAATTTCGACAACAGATGTGAAAGACAATTGTGTTATTTCTTTATTATTCACATAATGTTTATTTATAATACATTTTACATGATCATTGGATTTCACAATGCAAGGTATTTTGGACTCCTTCTCATTGCTCACATTTCTCACAGCCCTTAAATGATTAGGTGTCCAACATATATATATATATATACACACACAGTTAAGAATATATTTCTTATATATATATATATATATTAGAGAATAAATAATTGAAAGTTAAAAATATCAATTATTTTATAATAAGAATAATAAAAGGGAGATATGTAATTTGATAATTTCTTTTTAAATTTTGACTCATATTAGGTAGGTTTTTAAATCATTGCAAGAAAAGAAAAGATTTGTTGGAACTATAATCTTAATTTTTATAGCCTACGCAATAAGTGATTTTCAAGAGGTTGAATCTATTTATATATTGTAAAATAAAGTCTAAACAATGAAAAATACTATATTTCACTCTAAAATAAAGACACACCTCGAGAGATTTAATCCACCAAGTCCCTTGATAAATCCTTGGTGAAAATGAATTTACACAAGTAAATATTGAATATATTTTATTTTATTGTGGGTATATATTAACTATTTTCTATATTTCCTATCAAATCCATGAAAATCATGGTTATTTAAATATATGATTATATTATTCATTATTTTAAATAAATAAACATCATACATAACTTTAAGGCTATAATTCTAATCCTTCATTCACATATATATTATAACTTTTTTAATTAAGAGGTAATAAATACTTCTTATTATTATTTAATTTTAAGGTCATAACCAAGCTACTAGTGTGATTCCTCATTTCGATGCTTAAAAATTGAGGATATCTTACCTCTAAGTGGAATATGGTTTCTCCTATAATGATTTTCATTGTAGGGATGTGTCTCAAGGCCTTTCTACTCGGTATGACATGAAAATAAGGCCCTTATTATCTTCTAAGAACCAGGAGACATGAGTGAGACATCAAACCATACAACATGCCTTGTTTAGGATATCAACATTCTTAAAGTGGTATATGGAAGAAGTTAAGTATGAGACAATTGCCAAGGAATAAGTTGAGGTTTTTTCACCATAACTTGAGTTTCTTGAGCTGATGGGCCATGACCATAACATAGACACTTAAAGTGGATCTTTGCCATACAAGATGGATATGGACATGAATAGAATACTTTTTCAGACTGGGGATGTCGGTATTGGGGACTTAACCAGAATTAAGGGAAGAAAATAAGGGATTTATACCATAAATGAATCTATAAGACTCATTGGAAATGAAAATGACCTAAAATCATAATATAGAACCTTTATGAGAGATATTTGCCTCATAGTGGCATGTGGGTAACATTATGAAGTCTTGTATCCTAATATGAATGTTTCAATGCACTAGTAAAGGTAAAGGGAAGAAAATAGAGTACTTTGGTCCTTGACTATGGATTAAAGGATTAAGGGTCATTTTCAATGCTATAAGCCATGTAACATTTACTATAGCGTTGGGCGGGGGATTGCATAAGGACAGTGTCAGAGGAATCAACATTAGTAAGTGGAGTTTTGTGCCTAATTTATGCTAAGGGATTTGAAAAGTAAAGCATGTATTGAACAAGTTGATATAGTAGATGAATTATTGTTAAGCATAGAGTGACCGTTGATGAAAAAAAGGGGAGGCATTGTGGGGGGGAAGGATCGACGGTTAGAACCCTAGCTATTGATCCCATATTTTTTGTGTTACCTTCCCCAAATGAAATGAATGGATTTCCATATCTCATGCCTCATTCCTGGGTGTGGTTCCATTGTATTTTTTTGTGCCCTTTTTGAAGTTTTTGGTGATGTTCCTTTCTTTCCCATGTCGTTTCATGTTGCCTTCCATCATTGTCGATTAGTTCACCACTTTTTACATTAGTACCATGGCTTGTTGTTATTTCCTTTGGTGTCCTTTTATTATTTGAGGTTCGAAATTATTTTGGACTACTGGTGGATTTATACCCCTTGATCTTTGTCATGGTGTATATGAAGGTCGTCTCACTGTCGACGATCATTAATTTTTCTTCTTCGCCTATGCTAGTGGAATTTTTGCTATCACAAGCTTTAGTTCTATTGCAAAGTTAGTTTTATTGTTGTCTGGGTTTGTCACCATGATCATGTAATATTTGTTGCTCGACTTTGAGCTCGTGTATGGACTTTGTGGGTCATTTTTTCATTTTTGGGAATGTTCTTAGTCTATTTATATTTGAAGATTTTGGTCCTATAGTTTTTGCATAGGAAGCTTTACTTTTCCAAGCCCACGGTTTGTTTTTCTTATCCAAGCCCTAGGGTTTAATTGTTTTTCTGAAGCATGTACAAAAATTTCATCTAAAATAGTCTTTATGCTAGCCCTTAAGTGGATTTTTTTCAAATATTTGATAGTTATTATCTTATTTTATTTTATGAAATGTGTTTTTGCATATGAATAATGTAATTCATTTCTTCTTTGATGAATAAATTACGCTTTATTTTGTAGGAGAAAAAACATTTATGAAAACTACACCTCTCATCTTATGTAAAATAAGTCAAGGTCCTCTATACCAGTCAAGTTGTAAATTTTTTCAACACCAACAAAAAGTTTGAAATGATGGCTAGTTATTATGCCATGACACTCAATCCTACATATACTTTTCCTTGTATTGTCCTCAACCTTCATCACTATGACTCCCTCCATCTATAGAGCTACCTATAATAACAGGTGGCATTTTCTTCAAGGGGAGATTCTACTCATAGTGATAGAGCAAGGATTATAAAATGGGTGATGTTGTATTGTAGCTTGTTTCCATATTAAAACATTGACTTTGAAGAAGTGCATTATGATATATGTAAATCTATGAAAACTCATTTAAGTTTGTTTCCTCGTGAGGGCAAGTTTAGATTACCCCATCCATAATTGTTCATAAGAAGATATAGGCATAAAGGAACATGACCAAATTTGTGGTGATAAGAGGAATGCAACATGACCATGGAAAACAAGAATGCGTGAGAGTGATAACATTGTTATAATAATGTAAAATGAATAATAAACCATTATATATATATATATATATATATATATATGTATATATATATATATATGTATATATATATATATATATGTATATATATATATATATATGTATATATATATATATATATGTATATATATATATATGTATATATATATATATATGTATATATATATATATATATATGTATATATATATATATGTATATATATATATATATATATATATTAAATCTCTTATAACCCTAATTCAAGAATACACAGAAAAAAAAAATGAAATATTAAGAAATTAATAAAGAAAATGTACGGAAACAATCTAAGATCATAAACTTCATATATATACATCCATAATTTGAGAACATAAATAACTTCATGTGGATAAAAATGCAACATTAACATGAAAGACAAAAAAAAAGATGAAGATAACATTGTTATTTTGGCCATTAAAATAAAATTAAAACTTAAAATATAAAATAAATAAAGTAAAGAAGAAAATCTAATTAAAAGAAGCAAATGTCCATCTCCAAGAAGAAACTGAAAACAATAAATAAATAAAAAGAGAATAACATGGTAAATCCACCCATGTCCATGAGCCTTTGGATTGATCATGAATGTTGCACTATCTAAGTATTAATTATCATAAGTGACATATTAAAATTCATAGTAGATAAACTCTTAGTAAATTAGCAATTGCACCTAATGTTGCAAAGGAAACATCATAAGGTGGTAGCGTAGGTAAGAAAAAGAAGAAGAATGGAAAGATAATGAACATTGAATTAAACTTATTCAACAAACATATATACTCTGTAAGATAATTTTTATCATGAAGGAAATTTTTTGTGGAAAAAATAATAAACTCTGCACCACACATAAAATGAAAAAATCGAAATATATTACTTGAAATATTAGATTAATATTTGTGAAGTTTGGACGTCATCCTCATTTATAAAATTGACTACTTTGTTCATGTTTTTGTTTCACACAATATTAACATGTTCATTTAGAATTTTAAATTCAAGAACATATTGAATTCTGAAATCAAACTTTCTTCTAAAGTAACTAGAGGGGAACATGCCACTTTCATCTAAAGTAAGAGTTTAGGCATTGATATCATATGTCACATATTTCTTTGAATATTTTCCAGGTTCCCATGCATGATTGATGCCTCTACCAAATCTCCATTCTAAAATCAAAATAAAGGTGACAAACCACATCATATGGATCCAAGTATGATTTTAAAAATATAATGCAAGATAGCTCTAAGATCGCTTGGGTCGAAGAAACATAATGGAAACTACAATGCATAGGAATTCCAATTATTGAATCTTCATTTCTTATGAATCAAATATAAAAATATGACAAAGTTTTCTGGAGATAATCATGTACTTGTGTGAATTTATGGAACATAAACAAATCCAATTTGTACAAATATTCTAGCTAAGGCTGCTATGTTACTTTATTTTGAGTGAAGCATAAACAAAATTTTCTTATTGTCACATAAAATAAGTGTAGACTCTAAACTATGGAAAGTCCATTGCTTGAAAACTCTAGAGATCCAACGTAAAGAAACTCAAAAACTATTTTAAAGAAATTCTGGTAAAAATTTTGTTGCATCGATGCATTCTGGTTCAATAAAAAGCATCAAAATACCAACAATTTATTCATTAACAAAATGGTTGTACACTTCCAAGCAATAAGTGCAACATTCTTTACAATTCCTCTTAGTACAACAGATGTTCATACTACATAGGTGGAGAGTGAAGCATTAAAAAATGTTTGAATTCTAGGGTAGATATGGTATCTAAATGTGATTTTGCAGGTACAAGTCTTGAAGGTGGAAGAATTACACATGAACCAATATGGAGAAATACTGGTTAGTAATGATTAATGAAGAGAGGCAACAAAAAAATTGGTAAGTTTAATTGAGCAATAATTTGGAATTCCTTGTGTAATAAGGGTATTTCACTCAACATGAACCACGGGAGTAAACAAATATTCTAATCTTTTGCTATAATTTGTTGAAATAACACCAGATAAAGAAGTAATGGAGGAGAGAAAGAAAATAAATATTTCCAAACACATTCATAAGTGTAATAACTTAACCATTTTTCATAGGTATAATGGAGCAACTCGATGATACATGAGAGGAAAATTATAGCCGTGTCCAATAAAATAATTCTCATAAAATTGTATAAAAAGGAGAAATAATTATTACATTGCATAAATGTAACTTGAGGCATCATACTCCAAAAGTGATTAAGTTCAGTAAGTTTAATTGAACATGAATTTGGGATGGCTTGTATAATAAGGGTATTTCAGTCAATGTGAACCATGGGAGTAAACAAATATTATAATCTTTTACTATACTCTCTTGAAATAACACCAAATAAATAAGTAAAGGAGAAGAGGAGGTAAATAATTGCTGTCAAACACATACATAAGTGAAATACCATCATTTTTTTAAGAGGTATAATGGAACAAGTCAATGATACATGAAAGGAAAACTATATCCATATCTAATAAAAGAATTCTCAAAAATTTGTTTAAAAAAATAAAGAATTTTTTCATTGCATAATCGCGATTGAAGGAATCATACTTTAGAAGTAATGAAATAATAGTCTAGAAATAAACATTTCAATTAGAAATCCCATGGAAGGGAATTTAAAATAACCCAAACAAATTGAGGTAATTCTTCCAATATACATGGTATCATTTAGGGAGGGTCGACAGGCTAACTTCAATGTTGGAGTAAACTTCGGTACATATAGCAAGAAATTATAATAAAAAAGGTCATAGCCACTATAGTAAAATAGTCCATGGTGTCTAAAATATTATGGAAAAACCCTCGTCAAGTTATATATCAATTATAATAGAAGGTCATAGCTACTATAGTAAAACAGTCTATGGCATTGAAAAGATTAAGGACAAACCCCCATCAAGTTGACAGACTTGGAAAGATAAAAAAAGAAAATATGAATATAGATCTCTCAAATAATAACAAGGAATAATTTTGATAAATGAAACCATAATCATGGAAAGAACGTATCATTGTATGCAAATTTTTGGGAAGGAAACCTCTTATTGAGAGGAAAATAGTAATATATTTCCCATCGAAGCCTCTGGAAAAAATCAGAAACCATTACAGGAAAATGAACTGTGACTGCATAGACAATCCTAATAAGGGACAAACCCTAGAAAACCATAGAGTATAACCTATCTACATTGACAACAAAAACCTACATGAGACCAATTCAAACCAACCTCGCATAACATGAGCCTTCTAAATCCTTCTAAGAAGAAACCCCCAACTTGACTCTCGTGTTTAACATCATTGAAATTTGAGCATGTTTCTAATTACCACCGTTGCTCCTTTTTAGAGCCATTACAAGGGAATTAAAATGTGTAACTTGAACTATAACACCTTAATCATGGAAAAATTTTTAAAATGAGAGTTTGTGAACTAAGAAGTCTTAAGAGATATTTTTGTGAGCCAACTAATTTTAGTTATTTTTCCATTGCCTCATTTATTTTTTACTAAGCTACAATTAAAAAATTCTAAGCAACCTTCTAATTATTAGAAAATGTCATTTTGTTTTTCTAAAGACACAATTACAAAAATCCATTCTTCTAACTATTAATAATGTCATTTTTTTGCTCAAGCTATAATTATAAAATTCCAAACATTAAAAAATGTCATTTTGTTTTGCTGAAGCTAAAACCAAGTGGTATTTAGACTATTAAAATTTTTCATTTCTTTTCGCTGAAGCTACAATTAAAAAATTCCAAACATTACAATATGTCTTTTTTTTTTTTGACATTATATCCATGTAGTATTCTAACTATTACAAAATGTCACTTTGTTTTTTTGACGCTAAATCCATGCAGTATTCAAATTACAAAAAAAAAAAAAATCGTAAATGGGTGAGTGTATGAAGATGGGTTACACTTTCGTGAGAAAAGCGACCAAAAATTTCAATCTCCCACAAGTTCAGCCGAACTTTTCAAAAGTTCGACCGAACTTGTGAAATTAATTCGATTGAACATTTGTATGTTGTTAATCAAACTTACTCCTCTATTTACATTGACGGCAACAATAACTGGATTTTTGGCTGATGGCAGAAAAATCGACAGTAAAATTTCAGCCAAACATTTTTCTTATAAATATAGTGTCCCTGAGACTGCAATAATTTTTCAATCAATTTTATGTTGCATGAACATTGCGGAGTGATATGATAGTGACTTTTTGAGATGCTTCGAAGGTCTATTTTTCTCTATTTAGGTGTTTTTTTATTCTTCTTTTATATGTTTTTTTCTAGTTTTAATGGTAATTTCATATTTTTATGTGTTTGCAAGGTTTTTATAGGGTTCCCTGGGTCCGCTCTACATCCTTAGCATGCTTGTTCGGTTTCCTTGTCATATTCTCTTCCTCCTCATCGTGTGCTCTACCTATGCCTCCTCGGCGTGCTCTGTCTCCTCATCTCTTCCAGGTTTTCTTCAGTTTTTCCACTATTAATTCTGGCTCCAAATGCCAATTATCCATAATAAAGGGTGTGTATTTGATTGCAATACAGGGATAAGGGTAACATAAGCTAATAGGACATGTGCATAACAAGAGATCATGTCTAGTTATAGATATAGTGATTATTAAACTTGTACTTACAGTTGTTTCCCTCTAGTAATACAATGTTATCAGTGTGTGAATTGAGCTAATCCTTTCAATGAAACAGTAAGCTTATACATAAAAGTGATTCCATTAATCTATGTGAATAGTTGTAGCCCATTAATTTGGCAACACATTATAAGGATTTCCTTTATTTAGTGATAATTATGAGTAATATGTAAGCACTTGTTATGAATAGAAGCAAGTAAAGTAGAACCATAAGAACAAGATAAGTGATATGAGAAATACTTACGCTATAATAAAAGCTTAGTTTATAGAAGTGAACAAGTGATATTATTACTATGAATACCATAGATTACCATATATACTAGTAGTATTGATTCCATTCATGTTAAGGGTTATTACCATACCTATATCTTTGTTCTGTATTCATTTTTTCATATTGGTCTAGCTTATCCTGTTGATTAGGTAAAATAAGCACATATAAACATAATACACCATAGTTTCCATTAGATACATTGTACAGATAGAGTGCAGTGAAACTAGTAGTAATCTCTAAACTCGTAGTACACTCTATAGTATGATAACCATTGCTTACCTTAACTTGACTATCTCTACATGAAATTGAACCACTACAATATATTGATTTGGTGATGAAACAAGAAATAAGAAAGATCAATAGGATTAGTACGTCTTCAATGGTGTTCAAGCTATGTATTATCTATAATATAACAACTCGCATGTTTATGAGGTAAGGTATAGAATGAAATCATAGTAATCATAGAGCTTATACATGATATGTATTTGTACAAAGCACTCTTTTCATACTTGCAACACAAATACATATCCAATATTATAGAAGTATAAGTAATATCCATAATGTATCAATCATTACTGGTATAGCTTAACTCACTTAGTGTGGTTAATAAGGTACATTTTCTCCATAATAAGTGGAATGGTATATAAAATATTCATAAGTTGTAATAGAGTCAATATAGAAGTAACACACATAATTTACATAACTAACTCGTATCAAAGCTTACACATAGTAGTGATCAAGTGAATATGCATAATATATGTAAGACTCTAGTGTAAGTTGAGGTATAAGGATCATAACTCTTGCGATAGTATCTTATGTAAGCTAAGAGTATAAGCTAAGTAAGCATCAACATGCTTAAGTTTATGTCAATACACGTGACCCTAGTAGTTTTGATTACACACCAAGTGTCATTATGATACTCTCTCCTACTAATTAGGTAAAAATCGATAATGATTATTCTCTTCCCTTGCTCTTAGTTAACTCGTTTCCATGGTAATCATGTATCTATAATAGTTTAAACAAAGCCCATATATAAGATAGATGTAACTATTAGCGTGATACTAGTAATAAGAGTTGAACCATTATACACCATACTAATGTGATATGTGAAATCACCAAACTGTTACAATTCATATGGCATCCATACTTACTTTATCATAGATAAACACAATGCTAATGATTACTCGGTAAATGTAGTGGATTATCCCTAATAAAGGTGATAATAATAATAGTATTCCTATGATTCCACTAGTGATATTTAAAACATACCTTTTTACTTTATATTCAACCTCATCAATAAGAAACAATATCTTTTTAATAAAAGTGTTTGGGTTTCATGTATATTCAAGCAAGCTCATAAGCACCAAGATAAGTGTAATTACTAGTAGTATTGATTCCATACATGTTAAGAGCTATTACCATAGCTAGACTATTGTTCTGTATTCAATGTTTCAGATTGGTCTAGCTTATACTATTGATTAGGTAAAATAAGCACATATAAACATAGTACACCATAGTTTCCATTAGATACATTTTATATATAAACTGCATTGAAACTCGTAGTAGTCTATAATCTATAAGAATTACCCTAATAAAACATTTTGGTTACATTGTAGAAGTGTATTACATGGAGATCATAATGTTTACTATTTCCATATGGATTACTAAGATCAATATGTGTAATCAAAGCAATGATATTCAACATACCAGTATTTCATGTACAATATATCATAAAAAAATTTCAACAGGAATAACTCACTTATCCAGGTTAGTTACAAGATTAATACATGCAATGAGAAGGCCACTCATATCTACTTACTCTGTGTTGTTAAGCTATGTTCATATAGATGTTTCCATAATAAGGATGATATGACACATATGCCCTGAATAGTGATATTGTACTCATATGAGTAACATGTTGTGTGATATATAGATTGTTTCATTATCCTTTAGCTATTACTCGAATCATATAAGTAACTCCATCAACTTGGTTGAATATATAGAATACGTCTCGATTATACAAGTAACATATGACAAGGAATCCCAATACCATTGATTTGATTAGGTTAATGCCTATAGATTATACAAGATTGATCTTTACAGGTGTAATACTACTTACCAACTTAGCTTGAATAGGGATGGTACTATGATTCTATAATAGTATCTTATATGGAATGATTAAACACCATTTATCTGATTATGAATAATATTATAACTTATACAACAAGCTCAGTTTAACGTGTACAATATTTTATATCACTATGCATAATACATGGGTTATCATGGAAATGATACTAGCTATTATAGATAAAGGTTATCATATTTCACCCTCTGCTTTACCATTAAAACTAAGAGTTCATGTTTTTTTATGGAATACAAATGGTGATAATACTCTCCATAATAAAGGGTGTGTAATTTATTGCAATACAAGGATAATGGTAACATAAACTAATATGACATGTGTATAACAAGATATCATGTGTAATTACATAAATAGTGATGATTATGCTCATAGTTACAGTTGTTGCCCACGAATAGTACAATGATATCAATGTGTGAATTGAGTTAATCCTTTCAATGAAACAATAAGCTTATACATAGAAGTGATTCCATTAATTTGTGTGAATAGTTGAATCCCATTAACATGGTAGCACATGGTAAGGCTTTCCTTAATATAGTGATAATTATGAGTAATATGTAAGCACTTATATAAATGTAAGTAGGTAAATTAGAACCATAAGAACAGGATAAGTGATATGAGAAATACTTACGATGTAACAAAATCTTATTTTATAGAAGTGCGCCACTGTTATGATTAGTATGAATACCATGCGTCTTATGAATACCATAGACAACCATATATAATAGTAGTATTGATTCCATACATGTTAAGAGCTATTACCATACCTAGAGTATTGTTATTTATTCAATGTTTTTGATTGGTCTAGCTTATCCTGTTGATTAGGTAAAATACGCACATATAAACATATTACACCATAGATTCCATTAGATAAATTGGATATATAGAGTGGAGTGAAACTCGTAGTAATATCTAAGATATAAGAATTACCCTAATCAATCATTTTGGTTACATTCTATAAGTGTATTCCATGGAGATCATAGTGTTTATTTTTTCCGTATGGATTACTAAGTTCTCTATGTGTAATCAAAGCAATGATAGCCACCATACAAGTATTTCATGCAAAATATATCATAAGCAACTTTAAATGGGAATCACACACTTATCCAGGTTAGTTACAAGAGTAATACATGCAATGAGAAGACCACTCATATCTACTTACTTTGTGTTGTTAATATATGTTCATATAAATGTTTCCATAGTAACGATGATATAACACATATGCCCTATATAGTGAGATTGTACTAATATGATTTATAGGTTATGTGATAGATAGGCTATAATTGCATACATAAGTTGTGATTATTATTGATACTAACAAGATTTGATCTAACTAGTCAGTAAGGTTTTATCTATGATGAAACATTATTGTCCATAATCTATGTACTGAAGCATTATACTTACAACAATAGTACATATTGACTAGGTGAATACAGATTCAAGCTAAATATGAACACGAGCTTGACGCATATTGAACTAGTTATGGATTAGAGCCCTTTCATTACTATATAGGCATCCTATCATTTCCTCAGACTTTTCTTCTTTCAAATAAAATCTCATTTAATATATTCATTCGAAGTTTCATCATTTAATATATTCAATAATATTTGGAAATAATGGTGGTTTTAATAATATCCATTCAAAGTTTATCCTGGAATTTTCTTCTTTCAAATAAAATCTCATTTAATATATTCAACCCTATTTCAAAATAATTTTTTCAAAAAAAGGTTTTCATACATTTAAGGATAGTTAAGGATATTTCTTTACAGCCAGGTAAATATGCCAATGTCAGATAGGAACACTTAGACGAATGGGAGGGAATAAATCAATTCTTACTTCTTACTTTGCTGGCTCTACCCACCAATTAAGGTAGATTCATTTCCTATTCTAGCCGATGATTAAGACAGATTCATTTCCTATTCTACCTGATTATTAGGATTTACCCAAGTAGTATATTCCAATTCATTGAATCTTTCTTTTGCAATTTACAATTTTTTTCCAAGCTCTACTAGCTTTTCTAAACATAGAGTCAATTTATAATACTAATTATAATTAGAAACTTTGTAATAAATAGTGCTCCAATTTTTCAAATGGAAAAGATCCAAAACTTGCTCCCAATGAGAGAGATCCTTTTTCACCCCATCAGTCTAGGATTCAACATCCACACACAGTCTAGTCCATGTCTATCCTTCTTATATTAACTATGTCCCTGCACCACTATGTCCTCTGGCTGGACTCTATTCTAACATAAAATATTCATATTAAAACCATATTACGTAATCTCTTTTACCATATCCATTTTTTATAAGAATGACCATATGACAATCCTAAGTCATGAAAAATGGTACTGAAGCTTGAGTTATGTAGTCCTATAAAGAAATAGAAAAGGAAAATATATGAAGAGTTAAGGATATGCATACATTCCATGATTCCAACTTTAATGTATATTCCATTAAGGATACTTTTTTCTATCCAACTACGCACAAATGTTTTTCATTTTTGTTGGGGAATAATCTGTATCCTTAACTTTGTCATACATGGTGAGGAACCTATCTAGTCCATTTTCAATGGCCCTCAAAGAATTTTCATAGTAAAGGTATGTAAGTTTATCTCGTTGACCTGTCCATGGGTGGAAGGCCCAATTTGTCCTATTAAGGATCCTGTACTTTATGCATGTTGCATTCCCAGGAAATGAGAAATTTCTCCTAAATCAAATTGATAAATTTATGGATTGAACGAATGTCTGTTATATTAATGAAAAAAACGAGAAAAATTAAAAATCAAATGAAGATATAAAAGGTTACATTATTCACATGCTTCTACAACACTCAAAAATTAGATTGATCTAGTCAATCATATAACTGCCTTGTAACCTTAAGGCCTCCAACACTCATACTAGTAACACTGATAAAATCATCAAATAGAACTTTAATAATTCTTTGAGGCATGCAAGAACTTATAGGAATAAAGAAAATAGTTCCAAAAATAGATTCTTAGTTGTTCAAAGAATCTTCAAAGACATAGTCAGGCACCTTCTCTCTACTAATTTGATGAACCCAGTCCCACAATAGTAGTATTCCCAACGGAAAATAAAATATAAAGAAACAAAAATAATCATCCAGCTCTCAATATAAATTGATATGGTAATTTTACATAGGTCTTTCATCT